>OZ005740.1:225151805-225504305 GCA_963930735.1 Dioctria linearis | reverse complement strand
GGACTTTTAGGAAAACTGTTTCAACACTTTCTGTTATAACTTTTTAATTTGACAATATTTCTTCTTGATTGCATTGCATAACTAAGTTCCCTTCAATTAAAAGGAAGAATCAAGAAAAAATAGTGTCAAATTAAAAAGTTATAACGGAAAATGTTGAAACAGTTTTCCTGAAAGTCAAAACCAGCAAAAAAAACACTATTTTCGAATTGAGCGACCTCTAGACATTAATGAATCGTCGTTTTATCAAATTAAGTTCTTCTATTTTTGCTAAATTTTTCAAAACGAAAATTCGGACCAAGAACTCCAACTTATTGACTTCGCGTAAATTCTTTTCTAAGGAAAAGTGTCACGCGGATATACGTTTCCTACTATAGCGTTGTCTACAATCGATAATCTTTCTTGTGAGTATAACTTAAGGGTGTCACGTAGTGTATCAACTGTTCTCAAAATGCGATTTTCAAAGGTAAAGCAGTTTTACAAATTACAAAGAATATGTGCCGGTCCATAAAAGTAACGACTTTTTACTGTAAAAAAATGATTTATGCAAAAAAACAAGAGAACACGTTACAATTGGTCTAAAGACCAATAATACTATATCCTAGGGTCTAGAAGAACATAAAAATTGAACAAAGTGAAAACCAAAAGTCCTGTTCCAGCGGGAAATGGATGCATCCATTTCTACACCGAAACTTTGATGAATTTTACACACGATGCCCTAGATAGCCTTTCTGCCTTTCTTCTACGATGAAAGCGTCGGTGAATAATCTTCGAAGAAAACATGAAGCAATAATGATCGAGATGAGAACGTCAAGGAATAATCATTGTTGAAAACGCCAATGAATAATCTTCAAAGATAACCTCAATGAATAATAGCCGATGAAAATATTGACGATCAATCAATTTTTGCAGATCCAGGGGTGGTACTTGTAACATGAATCGAGTAAAGTCGAAACGACTTTAGCTAAATTTAAAATACAAGGTGTATCCGCCTAGGATATCAAGAGAGCAGGAGGTGTTAGTACTCACCTAGAGTTACAGGATAATTAGGACAAAATTCACAAAACACCATACAGGCATACACAAAGCATACGATCATAGTTAAGAGCTTATTGTACGCACAACTTCTTGGTACGGGGCTGGTTGAGCAGTTGTTGGAAAGATCTTAAAGTTCTGCATACAATGAGCTCTTAACTGCGACCGTACGCTTTGCAGTGTTTAAGATACAGAGTGTTTTGTGAAAAACTACATTTTTTTCTTAATCACTCTGTAATCCTAACCGATTAATATTGTCCCCCCTGCCATACAATTTTTTGCTTGCCTAGGTGAGTATACAACAACCTCCTAACCGGGAACACCCCATATATATAATAAGATTTTATGTAATCCACCTACTAGAAGTCTTTTCTACTTTATTCGATTCAAGTTATATAGTAGCGCCACAGCAGACAGGAATGCATTTTGGATAGAAAAGGATTGTTAATCGATTATTGCTATCAAACAATTAAACGAATATTTCACTTGATCTGAAGATTATTTACAAAAAATAATAATAGATAAAACTCATAAAGAAACCCTTCATGGCGGCACGAATCTCGTTTTAAACACAACTCGCAATCCATATTGGATCCTGGATGCTAAGCGAATAATCACACATCAGCTACACAAATGTTTAGTGTGTGTTAGACAGCGCCAGGTGGTTTCAAATCAGTTGATGGGCAATCTACCAGCTCCTCGAGTCAATATAACTAAGGCATTTACTCATGTTGGTGTCGACTATGCAGGACCAATTAGTCTGAAGATGTCATGATTTATAAGGGATACTTTTGTATATTCGTGTGTATGGCAAGGCAATACATATCGAAGCAGTATCTGATTGACGTCTTCAGCCTTTCTGGCTGCCCTGAAGCGATTTGTATCTAGACGAGGACTCTGCTCTGACCTATATTTCGATTGCTGTACAAATTTTGTAGGAGGCAAAACTATGCTAGACCAAGATCTAAAACGAGCTATTAGGGAAGCCACCCCAGAAGTTATAAAATATTTAACAAATCTCAGCATAACCAGGCATTTTAATCCCCCTGCTGCACCTCATCATGGAGGATTATGGGAGGCTGGTGTCAAATCTATAAAGTATCACTTGCGAAGAGTAATAGGTACGTCTGTGTACACCTTCGAAGAAATCAAGATCTTGCTGACACAAGTAGAGACTTGTTTGAATTCTCGACCACTTTGTGCACTGCGTAACAACATAGACGATTTAGCAGTTTTGACTCCGGGACAATTTCTTATCGGCCAACCTTTAAATTCCATTCCTGAACCAAACATCATCGCCTCCAATATTACACTAGCACAACGATGGCAGCGCATTCAGCAAATAACCCACCACTTTTGGACTAAATGGTCCAAAGAATATCTGAATCGCTTACAGCAACGACCAAAGTGGTGCAAGTATCAAACCAACCTTAAAATTGGAGACGTCGTCCTTATTAAAGATGAGAGTAACACACCCACTTCTTGGCCATTAGGTATTATTGAAAAGATTCATCCAGGCTCAGATGGCCTAGTACGAGTTGTAACAATACGTACAAAATATAACATATAACAACGTCCAGTTGTAAAAGTTTGTCGTCTTCCTATTGAATCAGGAGGGCAACAACAATAACATGAATCGATTTGATAACTGAATAATCAAATCATGCCTATGTGTTTTTTGTTGTTTGTTAGTGTATGTCCAATCAAAAATAAATACACTCAGCTATTTCATATTTTTTATTACAGTTAAACATGCAGTCCGACTTTGACGATTATTTAACAATTTTTGAAGACATTCAATTTTCGCCACCCGGTAGCCCTATATTGGAAAGCTTTGTGGAACCTGGTCATGATGTATTAACAGGATTACCACTATCAACTGCAAGGCCCAAAGATACTCAGGTCTTACCAGAAGATGAGAAGACTAAAAGTAAAAAACCTGAAGAACAGCCTCCTGGGTTCAAAATCAACGGAAGTGTGGTTGACTCATTATCTCGCCTAAAATATTCCACTACGGTCAAAGAAATTCAAATGCGAATCGAAAACGATATTCAACGTTTTATCACTCGAGAAGGAGAAGACTTGTTTATTGCTGGAGACAGATTGCGTCGAATTGACTTCGAAAGAATTCGTAACAGCAAACGAAAGCCATTTACTCTCAATCTTCCCGACCTATTCCAAGTGAAGATAAACGTCAACATGGAAGGAAAAGTTGTATTTCACCATCACCATCGACGCGCTATTACCAAACTGAAGGCCAGAGTTGTTGAACGCAATGGTTCCATAGGAGGGAGAATGTTGGCTCACCAAAAGAAATCTTCAACATCAATGAATTAACCTGAAAGGAAAAAGAAAACTTTCACAAAGAATATAGTTGAAATACATATAAACTTATCTGAGCTCCAGTTAATGTTTGGTTTTCCTTCTTCTTCCCATCCTGGAAGGTGCTCCTGTAGGGGTATCAATCCATCCTGCATATCTTCAACGTTACTAAATCCTAAAACAAAAAGATAATTATGGATAAATATAAATAGAAATAAATTAGAAAACATGATCACAACAAAGTACTTAACCTCACACCCAAATTTTAAGAACTTATAATTATAATTTGCGTGTGAGGTATTTAATCACAAATAAACACTTAACAGCACTTAACTCACCAACAATACGAACAACACACAGATTTATTTAAAATTACACCGAAACTTAGAAATTTTTGTAAAGAAAACACGGCACAATATCACAATTTAATTTAATTTGACGTCCGTAACTTTATGGTCTCGGTGACACATTCTTTTAAGAAAGTTTTATACGCGGAATTCGAAAGTCGAATAATATTTACGCGAAGTTCAGTAACTTTAACGAAATTTAATAAAATTTAAATTATCTATATAAACAATAAGAGAAAAAGAGACAAAAAACAAAGAAACAAGATAAAAAATATTTATTTTAGCCGAATTTATACGAACATTAGAGCATGCGCAGTAAATTAGTACTATCATACGCGAATTCGATGTTTTCTATGTTAGTAGCTTGAAATTTCGGTGAAGAAAAACGTGAATTTTTATTAAAATAATGCAAAATTTTATATTATTCGGAGAGTTTCACTCAATATTAATTTAAAGAAAATTATTATTAATGATTTCGCGAATTTTCATCCCTTTTGAAAATAATTGTGTAACAAGTCAACTTATAATTTTTCTTTTCTTCAAACAGAGAATGGAGCCAGTGGCACTACGAATATAATGGCGAAACCCACCTCTATAAAAGGCCGATACATTGAGTTGGAAGCTCTCTTCTTTGGAAAAAGTTCTGGCGAAAGGTTCAAGGTTTTAAGGCAGCATTCATTAAGCAGCAATTATCAAAAGGTTGAAAATCAGTCAATGAAACAGAGTAACGTTGTCTGAATATGACCTTTGTTTTAATAATGAATTAAGTGTGAAATTAAAATTAAGAAAATTATTGAAATTGACTTATAATTATTGAAGTTAAGGTTAGTATAATTAGGCAATAAGGATTTGTGAAAAAATATTAAAAGTGAATTATACATATATATATATCGAAAGTCCACATTCTTTTATTTTTTGTCCTCAAGTTCATAAATTTTTTATTTATAGGTTGAAGTATTGGACTTCGAACTAAAAGATTTTATTGAATTAATTATATGTAGAAAAAGATTTGATAAATTATCGCTATTTATTTCGCATCAAAAAATTCTCAAAATTATGCCTTTTTTTTCAGTGAAAATACCCTACCCGCCCCCTCCCCCTTTGTAGACAATATAAGCGAGTGAGATATTACAGACTTAAATAGAAACCTACTTTGGAAAAAAGGAAAGATCCACGTTGATGATCAGGATACTGGCGCTACAGGATTGCCATCACACATACAACACAAAGAACTGGAAACGTCGTAACAATTTTTTTGACGACGATCTTTTGAATAAAATTGTTGAAGAAAGCAATTTATATTCAGTGACAAAGGACAATGCAGTTCCATTTATAATTACAAAATATGATCTCTCAAAATATATTGGAATTATGATATTATCATCTGTAGCAACACTTTCAAATATAAAACTTTACTGGGAATGCAGGTCTTAAACTAGTCAAAAACAGGATTTATACTGGATTGGAAAATAGTCCCCTCAAACGCTTTCCGGAAGAACCAGATTTGGGAGTTAGTAGTAATATTGTGAAGACATTGTGCCACGAAGTTGTGTGTTACCTGGCCAAACAAGGTATATGTTGTTTAGGTACGGTAAGGTGGAACCGCATCCCCAACTACTTCCCTAAGGAAGAAGATTTAAAACAAAGTCAAAGAGGGATCTCGAGTGAATATGTGGCAAACTACGAAAATATTGTGATCGCCAACTTGATACGGAAGGATAACAAATGCATTGCTATCTTATTTCATCTGGACTAATCCTGAAGGAACAGTAAGAAGATATGACAGAAAAAAGAAAACATGTTTATAAAATGCCTGCTTTTGTAGGTGAAATAATCATACACCACCCATGTAGACCTTATAGACAGTTTTGTTGGAAGGAATAGTATATCTATGAAGCCCAACAAATGATACATGAGGTTATTTTACCATTTTCTGGATTTGTCAGCAATCAATTCATGGCTTCTTTATAAATGAACTCCAGGATCGCGTAAGGTGTAAGCTACCACTATGTACATCCAAAACGTATATCACTTGCCGCAAGTATGTTTCAAAAAGGATAACAATTGTTTTGTGGAGTTTCACGAAAAATAAGTGTTAAATTATTACAAAATAAGTTTAAAAGTTTAACAATTATCTAATTCTCTTCAACTAAAAAGGTTTTATTTAGTTTTATTTTAATTTTATTTTAAGGGAGTTTTTTATTTAGATGTTCTTTTTCTTATACATACATTATTTTGAACAAACGGCATAAAAAATAAAAAACAATAAATTGTAAGGAATTTAAACTTTGTCGTTTCAACGGATATTTAAAATGTCAATATTCAGAACTCTTAAATGCATATTGTGCCATATATGGCACAAAGTACTTTTTTGTGAGTTTTAAATATTTTTCTGAACTTATTCAACCGATTTGCTAGGCATAAAAAATTATTTCATGTAAATTTGATAAATCATGTATTTAAGGGTTAAATATAAACAACAATACATTCAAGACTATTCTTTCCTTTACGCTCATCATTAGTGCCTTAAGCATTGATAATATCGGTGTAAACCGACAGCAACGTAATTTCAACTGCATCGCAATAATCACATTAGATATAAGAATAGCTATCAGTAAGAACACTTTGCTTCTGATTCTTTTCAGAAAACCGATTTTATTTCCGATTTTTTTGCAAATATAATCAAAATTACTTTTGACCTTGAGTTTTTATCAATCGCTAATCCCAAATATTTTATTTCACTTTACACATACAATTAATTCTCCACTCGTACTAATTCCATTGTTATAATCACTGTTTATTGCCTTAGTTCTATTTATATTTAATTTTAGTTTGTCTACTCTTAGCTACACGTTTCCAAAACTCAAATCTTCTTCCTTTTGATTAATACACTCCTGAATATCATCGCGCGCAATGTGAAGATGTGCATCATCCGTGAACAAGACAATACCAACATTGACTATCTCAAAATGCATCCTTTTGATTTTTCTAATTTTTTAAAATAAAAACATTAACAGGTAGACAGTTGAAATCTTCACAGAGTGTGTTATACCAAAGAACATTTAAGTTATATGTTCTTTGGTTATACCCTGCATGTCGTGCTCCTAGGGGAGAACACACTGCTTTTAATTTTTGATTAACTCACAGGATTTGGAATCACGGAAAAAAAATTAAAAAACTCGTAACTTGATTAAAACACGTTTATTATCTTTAGTTTATAGTGGGTATTAACTACCACGAAATTTTCTGTAATCAAAATAAAATTACAATATTAAAATATTATGCTAAATCTAATACAAAGTTTTAGGATAGCGATCTATAATGTAACCCGGCTGTCCGTTTCGGCGGTAGAAAAACAAACTCTCGGAGTATCGGCGATATTGCGCTCAGGTACCCATCATGAAAAAGAAAAAACCTTTTTTTTTTGCTTTCTCATGACGATGAAAGATCGTACGTGAGAATATGGAAATTATTTTATGTGCATTCAATTTGCACGACGAAAAATGATATCTGATATACACTGCAAGCAGATAAGTAGGTATACGTTGAGAGTGTAATGTGTCTGTGATAACAAAATGCAATTTATGCTTAATTGCAATTGAGAATGCATTTTTAAATGCAAATGTAAATTTAAATGAAAATTTGAATGTTTTTTGTTTTCAGGGTCATTTATGTGATACATCAATATAATGTATAGGACAATATATTGATGTATTGACCATATGGTTGTGATCAAGGCCGAACATATGGGGTAGGTTTGAGGGGTTCAAACCCCCTCCATCGGTGTAGCCTACACTTTCATTAATCTAATAAGCTTAATTTTTCCCACAATTCTTTATAATGTAGCGGCTCACAACAATTGGTTTTGTCATTTTTTATCTTTGCTCCGTGGCCCTTGCAGATAAAGCAACTTTAGGAAAAACGTGTGCTAAATAGAGAAAGAAAACAAGCAGTCCAGTATGTATATGTATGTATATCAATAGATGGTACCCTGGTAGAAATTGCTCATAGTTTTACCTTAGTTCTTCCCTGGTAGACAACACTCATAAGTTTACAAAATTTTAGTACCGGTGCTGGCGGGGGCTCTTATGTTCACTAACACGACCTTTTAGTCAAGTGCGTCAATGTGACCGTACATTATGTGGACGTACGACAGCTAACTTTTTTACTGAGCGCCCTGATGAGGTTCTTCGCCAACTCATCTGTCAGCTCATCAATAAATTGGTATGAATACTGATATGTAGGTCTAATGTACGAGTGAAAGGGAGATAAATGGTGTTGCGCTAAGAATTTTCTTTGTCTTTTGCTATGCACCTTCGAAGTGCGGACTGAATTTTATCTATCTTCTTCTCACAAATGAAAAGCGAAGGTGAAATATGATTTAAAGTGAAATGTAATTGAAGTCGTCCAGTTCTAGTTAAGTTTAAATATTTTTTTATCATTGGTAAGTAATTCTTCATATTTTTATGGATAGCGTATTCCTATTTAAAAAAAAAGTAAAAAAATAATCAATTTGTTGATGATATTTGTAATGGGCATACATATTAACCGCATTGCAAAAATAATATTTCTCTATGTTTGCGATTGCGTGTCGTATCCCTGCACGAAAGTAGAACAGTACAGTTGTACTTTCGTCCAGGAATATATTACATGCGTAATAATCCCAAATCTCTTATTTCCTGAATTTAAAAACAGTATTAAACAATATCATCCCTAATAATCATAATTACGCTCAGCGATGAGGTAATTAATTTACTACCAATGAGAATCATGATTACGCTCAGCGATGAGCGATTTGATTTATTCAAAAAGGAAATAATTGAATTGCTTATCATATGAATTCGAAGTATATAAGTGAGTTTAGTTTAGCGAGAACAAAATTCAGCATTACATTCATCCAACCAATCGCCATGAGCTCATCAGTCCGCTCATGATGATTGGGCTACCGGGGTTGTCCTGCAAGTGGCGGTGATTATATAAACCAAAACTAATTTGACTGAAGAGCATCAAGGTCTTTGCAATTCATGAAGAAACATATAGAAAATAAGTCCCGATGAGCCTTCCGATGAGCGTTCATTAAAACTCATAGAAGAGCGAATTAGGTATCATGAAACTGTACTAAACCAACAATAAATAAATATTTATTTTTGTCATCACCGTGTCAAATGACATTTCTAGTAGATAAATTTGAATTGATTTTTGTGATTTATTGGATTTTAAATTAAATTTTTATTATTAATTTAAAATAAATTATTTGATTTGCTTATCCGGGGAAAAACTGTCGCCCATATGCTGAATAAGACGTTATGCCCAAATCCTTACGATTCAGCGTCTCAGAGTTTGGTTTGCAGCCGGAGTTTGAATTTGGAAAAATATATTAAACCAATCTTAAAAACATATTCTCATTTATGAACTCATCATGGCCCTCATTGACATGCTCATTAATAAGCTCATCGTGACACTCATTAAAGTGCTCATAGAATATTGTAAAATGCACAAAAGGGAAACGAAGTATACATTTCTAAATAAGTGAAAGAGATGCAATATCTGATGCACACTATCTGTGAAAAAGTTAATGAATTTTTTCCCGGTTTTGATTCAAACGCGAATAAATTGCATCAAGACGTTAATCTAATTTCTCATGAGGAGCCCATTGATGAGCTCTTCGTGATTTGTCTGCCAGGGTAGCTTACTTTGATACATCGTAGCTTAAACGCAGTGGTATTATAAATATTGTTCACATTTTAAATGGAATATTAATTCCAACTTTAATTTGTTTTC
This sequence comes from Dioctria linearis, assembly GCA_963930735.1. Lineage (NCBI taxonomy): Eukaryota > Metazoa > Arthropoda > Insecta > Diptera > Asilidae > Dioctria > Dioctria linearis. The sequence continues at coordinate 225,494,823 of OZ005740.1, read as the reverse complement.
CGTCCTTAAAACACAAACTTTATTAAAATATGGTAACTAGAATTTTCCATGATTTTATTTAAATAGCTTAAAAAATTATTTGTTTACTTTTTAGGGCATTTTAGATAATTCCACAGTTATATCTAAAATGCCCTAAAAATTAAAATATTCTATTCATTTTTTTAAAATGCTTTTTTGGCCCCGTCAATAAAATCGCTCTACTAAGTGTTCATCGAAATGTTAAAATTGAAATGAATGAAGCACTTTCTCCCTTTATAGATGAATAGAATATTTCGATTCAATTGAACTGTCATTATAAATTAAATTCTTAATAAATTAATGTATTAAGTTTACATAAAATTCCAAGTGTGAGTTCGGATTAATTCTGAGATATTCTTTTGTTCCTAGAGGGTATTAATTACTGGCCTAAACCCCTCCCATTCGTGATCTATATATACGGCCTTGGTTGTGATTCGGGGCATTGGGCACCTGAGTCCCAATAAGTGTGTATTCTATTATATTTTGTATTACTATTATATTATTATAATAACAAATAATAAAAATAAAATAAAATTAAGGGGGTCCCCCATACAAGAAAGTGATTTTTTGGCGTTTTTTCTCTCGTTTTATTCTCATTCATTATTATTATCATCATAACTAGGTATTTCTTTTTTTCAAATGGCAGAATTATTTTTTCCCATGACGCCTACTCTCATTGGAAAAAATAAATAAAAAGTACATAGTTTTACATTTTGTACACTGGTACGGAACCCTTCGTGCGCGAGTCCGACTCGCACTTGGCCCGTTATTCTTATTTGTTTATGAAACAAGTCTACAAATGAACTTTTAAAATTCTTGTCAATAGTTATTTATCTTCTTGCACAACTTTGTTTTTATTCATTCACAAGAAGTTTCCCATCAAATTTTATAAAAGAGCACAGAAAACAATTCGTTAATAAGCTTGCTCCTTTTATTTTCGAGACATTAATTTTTAACACAAAAAAGAGAACTTTAGGATTCGCTACTGGCTAGATTTTAGGTTGAAGCGCTACCTTAGGTGCTAACATGTCGTCTGATATATTTATTTATCTCGCTACTCATATTATATTGAAGTGTTTAATCGCCTTTCCTATACTTTCCCACTTTTAACTTGGTTACCCCACAAGATTTCCCTCCTTGGTTAAAAGAAATAATTCGCGCTCTGCTCTCTCTCTCTCTCTATCTCTACTCTATCTCTATCTCTATCTCTATCTCCTTCTCTCTCTGTAATTTACTTCCCTTCTCATGTCTCGTCCTTTTTTTTTTGGTTCATTTGAGTAATTCCGGATTAAATATTAAGTATAAAAAAAATTGCCCACATTATTTTGGATGTAAATAATTATTATCTTGGCAATAATATAAAATGTTTTTGCATGTACTATCTATGTAGTGTTCGTGTTCATATGTAGGTGCGGACATTTTTTTTTTCAGAAATGCTAAACCATAAAAACAAAACCTTATTTGATGAAAGTAAAGCTTCCACTTTATTTACATCTAAAATTGTATGGCTTACCTTTCCCTAATAGAAACTTAAGCTTAAACATGCACTTAATCTTTGTAAAGAAATCTATTTTCACAGAATGCTACCTTTTGAATACTTCACATGATTCTTAAAAGGATTATCGGTGGCTCAGAATTGGCAATCTTATTGAAAACTCAGGTTCCAAGTTCTTTATCCTCTTAATACAAGCCCCATACAAAAGCTACACGTTCACCGGTACCCATACATACATACTACTACTCTATTTGAATTTTGCAGTCGACTATGTAAGATGGCCATTAATCAGAGTTCTTCAGCCTTTTTACCCTCATTCAAAAGCTTTTATCATTTTGCACTCGAGAAACTTTGCCCAACATATTTAAAGTTTTCGCATCGAAAGTTTTACGATTGTCAGAATGAATGTCTTGAAATAGAATGTAGGGCCCAATGCATCTGGGGATGCCTTTTCCAGACCTGCTACGTATGTGGTATAAATAGATATTGCAAAGAAAAAGTTTCGAGGCAAAAGCGAAAAACACACGAATCACCTTAGACATTGTGCCCTATAACTTCCAGCCAGAAGAATAAAAGATAAAAAAAAAATCTTTAAATGGAATCGATAATTCACTGCAGCATCCTGGGTTGCATTCCACCATGCCATCTACTCCATGTAAGTTATATTGAAAGAGTATATAGTCATTTGAAATTTGTGATATATTTTCTCAACATTCTAGATTTCTGGGCTAGTTTATGTCTTTGGAACTTCATTTTCTACAATAATCTATAAGGAAATCAGAGTGCAACTACACTCTAATCTGAATTTTGAAGGGATTCTAGGGCGTGAGTACATATGCATATACATATTAATTCGTGTTTTTTTTTTCTTCAAAAGCCATGGGGATGAGAGATCCTAGCACTGCGGCCAAGGCGGCTCATTGCAGTAACCTGCTAAACATCTCCATACCAAAACATTCCTGTCTCCTAAATGAAACACCCCAAGACTAGGTGGGATAAGCTGCTCACCTCATCCACAGATAGGAGAGCAGACCCAAGCGTATCCAGCCTGCTCCCGGCAAAAACCGGACAAGCAAACGGGAAGTGTCGGTTGTCGCAGACTCTCCTTCCACGCAGGACAGACACTCAGGACTGTCAACGATTCGGACACTTATTAGATGAGCGTTAACTGTGACCAGTGATGCTGCCTTCCACAGTTCTGCGTTGTTTTCTTCCGAGCAGCATGAGAAATTCAGAGAACTTTTTATTAGGCTCATAAAGAAAAAGTTTTGTACACCTGCAAGTACTCAGGTTCGCCCATCGCTGATGATGTTTCATGCGAACATCCGTTTTGATTAGCGATCTGATCACCGAGGTAGCAACGTCTAGCTCTTTCAGCTCTTTCATTCCCCATGATATCCATGTGCCCAGGAACCCACTGAAGGGATACCTTGTTGTAGAAATACAGCATATTCACAGACGTTCTGCAGTCGCCCGGTAACTTAGATTTCTCCGCCACTCAGAGCCATCAAGGTTACTTTCCAAGTGAGTACTCCAACTCAATGCCAGATTCAAGAAATAAGCACCAGCACCGGCTCCCTCATTATTGAGAAAGCCATCTCTGCAGGTTTTTAGATCGAACTGGAGAAGACTCGATAAGGCACTTCTATCCGCCCACGACTCCCTTTAGCGAAAACCCACAAAGAAGCGACGCCCAAAACGAAGCTCTGGTACCATCGGATCGGAAAAATTGTGATTACTTCAATGGATTTACGGTGCATTTGCCTCCCCTTTTTTAAATATTTCCAAAACTCTCGGCTATTCAATATTTATTATAGTACATGACTTACTTCCTTACATTTTAATCACCCGAAAGAAATAGATTTCCAAAGCTCAGGACTTTTTCCCAGAGAAATTTAAAAAAGCAGAAATGAAACTCTTGTGTGATTTAATTGCCCCTCTTAATTAATTAACTATACGTTAAGTGTCATTAAAGTGTTGAGAATTATTGATTGAAAAAGAATTAAAGTAATGGAAAAGTGGAATCTGGAAATCACCGTTTCCGTTTGGCTCACTGTTATAAATAATATCCACACAATATTCCCAAATTGTTTATAATTAAATGGGACTAATTCCGTATACTCATCTCCATCCCTGTAAGTATTTTATACACAAGCACCTAGTTAAGAAAAAGTAAATTAAAATAAATCGTGAAGCCGGGTGTGATAAAAATAGATAGCAAAATGGATTGACTGTCGGATCCTTTTTCCTCCTTTAAACGTTCTGAGTGAGGTAAAATCTTGTGTTTTTGTATTGTAGAAACGAATATATGGAAATAATAGGTATGTCCAATTTAAGCAAATATGTAATTTTATACACTATTCAATTTTATGCTTGTTTTCCGCGTGTTTATTTTACCCTAGCGAGATGAAATTTGAAGGGTACCTATACTAAGTATGTTATTCCGTTTGTAACGCATAGAAATAATGATGGTTTTGGTATGGTGGCTGGGAGCAAAGGAAACAGAGATGTTTACGCTACTAAATCACAATTTAGTCTGATGATAAAATCTCTTAACCCAGTTGGAAATAGTTAAGGGGCTTTGTAAAAGAACACATATGAAGGGGTCAGTAGTTGAAAGTGCTTCGTAAAGCATGGTTTTCACAAGCGAAGTTACTGTCCAGAGTAACCTCGTTTTCAGTCCCTCACCTCCTCTTGACATACCAACAAGTGTACTAGCGACAGTACGAAAATAAGTTCCACTCACTTCAACTGTTTAGCGAAGTGCAACCTGAGAAATATTCAAATTGAGTAGGTACATTTTCTGCAACTAGTACATTTTTTGACTTAAGTAGTCTTTAATAATATTAGCTGGTGTGGAGCTTGTGAAATGTCAACACATTTGTGTTCTCGCTTTTATACGAAGGGAGTCCATTTTATTTTTAGTAAGAAATTTCAAAAATTTTGAAAGAAATTATGTAATTAAAAATATTATTCCTTAGCAATCAATATGCCAGGAACGTACTCACACTGTCTTTTTTTAGAATTTTTTCCCCTGAAATTGCCCTTAATTACATTGCTGCACAATTTATGACCTTTTCAATATTTAATTTTTGACTTGAATTCATTTTCTCTCTAAAAAAAAACAAATATGTTCACATTTCATAAGTTCCACACCAGATGATATTATAAATGACTACATACATTAAAACGTGTACCAATTACAGAAAATACACTCAATTTGACTATTTCTTAGGTTGCACATCGCTAAAAAGTTGAAGTGTGTGGAACTCGTTTTCATACTGGTTATGTCAGGAGGAGAAGAGAGGCATAAACCGAGGTTACTTTGGCGTACAGTAACTTAGCTTGTGAAAACCATGCTTACGAATCGAGGACAAAACCTATTCTCAGCACACCAAATAAAGTGGAACCGTTTTAATCTTTCCAAGTCGCAGAGGGAGTCACCAGTTACCTTTTTGTCTTTGTTGAAAGAAGTGCGTGTGGTTCTTCTTCTGTGTAGTTATTAATATTTATTATTATTTATTTATATGCATAAGAAAATGAATAAATATTTACCAAAATTTTTCTGCTTTTTTCCCATAAACAATTTAAGAAAAAAACGATGAAGAAAACAAAAAATCCAAAAAGGCCTTCTGCAAAGAATTTCAAAACTCCTGCTTTACATAAACAAAGGTAAAGTGCTTTCTAGAGGATTTTTAGAAGCAATTTACATAACCTATAGTAAAGCGCTTACGTCTGCGGATATACAGTGCTAAAATAAAATTAAGGTTCTTATGGAACGTAAGCTTCAAAAGGTTTCTAAAAGCACTTTTTTTCCTACTGGGAACCTAATGCAGTCTTATGCTTGTACAATTATGTGTGTGTATATTTGTTAAGTAGTAATTCTGTTTTATCAATGCATACGCTACATCTACCCTCTTATAAATCATTTTCAAAAATCAAATCGTTAAATTCAAATATTTGTGCACCTAAGTAATACTAAATATCTCTTCAAATCATAGCATGTTTTCTTATTTAATAATCTTTCCTAATCCATTAGCTAATAATATTTTACATAATTTTAATTAATCTTTTTCTCCTTCATAGAATTAAAACAAAATATATAATAATACATGTGTTAGTTATAAATGTACATTTGAACAATTCATATCCAAACGTTTGTTTTTAATTTTTATTATAAATTTGTCCACTTCTGGCTTTAGAACTGTTTTCATTATTCATAGTTTCAAATCTTACTTTTTCGTAACTGAAATTGGAAGCAGATCTGATGAATCTTTTACTAGATATGTACCTGGATCTCGGAGTATTTAATAAATAATTCCTGATTGCCATTTTCTCCCAAATCTTATAAAAATTTTATAACCGATTGAAAAGTTCTGTCGCAGTTTTGTAGTTTTGTTGTGTAATATATCTATTGTTATCTTATTTTTTCTGAAACATATGATCTAGACCCTGTTGTATTTTGATAATTTTCCACGGAGTCTGTGAGCATTGAGCAATTATGGTAGAGAATATTGTAAGTCTTTTACTGGTATATTCCGGTATTCTAACAACATGGTTAAAAATGTTTGCCTATTGTGCGTTTTCTTTCGGCAAAGCGTTCCCTTCTGGATATTCAGGGCTTCTCGTTATTAGTTTAGTGTACCATTCCGCCAAGAAGCATGATAGTTTAATGGAGTTAAAAGGGGTATTGTCTGCAAAAATAGTTACTGGAGAGCCATAGCGAGAAAATAACTCTATCCACCAGTTTATTATTGAGTCTGATGATTTCAAAGAGAGGTTCTGCGCCTCGATCCGCTCATTGAAATAATCAATGGTAACTAAGTAAGATTTTCCTCTGTAGTCAGCTATATCGCAACCTATTACGGAGGTGCAAAAAATAGTCCCACCAGTACAGGAGGTTAAAGATCTTGTGGAGCACTACAGTTTAAATAATCTGAAACTGATTATCGGCTGCGATGCCAATGGTCGGAGTAGCAGCTATATGAACGAAAGAGGTGAGGAGGTTCTAAACTATGTACTCTCAAAAGGCCTACAAATAGCCAACCGAGGAGTAGAATAGGCAAGATGTTGAAGTAATCACGAACTGGTATGTCTCAAACCAAGCCTCACTATCGGATCATAGGTATATAAGATTCAATATTGAGGCTCCACAAACAAGAATGGAACACATGAGAGTCTCAAAACAAACAAATCGGGCAACATACAGGCCCCAGGTTCAAGAGGAACTAATAGGTCTTCCAAAAAGAATCAGATCAACTTCAAACAACGTTTATTCGAGCTTATAAAGACAGCTTCCCTATCCCCACCAGTCAAAAGAAAAAAGACGTTCCTTGGCGGAACAGTCAGCTCGGTAAATTAAGAAAAAGGTGGGAAAGCAGTTCAACAGAGCTAATCCCAGTCAGCTATGGGAGACATATAAAAAAGCTCTAACCAAATACAATCCTAAAGAGAGAGCTGGGGAAACTTTTGCGAAGAAATTTAGAGTACTTTAATAGCTTCGCGACTCCAAAAAGCCTTTTCCAAATATCATAACAACGGCATAGGCTCCCTCAAACACTGTAATGGCAGCCTTTCCGTCATCACCAAGGGAACGCTAGAGATTCTTCTCGAAACGCGCTTCCCACTCTGGAACTTTCTGACCGTGGAGCTAGATCCTCAGTGATACCAGTAGTGCTAAATAGCGATTACTGATCAGCAAAGAAGATCGTCACCTTTTAAAGGTCCTGGTGACGGCATATTTCCGGCGTTAGTGAAAGAATCGCTGGATTACACTAAGCCCCTTATCACCGAGATATTTAAGGCCAGACTATGCACGGGATATATTCCCAAGGTATGGAGACTAATTAAGGTTGTTTTATTCCGAAATCGGATAAAAAACTACCCTGTGAGGCAAAATCCTGCAGGCCCATCAGTCTGACATCATTTCTCCTGAAAACTCTAGAGAAAATAATAGACAACTATATTCGGACGACGTCGCTCAAAAGCTGTTCACCCAATTAATATGCCTACCAATCCGGAAAATCCACCGAGGACACCCTCAGCAATCTGCTAGAGACTATCGAGAAAGCCTCACAAGAAAAGGAGGCCCTTATATGTTCCTTAATGGACATATAACGCGCACTCAACAACACTCTCTTTGACTCGCTTAAGAGGGTATCCAAAGATGGAGGCATAGAAATTTGCATCGTAAAATGGATTGGCAATATGATTGAGAAACGCTGCATAGCAGCTACCATAAATTACAAATCTACGGCAATCATGGCCACTAGAGGCTGCCCATAAGGCGGGGTTCTATCACTACATATATGGCTCTTAGTTTTGGATCAGCTATTAAATTTACTCTAAGAATCCTGCTTTAAGGTCCAAGGATACGCTGATGATATTGTCATTTGTGTTAAAATTAAGGGAAGTTTGTATTAGCTTGACCCGAGCTTATGCAAGCTACTTTTAATATCATTACCAGATGGTCCCAGAATAAGGGGCTATCAATAAACTCAGGTAAAACAGTCCTAGTTCCTTTAACTATGGATGTTCCCAGATTCCAACACCTAAGTTAAATGGGATTGTAAAAGAATATTCCAAAGAAGCAAACTATCTAGGACTAATCCTAGACAGCAAGCTTACCTGGAATCCCCACCTAGAAATGATAAGTAAGAAAGCCACAGACTTTTCGGAAAAGGCGAAGTCTAAACCCCAAACCATAATGAGACCCATACTTTCTTACGGGGCAAATGTCTGGTGGCCTAAAACAATTGCAGGCAGCCACCAGGGAAACCCTCAAGCAGATGCTAAGGATGGCATGTTTAGGCGCCACTGGCGTCGTCACATATTGTCCTAAACGAGCACTTGAAACGATTCTTGAATTACAGCCACGAAAGCAGCGGTTAGTATGCTTCGAAAGAAAATCCCAGATGATCGCACTTCCTCCAGTATGGGCCATTCAAATATCTTCGAACGGATCAAGATCAACGAGCTGCAACAGATATTAAAAAGACTTTCCTTCGAAAGAGCTTACCAGGTACCCATTAATGAAAGAAGCCATATATTAGACAGAGGGCTCCAGTTCCCACATCGTGCCAAGTCTGGTATACTGACGGATCCCGGGAGGATGGCAAAACAGGCGCAGAGGTGGTTGGTCCAGAAGTGAAACTATCCATTCCGCTTTCTCACCTTCCATTTTTTAGGCGAAAGTGTATGCTATAGAGGTTGGGGCTCAGGAAAGCCAAAAAAGGACTACAAGAACTCCAACATCTACATCTGCTCAGACAGCCAAGCTGCGCTCATAGCTCTTTCCTCTCAAGTCTTTGAGTCGAAACTAGTCTGGAACTGCTACTCGCAACTCGAGCTACTGTCTAGGGACAATCGAGTAACCGTGGTTTGAATTCCTGGACACGAAGGAGTGGACGGTAATGAAAAAGCGAACGAACTGGCTAAAACCCCTAAAACCCCTAAAATCCCTACCCGACATTTGGCCTACCAAAAAGCCACTTTAGGAGGGAACTGCTCAAGCGGGAAAACAGGCAACTGGATCTCCTTTGCCGTAGCGCGGCCGGTATAAGGCAGGGGAAGAAATTCTTCAACCCCTCTCCCCTCAAGATGAGACAACTTATTAGACTTAACAGATAGTCGCTCAGATTGTTTGCTAACGCAGTCAGTGGTCATGGTCGGTCACTTCTTACAAATCACTGGAGGAACACTTATCTCTTTAAATAAACTACGGTCGTGGTTTCGGCAAGGTAATGGAGGCCTATTCGCCCCTACTCTTATCATTAACAACATATTACGAACCAAGGTGTAAGGGGTAATCTTGGAGGTAAACATGGTTCCTTTTGCACCTTGGATTGATAAGTTTGACAGGTTTGACATTTACATATTAAATTTGCCACATCTATCGAAATACCTATCCAGGAAACTGTGTCTTTGGCTCGTGTGAGTGTTTTATTCACTCCAAAATAGGACTCGTGTAATAAAGAAAGCACGCATTTGATTAAAGATTTTGGTATTATAATTTTATCGTCTTTAAACAGCACTTCATCTTCCAGGTAAATTGAATCTTTATTTTTGTACCGGAGCTTAAGAGAATCAGGACAAAGTTTAATATTGGGCAGCCAGTTATCTCTACAATAATGTTTTACTATTTTCAGAGTGGGACCTCTTTCTATTTCTGGTTTTATTCTTTCAAGGGAAGTGTCTGAAACATCAACGCTTAAGACATGTTCAAAAACTGTCTTGTCCTATTCGCTGTTACCTGCTTCTAAATAATGGCGTGAGAGATAATCTGAGACATGCGCAAAATTCCTGGAATCCATTCTAATTTGAAATCATAATTCCAGAAATTCGTGAGCATTCTCTGTAATTTAGAGGAGAATACCTTTCTTATATATTTTTGCAAAAGAACAACCAAATCATTTTGTATCATTGTTGGCTGTCCGTAGGTGTAGTAATGACATTTTACCACTGAGTGATTTATTTGTTAAAGGCCCTTTTTTACAAATACAACAACTTTTTTATTTTGCATGAGGCATACTCCTAGACATTTGGCCAAATGACGTGAGCCTAATTGCATTATTAATTACTTCCTTTATTATATCAATAGCTTCTGAGTGGGGTTTTGTCCAGAGAAACAAAATATCCTTTCTTAAGAGATTACTTAATGGAGCTGTTAGTTCTGCCAGATTAGGGATAAAATTTCTTACAAAATTAATGAGTCCTAGAAATTTTTGTAGCTCTGGTTTTGATTTGGGATCTTGTAGGTTTTTTATACTCGCTATCCTGTTCTCATCAATTTCTATTCCTTATTCTGAAAATTGCAAACCTAAATATTTAATATTTGTCTTGTCTTACAGTATCGAAATTTATTTAGATTGAACGTAATTCCCCTTTCCCTTACTCTCACGGGAACTCTTTTCAAATTTAGATTATGTTCCGTTTTTGTGTTGCCATTGACACAAATATCATCGACATAGATCAGTGTTAAATCAGATTGAAGTCTGTTCCATTGAAACCTTCCAAATGGTGTCGAAAAAGAAGCAAATCTTAGCTAATTCAGGCGTAAGCTATACATGCCAGAATTCATTCTTGATATCTAGGACTGTGAAGTATTTAGCAGAATTAAGCGTTGAGAATATTTCGTCTAACGTAGATAGTACTTTTCCTTTTGCACATTTCTATTTAAATATTGCAAAGGCAAGCGAATGGAACTGTCTACCTTTCGATGAACAACAATATTACACACCCAAGAACGAGGTTTTGTAATTTCCGCTCCACGGGCTCTTGAAATTTTAGAAGGATGCGACATGGTGATGATGCATGAGGAACTGCATTTTCTATTATTTTATTCGAATAACTACCCAGAAATGTTCCTAAGAAAATTTCTTTATTATTTTTTATAATTAAGGCACGTTCATCTTCTAATCTTGAGTTAGTATCATAGACCCTAACTACTATCTCTAAAGATTCTAATGCATCTTTGCATAAAATGGGCGATAAGTCACGATCGACTATTAAGAACTTTTCAGTGATATTTGAATTTTCGTTAGATATATTTAAGATATACTCACCGTATGGTTTAATTTCACCTCCTCCAAATGGAAAATCAAAGAGTTTAGTTGACCCATTTCTATATTACATGATGCAGATTGTTTGATGCTATTCACAATTTTCTTCATTATAACTGGTACGAGTATATCAGAAGCTGTGTCCAATTATAGCTTTACATCTGTGTTTTCAATTCTTATACTTTCTATCCATTTATCATCAGCTCTAAAATTCTAAAAAGTCTTACCTGGATTTTTTGTTTTCATATTATTTCCAAAAATGTAAAACAGAATCTGTCTTCCAAATTTTCACCTATATAATAATTAACAGAAGCTCTAATATTATTAACTCTTAATTGCTTTTATGTTTGTATATACTCTTTATTATAACATACTTTTTCTAGATGATACATTGATCTTTTAAGTGCCCAGATCCTTAAAAATTTACTACTGTTATAGTAATTAGATTCCATACTATTTCTTTTGTTCATTTTTCTTATACATGTGGAGTTTTTTATTGAGGTTAGGTGATTTTATTTTTATTTTTTAGAGAAATTTTTAATTTTGTTAGATTTATTATTGAGAGCATTCACCTGGAATAATGATATGCCAGCTTCCACAGCGTTACTGAAATGAGCTCTACATAATGAGATTGCCTTGCCATAATTAATTTGTTCCTCTGTCGTCAGCTTATGATATAAGTCTGAACCCGTCTTTTGTTGACCAATTTTTAAAGGAACTCGTACCATTTCTAGCTCACCCTTAAAGTTGCAATTTTTTTTCAATTTACGAACATCAAATAAAAACACTTCAAAATTTTCGCCTTGTTTGAGAAAACGATTATAAAAAAATGACTGCAATCAGAGTATTCTGTTTGGTTTTCACGTAATCCTCAAATACATACTTTATAGATGGCTTCCAGAGTTTTCTGTTTAGCTATTAGATTAAAACTTTTATATATTATGCGGGCCACATCACCAATTTGGTCCAAATATTACGCAATTTCTTTTTTTGCTTCTTTTGGCTCATCAGCTCCTATTGTCAATAAAATGTTATTAAAATTATCTATGAAATCTTCCCATCGCTCTAAAGGGTTTTGGGAAAGATGCGAATCTTTAATTGATTTAATTAGATCCATATTAATTTCCACGAGTTCAATTTTATAAGCGGGTCTCTTAGCGGTAGATTCATAAAGCAGTTCTGGTTTGACCTTTTTGCTCTTGATGGTACGTACGATGTACGGCTATATGAGTACACTTTGATAATTGCTCTTTAAAATGATATCTTGTATTTATAATGAGTTATCGAGCTTTTTTTTCCATTAAAAAAATACAATTACCGTCTTGCACTTTATTATTTTATCACGATATTTCGATTTGGATGTGATCTATCCAATCCAATAAAATTAACTTTGCCTTGCCATGTGGTATCGTAATTGGGAGCAAATAAAACAGAGATGTTTACGCAACTAAATCACAATTTAATCTGATAATAAAATCTCTTAACCTAATGCATTTTAATACTTGTACAATTGTGTGTGTATATATTTGTTGAGTAGTAATTCTCTTTTATATATGTATATATATTGTATATGCTAGAATGGTAAAGTAAAATGGATTGGACAGCCATGCATAATATTAAAAGTAATTTTGATTTTTGCATATTCGTCCGTCCCGAGATCGCGTTCACTTAGACTTATGAAATTTGCACAAGAACTTTTAAAAAAAAAAAATTAAGCTTGAAAACTAGACAATAGCCAACGTAAGGTTGCCATACAAAAACTTTTTTCCTATATATTTCGGCACTGCCCGAAAATGCATTGACGTAAAAAATTAAATTTATTACATAATGTTTTTATAGCAATAGCAAACAAAATTTCAAAAATGTAATAAATCGGACAACCCCGCCTTGGTGATGCCATACAAAACTTATGATTTTCATTATATATTTGGACACTGCCTAAAAACTCGTCGACGTAAAAGCTGAAATTTTGTACACAACATTTTCATAAAAACAGTAAATAAAATTTCACAAATTAACTAAATCGGGCAACCCCTTCTTTGTGTTGACATACAGAACTTTGGGTTTTTACTTTAGTAACTTTTATGTTCATCTAGGGTATAATATTATTGGTCTTAGACCAGTTATAACTTTTTCTGTTTTTTTTTTCATAAATTTCATAAATTTGACGGGTATAATGGCTCAAATTCAACAGTGTGTTGAATTAGATACATTTTATGGTAATGAAGGTAGCTCAGATATTTGTTGGTCACACTACCTCTGGTAGAGGGTGAACAAGATTTGTTGGCTTGAAAGAAAGGACTTGAATGCTTATTAAAAAATCACTACAGTTTTTATAAAAGAAATAGTTATATTAATGACTTTTTTCCAATAAAAATATAGATAAAATTTAAAAAAAAGGTAAGAAAAGCCGAAATTTTTAGTTTGGACAACCATAACTATCTAGGGAGATGGGTACCGGGATGATTGAGCAGCCGTTGGAAAGGCCATGAAGTTTTGCATACAATGAGCTCTTAACTGTGACCGTACACCTTGTACTTTTTAACATACAGAGAGTTTTGTGGAAAACTAGCTGTTTTTATTTGCCCCCCCCCCTTGCCTTACAATTTTTTGTTTACCTAGGTAAGTACTATCACCTCCTGCTCTATTGATCTCCTAGGCGGAAGCACCCTGTATACGATAGCAACTTTTTAGAATATAAGGGACAAAATTTATAGATTTGCGAATTGCATCAATATTTTGAATTATATAACAAAAAACAGGGATGTAAAGGACTCACATTTTGACTCAACTCAAGCAGTGAGTCTTCTCAATTATTGAGTCCGCTCAACAGTTGAGCGGTGATTCATAGCTCGAAATTTGAGCGGACTCACTGGTTGAGCGGACTCAATCTTGAGCGGACTTAGTCTTAAGCGGACTCAGTCTTGAGCGGACTCAGTCTTTAGTGGACTTGAGCGGACTCATCATTTGAGTTGAGCGGACTCATCATTTGAGTTGAGCGGACTCAAGTCATGTTTTGAATAACATAAGGAGAATCTGAATTAATTAAAATTGAAAATGAAACTGAAATTTCAATCAAATAAAGAAAGCTTAGAAAAAAAGTCATTCATTATATTATATTTTATTAATTTAGCTTTTGCTAATTTTCTTAGCCAACATTTCTCTTCCGCTCAATATAATGTACAAATTCAACAACTTGTAAAACCTGTAAGAAAAATACCATACTTGAAAATGTTACAATTCAATTCAAGGAAATTGTTCATACATTTTTCCATAAAATCAGCGTCTGACTTTATATTTTTTCCATTGATATGTAGCCTCACTTGCATTTCAAAATTTTCGTCATTAAGCCAACATTTCTTTGGACTTAATGTTAGTTATCCTATGCTAAATAAACTTTCCATCGAAGCACTACAAGGCAGTGATGTCTTTTATTCGGTAAAAAAACTTTTTATCACCGAAAAATGTTTGTTTTCAAATACGCTCGAGGTTTGTCTGTGGCAAAATTATACTCCAAGAAATATTTCTGGCTATCCATTGAATTTTGGTCATTTTTAGAAGCTGAATCCCAAAATGGCGTAGCTTGATTATTATTTTGGAATTGCCTACTCATGTCAAAACATTCCAAGCTTTCATTGATTCTGGAAATAATAAATTTCTCAACCAATTATGCTTGGGTGTTCAATATAATATAATACAATGAATGACTTTTTTCTGAGCTTTACTTATTTAATTGAAATTTCAGTTTAAGTTTCAATTAAATGAGATTCTCCTTATGTTATTTAAATCAAGATTTGAGTCCGCTCAAGTAGTGAGTCCGCTCGAGCCGCACAAGCAATGAGTGAGCAAGGAGTGAATCTGCTCAAGATTGAGTCCGCTCAACGAGCCAGTCCGCTCAAGTATTCAGCTGTAGAATATATGCTTTTTTTGATGTGTAAATTAAACAGCAAACGAATTCTGTTTTCAGTAATGTAGTACGTATATATGTAATCATAGCCAGTTAGGTATAGTTAGCATTATTGTTATCGCCGGCAAATATTCTGAGGAATGTGCATTGGTTGAATCAGTCCCACTCATTATTTAGAAGAATAAAGATCCAAGTTAATCAGAGCGGCGTTTTTATACCCTAGAATCTAGATGAAATCTATAGGGGTATACTAAGTTTGTCATTCCGTTTGTAACACCTCGAAATAATGATGGTAGAGGATTGGTAAATGGATTGGACACCCACGCATAATATTAAAGTTATTTTGATTTTTGCATGTCCGTCTGTGCGCACGATATGTCGAGAGCGCGTATACTTAGAGAGCTGAAATTTTGTACACGGACTTTGAAAAAAAAGTAAAATTAAGTTCGAAAATGAGACAAATCGGGCAACTTCTTCGTGGGGTTGCCATACAAAACTTTCGGTTTCCATTATATATTTGGACACTGCCTGAGAACGTATCGATATAGAGAGCTTAAATTTGGTACATGGTGTTTTCTTTGTACTAACAAATAAAATTTCAAAAATGGACTAAATCGGGCAACTCCTTCTTGGTGTTGCCATATAAAAATTTAGGATTTTAACGTATACTGTAAAAACGATCAGTCCAAGACATTTTTATTGTACTAAAAACTTCTTCAGAATACGAAGTCCTATAAATTTGGTTATAATCATTTTTTCTGTCCGACAAACCGTTCTAGAAATATATGCGAAAAAGCACTTCAAAAATCAAAGTTGCATAGATCGGTGATCATACGAAATTTTATACGAGCATTCATGTAGGAGTTGGTCTTAGACCAATTCTAGCTTTTTTACTTGTTTAATTGTAATTTCCCTCACTACAACCAATCTTAAGAAGTGGGATTACCGAGAAAAAAAAGTTTATTTTAAATTAAAATAATTTTTACGGGCGCATATTATATTTCAATCCTGACAAAACTATTTTTGCGATCATAAGTGATCAATGGGAAATAGCGTGATCATAGGGTCAACGCGTGCATAAGTGCTGATCAAAAAATATTTCAATAATCCGATAAGACATGACTGATTAAAACGTTGCTATATAATAATTGTAGTGAGGAACGTTGGAATAATTATAAATTTCAGTGTTTTGTGTTTTATTTGAATTATTATGGAGCCATGCGTGCTAAGATTTCTACAGAGGCTCAATTGAAAGAGAAATTGAATCAGTTGGGCAGCAAACTTGGAGGAGCCAATTGGGCCACTCACATCTAGACAAATCGAAGACATTTTTCCTCAGAATATCATTTTGAATGAACAAAATAATTCGATCGTTCAACAACAGGTGAGTAACGGTGATGATGATGACGATGATCTTAACTCGGAGCTTCAAAGCCTGCGTGTAAGATTTCAAAAAAAAAAACAAGAATTCATCGAGTTGAGAAGGAAGCTACACGAATTAAGCGAAATGGATGAGACAAGTACCTCAAGATCGTCTTTTAATTTTCGCGACATTGAAGGAAGCATTAAACACTTTTAGTGGCGAGGGCAGTTACAGTGTAGAAAAGTGACTGCAACAATTTGAGGAGTCTGCGGAGGTTTTAGGTTCGGACGAAAGAACTCGTTTTGTATACGCTCGTCGTTTGTTAACTGGAACAGCCAAACTATTTTTATGAACTTCAACATTTAAATCGTAGGATGAGTTAAAACACGAGTTAATAAAAGAGTTTAGTAAAAATATACAACGAGCTTCGGAATAGAAGAAAACAGCCAGACGAAAACTACCAGCAATATGTGTTTTCGATGCAGGAAATCGCATCAGTATCGGACGTAGACGAAATCGACGTTATCCACTACATAATTAATGGGATATACGACTCTACTAAAAACAAAATGCTTCTTTATGGTGTTAATAATATGGACGAGTTGAGAAGTGCTCTAAAAAAATATGAGGAAATCAAGTCGCAGTTTAACAACAATAACCATTTTATACAAAAGCTTCACGTGGAAAGTAAAAGCAAAACTTCTGTTAAATTGAAATGCTTAAACTGTAACAACTTTGCACACGTGAGACAACATTGCCCCAAACCCAAAACGAGACAAAGGATCTTGCTTCCGCTGTGGTAAAATGGGACTGAGAATTAACCAGTGCAAGCAAAGTCCATCAGTAGTGCCAATAAATCGAAATTTTCATCCACATCAGCAAAGCGATGGGCACATGTGTTCAAGAAATAAGTTTGAATTGAATGTCAAGTATATTTTTGCTGAAATTGATTCCGGATCACAGACGTCTTTTTCTTGTGAGCTACCTACACTCTTGGATTCAGGAAGCCCAATTAGTTTTATGCAACAACAGTATTTGCCAGCATATTTGATGTCCTCTTTTGATTCTGATAAGTACAACTTCTGTGGTACAAATGATAGTTCACTCCAGGTTTTAGGTTTAACTGATGTTAAAACTTATTTTAATTCCCCTTTTGTGATTTTAAAATTGTTTGGAGTAATTTGGAACTGAGAGGAAAAGAAAACACTATTATGCAAAATAAATGAAAACTGGAAAATAAGCCTAGTGGCGAGAACGAATTAAGTACTAGAAGCAAATCGCAAGGTGAGACATCGTGTATTTTTACTGAAGACGCAGGTATGTTGGGTATTCTTACGAATGAAGAGAATTTTATAAATCAAATTTTAACTATTGATACAATTCAGTCTAACTCCGAAACAAATTTTGAAATTAATGAGTATTTGCCATACAAAGTTCAAAAAAGTGTGAAAGATGTTTGATATCAGCCTGTCTTCCTGGAAACGGTGTTAGATATTCTTCCCCAAAGATAGATCTTGAATTAGAAATTAAATTATTAAAAGAGAAACCATTCCACTGTGCTCCTCGGAGGTTGCCATATGCTCACAAAATCGAGCTCCAAAAGATCTTAGATGATCTATTAAAATGCAATTTAATCCGCGAAAGTGACTCACCTTAAGCATCCCCAATTGTGTTGGTTAATAAAAAGAATAAAGAATTGCGTTTATGAGTAGATAATAGAAATTGAATAGGGTAATGGTAAGGTATAATTTTCCTCTACTTTTGATTGAGGATCATCTCGATAGGCTGAAAGATAAAAAGTATTTTTCAGTTTTTGATTTAAAGAATGGCTTTCACCACGTATAATTAATATTCCTTTTTTTTACACAGTTTTCACAATATTTAGTTACTGATTACAATATTTAGTTGCTGGTTACAAATTATCATCAATATATAGTATTGATGTTAAAATTTTCCTTTTAACACAATTTATCACCAATATTTAGTATTGATCTTAAAATTTTCCTTTTAACACAAATTATCACCAATATTTAGTAATAATAATCTTAAAATTTTTCGTTCGTACAATTTTCGGAATAATTAGTATGTATTAAGCTTAAAAATTTCCGTGATCACTCATTGACGGGTTGAAGAAAGTCTTCCTGAGGATCGGCGATATTGCACCCAGGTACCGAACACCCAAAAAACCAAAAAGCTTTTTTATTCTTTTTATTACCTTCCCACGACGTGAAGAATCGTACGTGGGAAAGTACAAAAAGTTTAGACGCAGTGCATATGCATGAAATCTGATAAGCACTGTGTCTTGTAAGAATAATATTTTGAATACGACCGACGGGAATAATTGTACGTATGTATAGGACATGCGATTAAGTTTTAGAAATTTAGCGGAAAAGCTGTATGTAGGTATGTACATGGTACTGCATGTAGGTAGGTATACATGCCGTGTGAACGGAATGTACGACTGATAACAAAATGCAATTTATGCTAAATTGCATTTTGTTGCAGTATGTAATATGCATTTTTAAATGCATATGAAATTTAAATGAATTTTCTGTTAAATAATTTTTACTTTTCAGGGTCATTTCTGATACGCCGATATATTGTATAGGACAATAGATTGGTGTATTGGTTTTATGATTGTGGTTCGGGTCAATGGGCACCTGGGTCACAACATCCCTCCGTTTTATTCTGCTCAGAAGAAAACGTTTCTTTCTTTAATAGTAGTAGATTTTGTACGCCATTGTAAATAGTACATTTAAAGGTAACAGAAAATGTAAACCTATTTATATGCGAAATTATAATAACATTATAATAGTAGAACATACAATATTTTGCTGTGGTTTTTTTTTTTTTTTTTTTTTTTTTAATATTTTGATATAACTATAATTCAATAGGAATGGTTTTTAGAATTTTCTCATTATATGTTACATTTATTCCTTCAAAAGCTAGTTAAAAGGAAATGAATACTACTAAGTTTATAAATTTACATGTGATTGGTAGTAGAGCTATTTACAGTTATTCTATTTCTTATTATTTATATCAATCTTTATTGCTTCATTATGTCTCTAAATTTTTATTTATTATATAATTAATTGGTGAAAGGATTTGTTTTATATATTTTTTATTTTGTTAAAAGGAAGAATAAAGTTGCAAAATTCTATGTACAAAAAAAAGGATGGTTATATATGCAAATTTACATTTTCATAACCTTTCTAGTCTTTTTATTTATTTAGTAATAGTAATAATAATTTGTAGTGTATTGACAAAAAAAAACATGTCTTTCATAGATATCGATGCTTTAGTAGAAATTAGCCACAACATTGGCTTTTTTCTTTTTATTTTTTTTTATTATTTTTGGTCTCTTCTAAACTAATAGGTATAAAAGAAATGTATAATGGTAACGATATACTTACATGTTTGGTAATTTTTTTCTTTTTAATTTATCTAAATTTTTCATATTTTAATTTATATTTATTGATTCATTTCTAGTAAAAAATAAAAAGCATTAATGTTTATTATAAGATTTACTTCCACAAAAACAATTGTATGTAATTTTCCTTTAACTTCAGTTAAACTTACAAAATTATTTTCTATTATTATTTATTCTAATTTTCATTTTATTTATTAGTTTCTGTCAGAAACGAAAAAATATTTATTTTTATTAAGTAAAACAAAACAAAAGAATGATTTGGCACTTTTCTTTTTATTTATATGGTACATATATATATTATGGATTTATATATATATTTTGTCCTTTCAGTGTCTTAAATATCTACTTCGCAATTTCATTTCGTATTTAAAATTTTGTTTAGAAGTCTTTTTTTTATATTTCATTTTTGGGAGATGTAGTGTTGAAAATATAGAGGAAAAGTTAATGTGTCAGTTTTGGTTCGTTATCATTTGTACGTATATGTGTGTATCTCGACTGAAAGTATGAGTCCATGAGATATATGCTAATATATAGTGCATATATTCAGATTATTTTGGGTAAATTCCTGCAGTTTTTTATGGCAGCAGGTGTTATTTGAAGTTAAAGCTTCTTGGTGCCGCCGCAGGCACATCTTCAAGTATATGTCCCGGTTCCAGAGGTATATTTTTTAGTGGTGAATGTGGTGATTGTTTATAGGATTTAGAGACTTTGATTCTTGTTCATTTTGAAGATGGATGGATTTCAAAATTTCATCGACGTCTGGGGTTACAAGAGGATTGGCTGAATAAAATTATCAGGAACTCCTAATAAAAAATGCAAATGTTATATTAGAACTCAGAATTCTATTTGATGACCGGCAATAAAATTGCCCAAGCAATAAATAGTGCCAGACAAATTACACGGAAAAGTGTCCGATCAACAGCACAGAGCGCATACATTTCGTTCGCTCCTGGCCTGCTCCTCAACAAAATTCTAAGAAAAATCCGACAGCCAAATTTAAAATCTCGCGATGCCTATGCAATTCTACCCACTATGACTTATAAGTCAGTGATTCTACCCTACAGCTTGGCAGATGCCCAACTTTGGAGTACAATACAGACGAATATCACAGCATCATATAGATTTGCATGTACATAGAGTGATTTGTTTCAATTTTCAAATGCATACTTTTATGCGTTTATGTTCACTAAGCTTTTGGGAATAGAAATCGCGAGCTTTTTTTTGGTGGGAACTCCCTTAATTTGTGTGTTTCGGATTTTTTGCATGCTTACTATGATGTTCAGTGGCGTAAATAACGCCCCCGAAGGCCCCGCGTTGCGGGTGGCGCAGCAAATTATGGGGTGCCAAGTGATAAATTAAGTGAAGGTGGATGTTTGCTTCGAAATAATATAAATTAAAAAAATTATAAAAGACCACGTTTTTCTAATAGACTAAAAGAATAAAATAATTTTATGATGAAATTTTAAAACACATCCAACTAAAAACGTGGGGGTACAAACACTTGTAAACAGTTGTATGTATCCTGTTTACGGCCCACGTTTTTAGTCGTACGTGTTTTAAAATTCATCATAAAATTATTTTATTCTTTTTAGTTCATTAGAAAAACGTGTTTTTAAATTTTGTTATGTATATTTAAAAAAATTTTATGTATGAAATTATTTTTGTTTTGAAAATATTTTCACTATTGTTTGTTTGCAATTGCGAGAAACTCTAGGTATACGTTATTTCGTTGTCCAAATTTTGCAGGTTTTACTGTACTCAATCTAGCAGCACCACTCATAATACACCAAACAATTTTTCCTTCTAACAAATTTTGCCAAATTTTAAGTGCAACAAACTTCACAAATTTCATTGGAAATAGCGATAAACAGCTACTGAAACTGTTCGGAGCGCGGCGATACTTTGACGGGCGGTGAAAAGTTATTTTTGAATGCGTTTTTGCTTCGAGGAAATGTTGTGGTGCAATTACACATCTCTTTGTCAGTAGTGTGCTCGTGCTGAGTATTATACGTTGATTATACGGAAAGTTAGCTACGAATTGTCATCAATATATTGAATAATTATGAAATGCGAGTTCCAATAGTTATAAAAAGGAAATCCGTTGTGAAATCGTAACAGAAACAAGTGAAAAAGCTAGAATTGGTCTAAGACCAATTCTTATGATACCCTAGATGAATGCGCGTATGAAATTTCGTATGGTCACCCATTTCAACAATTTTGATTTTTTGCAATTGGTTTCAGCATATGTTTCTAGAACGGCTCGTCGGACAGAAAAATGATTAAAACCAAACTTTTATAAGACTTCTTATTCCGAAGAAGTATTTAGTACAATAAAAATGGTTTTAGGACTGATCGTTTTCAAAGTATATGTAAGAAACCAAAATTTTTATATGGCAACACCAAGAAGGGGTTGCCCGAATTTAGTTTATTTTTTGAAATTTATTTGCTATAGTATGAAACCCAATGTACCAAATTTCAGCTTTCTATGTCGACGTGTTTCTCAGGTAGTGTCCAAATATATCGCGGGAAAACGAAATTTTTGTATGGCAACCCACGAAGGAGTTGCCCGATTTGTCACATTTTCGAACTTAATTTTACTTTTTTTTTTAATGTCCGTGTACAAAATTTCAGCTTTCTAAGTGAACGCGTTTTCGAGTTATCGTGCGCACGGACGGACGGACAAACGGACATGCAAAAATCAAAATAACTTTTAATTTCATGCGGGGGTGTCTAATCCATTTTGCTCTACCATCATTATTTCTGTGCGTTACAAACGGAATGGCAAACTTAGTATACCCTATAGATTTCAACTAGGGTATAAAAAGAAATGGAGAAAAAACTGAAAAAATTGCCTAAATTGAATGCGTTTTGCATTCCAATAGATAATCAATCTAAAGCAGTGGAAAATGAAGTAAGTACCGTACAAATTATGGCTGGTGTTTTTTATTGGTATAGTTTTTAACCCGGCATTTGTGTGATGGTTTTGTTTTGCATGAACGGTGTAGTTCCCTGAGAAAAAAACGAGTGGTTACGACGTAACGTTACGTTACGATACAGAGAAAGCTGCAGAATCAGAATTTATTACGAGGCAAGAAAAAGAATTGCGTGATGATACTGTAAGTCGAATTTGTTATTATTTACATTATGGACACCGTTCGTTATACAGTACGGCATAGATACAAATTTTTTGATCGATTAATTTCTGGAATTATGTGAGGAAGAATCAAGAAAACAGAGTAGCGGGAAACCATGTGAACTAGAATCGAAAAGGACTCTAAAGCAGGAATCCTGTGTAAATATTGTTTTGAATTCGGATCGTGGATTACATCCGAGCGAAATTTCCGATGATTTGAAAAAGACCATTTTATCATTGGAACCAAGCCGATCAAAAGGACCATTTTCAAAACACGCTGATAACAGATCTTTCAGCGAAAAACACTATTTTGTACTCAATAAAACTAACCAAAAAATCGTAAGATTTTGGTTATGCTACTCAAAAACGAACGATGCGGTTTATTGTGAACCTTGTTGGTTATTCGCTGACAGGAATGATACACATTTTCACCCTGCCTGGTGCGAAGCAAAAATTAATGATTGGCAAGGGTTGAGTAAAAATATTTCTGTACATGAGAACAGCAAGTTACATATGTATAAACGCGTGCGTAACGTATTCTCAGTGGAAAAATCTACACGATGTTCAGATTAAAATGAACAATGATTCGTTGGAAGGAAATTTTGAAACAAATTCTAGACGTGATTGTAACGTTAGCTCGTTGTAATGTAGCGTTTAGGGGCACCGCAAAAATTACAAAGCAATAGACAGTCAATCCGGAAATTTTTTAAATATAATTGATTTATTGTCAAGATATGATCCGCTTTTACGTAACCATTTGGGAAAATAAGGACATGAAAATGAAGTACTTGAGTCCACTAATTCAAAATTAACTAATTACAACAGCTGCAACACACGTAACGAATCAAATCGTAACGAAATTGCGGGAGCTGCATTCTTTTCTATTATCGTTGATACGACTCAAGATATTCTAAAACTGACCAGCTCTCATTCATTATCTTTTTTTTTTTTTTTTTTTATATTATTAAGCCAAGCTCAGGGGATACCCTATGATGCAAAGCACAGCATGGCAGGAAGGAGATAGGGAAAGGATTAGGGGATATGAGGAGAGTGGCGGAGGTGCCGATGTATGTCGCCCTTAAACTTCCGCAGGTTGTATTCCGGAGGAAAAACAGAAGATGGTAAGCTGTTCCACATTCGCACTGTTCGGGATAAAAAAAGCATCACGAAATTTTACTGTACGGCCGAAAGTAATTTGAAGGGTTAAAGGATGTGCTCGGTTTGCAGCGCGAGTATTGCGTGCAGGAATGATTCTACAAGGGATTTAGACTAGATATTTCATCAGAACATTGACCATGCATATAGCGATAAAGGAGCGAAAGGCATCCAACATTGCGGCGGTGCTCGAGTGAGTCGATATGACAAGTTATTGTCAAATCGCCAATGAGCTTGAAGGCTCTCTTTTGGACAATATCCAATGAAGCTAAGGCTGTGCGACCAGCCCCGGCCCATATATGGGAGCTGTATTCCATTCTAGGTCTAATGTAGGACTTGTAGAGAAGCGCTAGATTTGACGGGCTGAAATATTTCTTACACCTTTTCAGAAATCCAAGACATTTCGATGCTTCTTTGGCAACAGAGAAGATGTGATCTGTCCAGTTTAACTTACTGGAAATATTAATGCCAAGAATGCTTAGTGACTGTGAATCAGAAATGAATGCTCCATCAAAGAAACGGGTGTGGTTAAGTTATGATCTTGTTTTAATGAGATAAGACAGCTTTGGGACTTTGATGCATTGAATTCGACGCGATTTGCTTTGCCCCAAGCGAGGATACTGTTAAGATCGTTATTCAATGATCTAGTCATGCAATCTCGTTTAACACACGCGGCATTCCCCCTGTATTCCGCAAGAGTGTCAAAGGAGTAAGCGAAATCTAGAGTACTGTTATCTGCGAAACTATGGGATGGGATTGAAAGTAAGGGAAAGCAGATCATTAATGAAATTAAAAAGAGAGTTGGAGAGATAACAGAGCCTTGAGGCACACCGGCATTTATGGGATGCGGTTCAGATGTAACGCCATCTAATACAACACGTATTTGGCGACTAGATAGGAAACTTTCAATCCATAATAGAAGAGGAGGGGAGAGACCAAGTGCTTTAAGTTTGGCTAAAAGGGCTGGATGCCAGACTCTACCAAAGGCCTTTGAAATATCTAGAGCAACGATTTTGGACTCTCCAAAATTGTGAAGGCTACGATTCCAACGTTCCGGAAGCCGTATTGGCGATCATTGATGAGCTGATTGGTTTCCAGATACTTCATTAATTTGGAGTTAATGATAGATTCAAAAACCTTTGAAAGAATCGAAGTGATTGCAATTGGTCGATAATTTGAGGGGATCGCTACCCTCTCCTTTCTTGGGAATAGGCTGAACGTGAGCTAGTTTCCAAGCAGTTGGAAAATTTTCCTGTCGAATAGGACAGGTAGAATAGTTTGCGCAGAGGTTTAGCCAAGGATGAGGCACAGCTTTTAATTAACAGGGGCGAAAAAACCATCAGGACCTGCGGCTTT
Source organism: Dioctria linearis (assembly GCA_963930735.1). Classification (NCBI taxonomy): domain Eukaryota; kingdom Metazoa; phylum Arthropoda; class Insecta; order Diptera; family Asilidae; genus Dioctria; species Dioctria linearis. Next base: position 225,469,406 of record OZ005740.1, on the reverse strand, counting down.
GGAGACGTTGATCCCCTTAAGGACCCTGAACACATCCCTCGTACGAACGTGTATTGGCTCTTGTACATATTGACACGGTGGATGCAAAACAGGTGTTTGTGAAGTAGGTGGAAGACAAGAATTTGAAGCGAATCTAGCAGCTAAAATATTAGCTTTATCCAGGGAGTCAACAATCACTTCACCATTATTAAGTAGTGAAGGTATAGAGGAACTGGTGAAGTTGTTCCTGATGGTTTTGACCAGGGACCAGAAGCCTTTGCTACCTTTGCGGCTCGCCAGGATTCTTTGTCCTAATATTCTGGTCAAAAAGAAATTTTTCTCTCTGGATAATGGACTTGCAGGTGTTCCGTGCAGTCTTGTACACTTGTTTCATTTCCGGACATGGATTCAATTGATAGGCGCGAAAAGCAGACTCTTTCGCTTTTATAGCTTGGTTGCACTTATCGTTAAAACCAGGAGCGATCATGCTGTTGTTGAGATCTGCTGTAAGAATACGGAATGTATTCACGCATGCCAAGATTTAGTATGTTACTAAATTCTATGTGCATTCATCAACATCCCTCGAAGCAAACCAGACGACCAATCAATTTCTTGAAGATACTTATTGAGACTTTCCCAATCAGCATTCTTATAGTGCCAAAGAAGCCTACTTGTAGGTGGAGAAGTAGAGCGGCACAAGTTTGAGGTGGTAAATTGAGCCGTGATTAAGCAATGGTCTGAATTTCCGAGAGGGGAACCGACTGAGATGGAATATTTGTCCGAATGAGCTGTTAGAAATTAGTCGAGTAAATTAGCTTTATCACCAGCTGTATCGTGAATTCGCGTTGGTGCATCCACTAGCTGTTGTAATTTAAACGATTCACAGAAGAATTCAACGAAACGGCCCGCAGGACTTGTGGTAGAAGAATGTCTGAGCCACGGTATATTATGAACATTAAAATCGCCTGCCAGGACGATTTCGGAAGAGGGGGAGACAGAAAGCAAATGATCAATATTGTTGGAGATATTGTCAAATACGGATACCGTGTCGACATCAGACATATTTGGGCTGCGATAAAGGAAACAGAAGTAAATGATGTGCTTGTGAAGTTTGAGCCTAATCCAGATATAGTTAAACTCTGGATTGGCAGAAGGAAAATCTTGAAGAATGGTAAAGGCCACATCATTCCGAATATATACTGCGATCCCTCTATGGTGAGAAAAAAGAGGCACGAAGCTGTAACCAGAGACGTGATACTGATTAATATCAGCATCAGAAACGACCTTGGTTTCACTTAGCGCAAGAATTGCCGGTTTTTTTGAATTAAGGTGGCAGTACACCGAAAACCGATTTGCTCTTAATCCGCGAATGTTGCAGAAATCTAAAATAAAATTCTGCATGCTGAAGGCAAAAACAAAAAATCAAAAAAGAAAAAAGAGCGACACACAACAACACAAATATTTGGGCGCCACCAGCAGCAGTCAACGACACAGCGAGGTAAAAAAAAACAACAATAGTGTTATGCCTATTGCTGCTTTCAATACCTCAGACTGTGCAGTTCAATGACCACAGCTGGGTGCACCCGGATTGCTGATCAGTGACAAGTGCTAATGCATTTGCACTGATCACAGACGAAGAGAAGGAAAGGAAACGTTACCGTGCTGCTGGCTTATTGAATGTTGATAGGGCATAGAAGAGCCCTTCACTTGGCGGATAAAATTTATTTTCGTTATTTATTAATTTAACGGTCGCGTCTGAATTTAAATAATTATAGTAGGTAATTGATTATATTGAAAATGTTTAGCACAACACTATCACTTGATTTAAATTAATTTATTGGATATGTTTAAATGGATTTAATTGATCTATAACACAAGGCAACGTCCGATCGGATTGACTCCACGCACTCACGTATGTTTCCGCGAATTGCGACAAAAATATTTGTATAAAAGAATCTTTTTTGGGATTCGTAGCAGTAAGGAAACATTCGGCTGCAGATTTCCAAAATGAGGTTTCTGAGTTTTTGCGTAAACATAATATTCCGTTGAATAAATGTCGCAGGCAGGGTTACGATGGATCCGCGGTTATGAGTGGAGAATATACAGGGTTACAATCTCGTATTAAAAAAAATTCTCCCAATGCTGAATTCGTGCACTGCTGCTCTCATAATTTGAATTTAGTCTTACAAGATTCGATAAAAACGATTCCAGAGCTTGTTACGCGCTATTTTCTACGCGCAATAGGTACCCCGGCTAGAGATGGTGAAGGGTTGGGGCCTGAAACACCTGTGGGCGCCACGTGGTTTTGGAGTCCACGAACCCAGAATAAAGAAAAATTGAGGAACACACCCCAAGAAAATTAAAAAAAAAATTAGAGAAACCAAGATCAGTTCGAAACACTTAATTTATTATTCATAAAGAAATCCGGGCCTTCGAGCAAAACTGGCCGGGCAGTGAAGCATGCAAATTTGCTTAACTGACACACTCGATAAATAATCAATTACTCCTATCGCTAGTTATTTATCACAAATATTTCCACTAAGCGGTAAATCACCTAAACACCAAATAATAAAAAAACACAAAGAAAATGCAGTACTTAGCTTCGTCTCCTGAGGAGGGTCTCATACCACGTGCCTAGTTCACTCCTCCTTGGTTCAGCTCCACTTTCTTTCTTTTCTGATGATTTTCGTCTTTTCTACTCGTATTCCTTTCTTCAGCCGTTATTATCTAAACTAGCCTTTAAACTTTTCAGCTTTTACTCCCTTTTCTTTTTTTCTCGACTTCCAATTGCCCTTCTTATTTTTCCTCTTTTTCAAAAAAACTTCCCGCTGCGTACTATTGCACTTACTTTTCTTACTGCTCGACTTTGACTGCCCTTGAGCTGTCCGCTTCACATACCAAAGCCTTTTCCCCTCTCGCCTCGCCTATTATTGCGGCTTCCGATTTATATTCCACGTATTTCATATTGGGATATTTCCCAGTTGGTGAATCATATGTCGGCAATTGATTTGAATTTTGAAACTTCTTCTGCCCTCTTGATTTTATTGCGTGATGTTATACGGAAGTTATGTTTTGATTTGCGTGAAGTTTTCGGATTTGTATTTTAACACCTTCTTGTGACGGGCGAGTATTCGTGTTGTTTCAAATTATGTTTGCTGTTGGAAAGTTGTGCTTTGGGCTGCGAACAACTCAAGTATATAGATAGCGGATGTCACAGGTAAGTCCGAATGTGATATAGATCTCTAATTTCTTCCTTCAGTTTTAGGCTATGGGTCCCGTTCACGAGAGGAGGTTGAACCGAGGAGGTAAGATATTGTATCTAATTTCTACATTTCGTTTGATTCGCTATAAGTACTGCATTCCCTTTCTGATTTTTGTTTTCTCCTTTTTCCTTAGAATACTGGTTGCACATCGCATAGTTCACTGCTCGCCGTACATCATCTTGACAAAGGTACTTCATTAGTTTATCTAGTTTGCTAAAAAGTAATATCTATACCTATCTAATCTATTTACAAATTCATTTTCTACATGACTATCTAATCTAACCATTTGAATTTAATTCCAGGATGTAGATGACGACGTTTTGGATTCCAGGGAGTATCCAGAATGGAAATAGCTCACAATAAATCCGTTCGGTGAGTATATGTATTGGTATAATTTGTAGGTCCATTATATAAATCTTACAATTTCAGGTGACGTCTGACAGTAATCCAGTAGTACTAGCAAAGCCCGAGTAAAGGCGTAAAGGCTCAATGTATGACCAGAATGAAGAAAATATTAACCGTGGATCTGAACTATTCTTCCCAGCTGCGACACAGGTAACTCACTAGCCTCTTTGCGGTTTCATCTGAAAATTTAAATTCCTTTGCAGAATTATTCTTATAGGATGCTGAGGGACTTGACGACACTCATGCGGAGGACGAAACACATACAAAGAAGACGACACACGTAAAGATAAGTGACCCTTGTTATTGTAATTATATCTTCGCTAATTATATTCTCATTTATTTTTGTAGGACATCACTTTTCAGCTGGGAATGGATTCGCTATGTAACAAGCTTTCTACATACTATACCCGAGTCAACCATATTTATGCGTACTTCAGTGAAAGTTTGCCGCGATAGGACAATTTGAATCAAAATATTGTGGTAAATTCAAATTGTATTGTTAAGAGAACGCTGAAAAGGATGTGTCCTACTAGGTGGTCGTCTCAGTATGATTCGGTGAATGCTCTGAAATGCAATTTTTCATCTGTAATGAACAGCTTGTCTAAAATAATTCTCACTTCGAAGAAAAAACATGAAATTAAAGAAGCAACGAATATTCGAAAAAATTTGAACTCCTTCGAGTTCGTGTTGTTGCTTGTTTTTCAAAGCAAAGTATTAAATTGCATTAATATGGCTTCAAAAACTCTCCAAAGTCCTGATATCACTTTGGAGGAAGCATGTGATTTGCTTGAAAGTGTTAGTTGTAATCTGTCGGCTTTACGCAGTGACTTTTCTTCTCTTTTGAAAGAAGCTGAAGTCATTGCCAAAAGCTGGCAGATAGATATTTCTTTCGCTCAGAGCCGGCAACGAAAAGTCAAAAAGTTTTATGATGAATTATCAGATGACTTTCAATTCAAGGAGCCCAGTGAAAAATTTCGTATTACTGTATTCAACGCGTCCTTGGATATACAGATAGCTCAAATCAAAACGCGTTTCGAGAGTATGCGGACGATCAAAAATAATTTTATGTTTTTGAATCCTTTAAAATTGATCGGCTCAAGCGAACAAGAAATTGAAAAATCAGTTCAGAAATTATGTGATAAGTATGAAAATGATTTGTCCAGTTGTCTTATTGATGAAATGATAAATTTAAAATGTACTGTTTCGAAAGAGATTAAAAGCCGAAATCTCAAGACCATCCGTGATCTTGCTCAATTTTTATTAATAGATTATAAAATATTGGCTTCGAATTTACCGAATGTATGTACAGCGCTTGTTTTGTCGTTACCTGTTACCTCTGCTTCAGCAGAGAGTTCATTTTCAAAACTCAAATTGATAAAAACGTATCTACGCAGTACAATGTCCCAATCGCGGACTTGCTATTTTGAGCCTAGAACACGAATTGGCGAGTAAACTCGATTTGGACAACCTTGTGAAAGAATTTGCTAATGCCAAAAACCGCCGCGGTTTGCTCAGTTAGTAATAAGTTTTACTCTAAAAGTAACTAATAATTATGTTTATACGATTTGTATCATATTCATGCATAAATAAATGAATAATTTAACGCATCACTTGCATTTCAAAATTTTCGTCATTAAGCCAACATTTCTTTGGACTTAATGTTAGTTATCCTACGCTATATAAACTTTCCATCGAAGCACTACAAGGCAGTGATGTCTTTTATTCGGTAAAAAAACTTTTTATCACCGAAAAATGTTTGTTTTCAAATACGCTCGAGGTTTGTCTGTGGCAAAATTATACTCCAAGAAATATTTCTGGCTATCCATTGAATTTTGGTCATTTTTAGAAGCTGAATCCCAAAATGGCGTAGCTTGATTATTATTTTGGAATTGCCTACTCATGTCAAAACATTCCAAGCTTTCATTGATTCTGGAAATAATAAATTTCTCAACCAATTATGCTTGGGTGTTCAATATAATATAATACAATGAATGACTTTTTTCTGAGCTTTACTTATTTAATTGAAATTTCAGTTTAAGTTTCAATTAAATGAGATTCTCCTTATGTTATTTAAATCAAGATTTGAGTCCGCTCAAGTAGTGAGTCCGCTCGAGCCGCACAAGCAATGAGTGAGCAAGGAGTGAATCTGCTCAAGATTGAGTCCGCTCAACGAGCCAGTCCGCTCAAGTATTCAGCTGTAGAATATATGCTTTTTTTGATGTGTAAATTAAACAGCAAACGAATTCTGTTTTCAGTAATGTAGTACGTATATATGTAATCATAGCCAGTTAGGTATAGTTAGCATTATTGTTATCGCCGGCAAATATTCTGAGGAATGTGCATTGGTTGAATCAGTCCCACTCATTATTTAGAAGAATAAAGATCCAAGTTAATCAGAGCGGCGTTTTTATACCCTAGAATCTAGATGAAATCTATAGGGGTATACTAAGTTTGTCATTCCGTTTGTAACACCTCGAAATAATGATGGTAGAGGATTGGTAAATGGATTGGACACCCACGCATAATATTAAAGTTATTTTGATTTTTGCATGTCCGTCTGTGCGCACGATATGTCGAGAGCGCGTATACTTAGAGAGCTGAAATTTTGTACACGGACTTTGAAAAAAAAGTAAAATTAAGTTCGAAAATGAGACAAATCGGGCAACTTCTTCGTGGGGTTGCCATACAAAACTTTCGGTTTCCATTATATATTTGGACACTGCCTGAGAACGTATCGATATAGAGAGCTTAAATTTGGTACATGGTGTTTTCTTTGTACTAACAAATAAAATTTCAAAAATGGACTAAATCGGGCAACTCCTTCTTGGTGTTGCCATATAAAAATTTAGGATTTTAACGTATACTGTAAAAACGATCAGTCCAAGACATTTTTATTGTACTAAAAACTTCTTCAGAATACGAAGTCCTATAAATTTGGTTATAATCATTTTTTCTGTCCGACAAACCGTTCTAGAAATATATGCGAAAAAGCACTTCAAAAATCAAAGTTGCATAGATCGGTGATCATACGAAATTTTATACGAGCATTCATGTAGGAGTTGGTCTTAGACCAATTCTAGCTTTTTTACTTGTTTAATTGTAATTTCCCTCACTACAACCAATCTTAAGAAGTGGGATTACCGAGAAAAAAAAGTTTATTTTAAATTAAAATAATTTTTACGGGCGCATATTATATTTCAATCCTGACAAAACTATTTTTGCGATCATAAGTGATCAATGGGAAATAGCGTGATCATAGGTCAACGCGTGCATAAGTGCTGATCAAAAAATATTTCAATAATCCGATAAGACATGACTGATTAAAACGTTGCTATATAATAATTGTAGTGAGGAACGTTGGAATAATTATAAATTTCAGTGTTTTGTGTTTTATTTGAATTATTATGGAGCCATGCGTGCTAAGATTTCTACAGAGGCTCAATTGAAAGAGAAATTGAATCAGTTGGGCAGCAAACTTGGAGGAGCCAATTGGGCCACTCACATCTAGACAAATCGAAGACATTTTTCCTCAGAATATCATTTTGAATGAACAAAATAATTCGATCGTTCAACAACAGGTGAGTAACGGTGATGATGATGACGATGATCTTAACTCGGAGCTTCAAAGCCTGCGTGTAAGATTTCAAAAAAAAAAAACAAGAATTCATCGAGTTGAGAAGGAAGCTACACGAATTAAGCGAAATGGATGAGACAAGTACCTCAAGATCGTCTTTTAATTTTCGCGACATTGAAGAAGCATTAAACACTTTTAGTGGCGAGGGCAGTTACAGTGTAGAAAAGTGACTGCAACAATTTGAGGAGTCTGCGGAGGTTTTAGGTTCGGACGAAAGAACTCGTTTTGTATACGCTCGTCGTTTGTTAACTGGAACAGCCAAACTATTTTTATGAACTTCAACATTTAAATCGTAGGATGAGTTAAAACACGAGTTAATAAAAGAGTTTAGTAAAAATATACAACGAGCTTCGGAATAGAAGAAAACAGCCAGACGAAAACTACCAGCAATATGTGTTTTCGATGCAGGAAATCGCATCAGTATCGGACGTAGACGAAATCGACGTTATCCACTACATAATTAATGGGATATACGACTCTACTAAAAACAAAATGCTTCTTTATGGTGTTAATAATATGGACGAGTTGAGAAGTGCTCTAAAAAAATATGAGGAAATCAAGTCGCAGTTTAACAACAATAACCATTTTATACAAAAGCTTCACGTGGAAAGTAAAAGCAAAACTTCTGTTAAATTGAAATGCTTAAACTGTAACAACTTTGCACACGTGAGACAACATTGCCCCAAACCCAAAACGAGACAAAGGATCTTGCTTCCGCTGTGGTAAAATGGGACTGAGAATTAACCAGTGCAAGCAAAGTCCATCAGTAGTGCCAATAAATCGAAATTTTCATCCACATCAGCAAAGCGATGGGCAGATGTGTTCAAGAAATAAGTTTGAATTGAATGTCAAGTATATTTTTGCTGAAATTGATTCCGGATCACAGACGTCTTTTTCTTGTGAGCTACCTACACTCTTGGATTCAGGAAGCCCAATTAGTTTTATGCAACAACAGTATTTGCCAGCATATTTGATGTCCTCTTTTGATTCTGATAAGTACAACTTCTGTGGTACAAATGATAGTTCACTCCAGGTTTTAGGTTTGACTGATGTTAAAACTTATTTTAATTCCCCTTTTGTGATTTTAAAATTGTTTGGAGTAATTTGGAACTGAGAGGAAAAGAAAACACTATTATGCAAAATAAATGAAAACTGGAAAATAAGCCTAGTGGCGAGAACGAATTAAGTACTAGAAGCAAATCGCAAGGTGAGACATCGTGTATTTTTACTGAAGACGCAGGTATGTTGGGTATTCTTACGAATGAAGAGAATTTTATAAATCAAATTTTAACTATTGATACAATTCAGTCTAACTCCGAAACAAATTTTGAAATTAATGAGTATTTGCCATACAAAGTTCAAAAAAGTGTGAAAGATGTTTGATATCAGCCTGTCTTCCTGGAAACGGTGTTAGATATTCTTCCCCAAAGATAGATCTTGAATTAGAAATTAAATTATTAAAAGAGAAACCATTCCACTGTGCTCCTCGGAGGTTGCCATATGCTCACAAAATCGAGCTCCAAAAGATCTTAGATGATCTATTAAAATGCAATTTAATCCGCGAAAGTGACTCACCTTAAGCATCCCCAATTGTGTTGGTTAATAAAAAGAATAAAGAATTGCGTTTATGAGTAGATAATAGAAATTGAATAGGGTAATGGTAAGGTATAATTTTCCTCTACTTTTGATTGAGGATCATCTCGATAGGCTGAAAGATAAAAAGTATTTTTCAGTTTTTGATTTAAAGAATGGCTTTCACCACGTATAATTAATATTCCTTTTTTTTACACAGTTTTCACAATATTTAGTTACTGATTACAATATTTAGTTGCTGGTTACAAATTATCATCAATATATAGTATTGATGTTAAAATTTTCCTTTTAACACAATTTATCACCAATATTTAGTATTGATCTTAAAATTTTCCTTTTAACACAAATTATCACCAATATTTAGTAATAATAATCTTAAAAATTTCCGTGATCACTCATTGACGGGTTGAAGAAAGACTTCCTGAGGATCGGCGATATTGCACCCAGGTACCGAACACCCAAAAAACCAAAAAGCTTTTTTATTCTTTTTATTACCTTCCCACGACGTGAAGAATCGTACGTGGGAAAGTACAAAAAGTTTAGACGCAGTGAATATGCATGAAATCTGATAAGAACTGTGTCTTGTAAGAATAATATTTTGAATACGACCGACGGGAATAATTGTACGTATGTATAGGACATGCGATTAAGTTTTAGGAATTTAGCGGAAAAGCTGTATGTAGGTATGTACATGGTACTGCATGTAGGTAGGTATACATGCCGTGTGAACGGAATGTACGACTGATAACAAAATGCAATTTATGCTAAATTGCATTTTGTTGCAGTACGTAATATGCACTTTTAAATGCATATGAAATTTAAATGAATTTTCTGTTAAATAATTTTTACTTTTCAGGGTCATTTCTGATACGCCGATATATTGTATAGGACAATATATTGGTGTATTGGTTTTATGATTGTGGTTCGGGTCAATGGGCACCTGGGTCACAACATCCCTCCTCCCTGGGGAAAAGAAAGTTTTATTCTGCTCAGAAGAAAACTTTCTTTCTTTAATAGTAGTAGATTTTGTACGCCATTGTAAATAGTACATTTAAAGGTAACTAGAAATGTAAACCTATTTATATGCGAAATTATAATAACATTATAATAGGTAGAACATACAATATTTTGCTGTGGTTTTTTTTTTTTTTTTTTTTAATATTTTGATATAACTATAATTCAATAGGAATGGTTTTAGGATTTTCTCATTATATGTTACATTTATTCCTTCAAAGCTAGTTAAAAGGAAATGAATACTACTAAGTTTATAAATTTACATGTGATTGGTAGTAGAGCTATTTACAGTTATTCTATTTCTTTATTATTTATATCAATCTTTATTGCTTCATTATGTCTCTAATTTTTTATTTATTATATAATTAATTGGTGAAAGGATTTGTTTTATATATTTTTATTTTGTTAAAAGGAAGAATAAAAGTTGCAAAATTGTATGTACAAGAAAAAGGAAGGTTATATATGCAAATTTACATTTTCATAACCTTTCTAGTCTTTTTATTTATTTAGTAATAGTAATAATAATTTGTAGTGTATTGACAAAAAAAAACATGTCTTTCATAAATATCGATGTTTAGTAGAAATTAGCCACAACATTGGCTTTTTTCTTTTTATTTTTTTTTTATTATTTTTGGTCTCCTCTAAACTAATAGGTATAAAAGAAATGTATAATGCTAACGATATACTTACATGTTTGTTATTTTTTTTTTTTTAATTTTGTCTAAATTTTTCATATTTTAATTTATATTTATTGATTCATTTCTAGTAAAAATAAAAAGCATTAATGTTTATTATAAGAATTACTTCCACAAAAACAATTGCTATGTATTTTTCCTTTTAACTTCAGTTAAACTTACAAAATTATTTTCTATTATTATTTATTCTAATTTTCATTTATTTATCAGTTTCTGTCAGAAACAAAAAATATTTATTTTTATTAAGTAAAACAAAACAAAAGAATGATTTGGCACTTTCCTTTTTATTTATTTGGTACATATATATATTATGGATTTATATATATTGTTACGTGCCACAAAGTGAATCAAGCGACATCTGTTAGGAATGGAAGCAACTTTAGGTTAGTGTCATCTTAGTAAACTTTGTGTTCGGAGAACGGAATATTCAGGAAGGTTCTAGGATAATTCGTAGAGTATAATTACGGCGCTCTGACAGCTAGGAGGCGGAGTATTATTTCAGACAGCGAAGTGAACGAAGTAAACTATTTGGATTGCGATAATTAGAAGTACAGTACTAGCGATAAATAAAGAGTTTATTTGATAATTATTTGTGAATTTGTGAGAGTAAACAGTAAAGCTAAATAAAGAAGGAACTTTTGAATTATATCTGAAATATTGTGTTTTAAATTGCGAACTAAGGCCACGCTCGTAACAACTGGTGTCAGAAGTAAAATAAAATCGCGAAATAAAGTGGTGGCATTTGACTTTGAAATTCAAAGAGAGATTAATTTGGTGAAATCGTGTGAAACTTTCCTGCTTTAAGTGAAAATTCCGAAAGATAATTTTATATTAAACTGTGAGTGAATTATCAAAGTAATGGGACGCAAACTAGAGGAGCTTCGCATACAGGAATTGAAAGTGGAGTTGGGGAAGCGGTCATTGCAAACGACAGGTCTAAAGAATGTTCTAGTCGAGCGACTTAGACAAGCGTTGATAGAGGAAGAAAAGAATTCTGATACATACGTTTTCGAGGAAGAACCAGAAACTGAAGAAGAGCCTGCGATGAACATAGAACAGCTTTTGGGTACTTTAATGACCAGAATGGAGCTTTCAACCCTGCAAGTGAAGAATGCTCTTGAGGAACAAAAGAATTCTCTGGAATCCCGTCTAGATGAACAAAAGAATTCTCTAGAAGCCCGTTTGGACGATCAAAAGAATGCCCTTGAGGAACAAAAGAATGCTTTTGAGGAACAAAAGAATTCTCTAGAAGCACGTTTGGATGAACAAAAGAATTCTCTGGAATCCCGTCTAGATGAACAAAAGAATTCTCTAGAAGCCCGTTGGGATGAACAAAAGTGTTCTTTGCAGAATTGTCTAGAAACCTGTTTGGAGGAACAGAAGACTTTTCTTAAAAATTCATTAGACGAGCAAAATGTAAAAATTGAAGGAATCCAGCAGGAAGTGCTGGAAGTTCAACAGCAAGTGTCGGAAGTGCAACAAAATGTTACGGAGAAGCTTGACAACTTTAAAGCAGATTTGGACAGAATGAAGTATCGACAACCTCGGCACGAAGGAACTGAAATATCCGGTGCAGGCAGAATGAAACCTCCAATATTTGATGGACAAAATTCGTGGCATATTTTCAAGAGACAGTTTGAGGCAGCTTCCGAAGTAAATGGATGGAATGACAAAGCTACAGCTCTGGTATTAGCACTTCGAGGTCCTGCGTCAGAGTTATTACAAACTATTCAGATTGAAAAGCAACGTGATTACATTTCACTAGTACAGGCGATAGAATTACGTTATGGAGATGAACACATGCAGCAATTATATCGCCTACAGCTACGCAACAGAATTCAAAAGCATGGCGAATCACTACAACAACTGCAGGTTGATGTGGAAAGATTAGCATATCATTCGTACTCTAGAGTAAATGCGGATTTCCTTAATGAAGTGACAACAGAAGCATTTGTGAACGCTATTGCAGATCAAAATTTACAACAAGCGTTAAGGCTAGCAGGAAAGAAATCAACAGCAGAAGCACTAGCCTATGCACTAGCGTATGAATCTGCCAGGCAAGCTTCTCGAAGTGCAGTACGAGTGACAGAAAATTCGGTGGAGGAATGTACTTGTAACAGAATGCAATCATCACAGAACACTCCTTCACGCGGTATTTTTCGTTGCTGGAATTGTAATAGACTGGGGACACCTCCAAAGGGACTGCAGAAAACGCCGACGAATGGAAGCGCTAGAAGAAGGGCAGAGATATCGAGCTGGGCAAAGATATCGAGTTGGGCAGCAGACTCACAGCAGAATACCGTCATCAGAGACCACTCCTTCGCGTGGTGTCAATCGATGCTGGAAATGTAGTAGACTGGGACACCTGCAAAACGACTGTAGGAAACGAGGATGAATGCAAACAACAGAAGAAGAAGGGAGAAGATGGCGAGCTAGAGAGCAAGCTTTCCGTGGAGAGACTAGACCGCAACCTCATGACTTTGAAATCCCATACCGCAAAGGACGTATCCACGGATATGCAGAAGCTTTTTCACAACGTCCATGCAATCCTGAATGGAATCATTGCGGACGGATGGAAGAAAAAGATGACGATGACTACAATGATGATAACGAAAGTCGAAAGAAGAAAGGAAAGAAATTAAAAGATGATGATGATAAAAGTAAAAAGAAGAAAGGTAAGAAATCCAAAGATGACGATGACTACAATGATGATAACGAAAGTCGAAAGAAGAAAGGAAAGAAATCAAAAGATGGTGATGATTACGGTGATAAAAGTAAAAAGAAGAAAGGAAAGAAATCCAAAGATGATGATGATTACGGTGATAAAAGTAAAAAGAAGAAAGGAAAGAAATCCAAGACCGAGGACAATGAAAGAAAGAAAAAGACGAAAAGTAAAGGGTCTAAAGATGCTGATAATGACGATGATAAGGGTATAATGAAGGTCGGAAAAGGTAAAGATAAAGTTTCTGACGATGATGATAATAAGAAGCGCAAAGGCGGCAATGAAAAGGATGACAACGGCAATCGAAAGGGCAAGTAATTTGAGGACAAAGGAATCAAAGATAAAAGACGAAAGAAAAATCGAAGCATGGAAGAGTGTTTCAACGGAACATTAATCAAACATCTCAGGAAGGTCTTCAACTATAATCAACGCGATTGGTTTCGACATATTCCTATATTTCTAATGGCTTATATATCAGCTGTTTACAATATGACCAGACAAAGCCCAGTTAAGGTCATTTTCGGAAAGGAAATGCGCTTACCTAGCGATCTCAAGTTTGGTATAACCAAAGACGAACAAAAGTTACCAGAAGACTACGTAACAAAGCTCAGACAACGATTAGCTGATGTGCACGAGGCCACGAGACGTTCTCCAAAGTTACCACAACACTGGGAGAGACCGTATGCAGTTAAAACTAAAATTAATAACATACCATACAAGAATCAGCGCGGTACAAGATGCAAAAGATAAATCGTTCATCTAGATCGCTTGGGTCAATACGGAGAGCACCACGACCGTGGACCATCTGTTGTTCGGGACGAACAAATTTTAAGAAGGGGGCAGTGTTACGTGCCACAAAGTGAATCAAGTGACATCTGTTAGGAATGGAAGCAACTTTAGGTTAGTGTCATCTTAGTAAACTTTGTGTTCGGAGAACGGAATATTCAGGAAGGTTCTAGGATAATTCGTAGAGTATAAATACGGCGCTCTGACAGCTAGGAGGCGGAGTATTATTTCAGACAGCGAAGTGAACGAAGTAAACTATTTGGATTGCGATAATTAGAAGTACAGTACTAGCGATAAATAAAGAGTTGATTTGATAATTATTTGTGAATTTGTGAGAGTAAACAGTAAAGCTAAATGAAGAAGGAACTTTTGAATTATATCTGAAATATTGTGTTTTAAATTGCGAACTAAGGCCACGCTCGTAACAATATATTTTGTCCTTTCAGTGTCTTAAATATCTACTTCGCAATTTCATTTCGTATTTAAAATTTTGTTTGGAAGTCTTTTTTTTATATTTCATTTTTGGGAGATGTAGGTGTTGAAAATATAGAGGAAAAGTTAATGTGTCAGTTTTTGTTCGTTATCATTTGTACGTATATGTGTGTATCTCGACTGAAAGTATGAGTCCATGAGATATATGCTAATATATAGTGCATATATTCAGATTATTTTGGGTAAATTCCTGCAGTTTTTTTATTGGCAGCAGGTGTTATTTTGAAGTTAAAGCTTCTTGGTGCCGCCGCAGGCACATCTTCAAGTATATGTTCCGATTCCAGAGGTATATTTTTACCTTTGCGGACTTTTGATTTGTATTTCATGTACATGTAGGTGATTAGAATAGCGATAACTAATGCTATTGTTAAATATGATAAAGCATAGTGGTGAATGTGGTGATTGTTTATAGGATTTAGAGAATTTGATTCTTGTTCATTTTGAAGATGGATGGATTTTAAAATTTCATCGACGTCTGGGGTTAGAAGAGGATTGGCTGGAATAAAATTATCAGGAACTCCTAATAAAAAATGCAAATGTTATATTAGAACTCAGAATTCTCGGAAGAGTTTTATTTGATGACCGGCAATAAAATTGCCCAAGCAATAAAATTGCCCAAGCAATAAATAGTGCCAGACAAATTACACGGAAAAGTGTCCGATCAACAGCACAGAGCGCATACATTTCGTTCGCTCCTGGCCTGCTCCTCAACAAAATTCTAAGAAAAATCCGACAGCCAAATTTAAAATCTCGCGATGCCTATGCAATTCTACCCACTGACTTATAAGTCAGTGATTCTACCCGACTGCTGTGCAGATGCCCAGCTTTGGAGTACAATGCAGACGAATATCACAGCATCATAGTGATTTGTTTCAATTTTCAAATTGCATACTTTTACGCGTTTATGTTCACTAAGCTTTTGGGAATAGAAATCGCGAGCTTTTTTTGGTGGGAACCCCCTTAATTTGTGTGTTTCGGATTTTTTGCATGCTTACTATGATGTTCAGTGGCGTAAATAACGCCCCCGCAGGCCCCGCGTTGCCGGTGGCGCAGCAAATTAAGGGGTGCCAAGTGATAAATTAAGTGAAGGTGGACGTTTGCTTCGAAATAATATAAATTAAAAAAATTATAAAAGACCACGTTTTTCTAATAGACTAAAAAGAATAAAATAATTTTATGATGAAATTTTAAAACACATCCAACTAAAAACGTGGGGCACAAACACTTGTAAACAGTTGTATGTATCCTGTTTACGGCCCACGTTTTTAGTCGTACGTGTTTTAAAATTCATCATGAAATTATTTTATTCTTTTTAGTTCATTAGAAAAACGTGGTTTTTAAATTTTGTTATGTATATTTAAAAAAATTTTATGTATGAAATTATTTTTGTTTTGAAAATATTTCACTATTGTTTGTTTGCAATTGCGAGAAACTCTAGGTTATACGTTATTTCGTTGTCCAAATTTTGCAGGTTTTACTGTACTCAATCTAGCAGCACCACTCATAATACACCAAACAATTTTTCCTTCTAACAAATTTTGCCAAATTTTAAGTGCACAAACTTCACAAATTTCATTGGAAATAGCGATAAACAGCTACTGAAACAGTTCGGAGCGCGGCGATAATTTGACGGGCGGTGAAAAATTATGTTTGAATGCGTTTTTGCTTCGAGGAAATGTTGTGGTGGAATTACACATCTCTTTGTCAGTAGTGTGCTCGTGCTGAGTATTATACGTTGATTATACGGAAAGTTAGCTACGAATTGTCATCAATATATTGAATAATTATGAATGCGAGTTCCAATAGTTATAAAAAGAAATCCGGTTGTGAAATCGTAACAGGAAACAAGTGAAAAAGCTAGAATTGGTCTAAGACCAATTCTTATGATACCCTAGATGAATGCCCATATGAAATTTCGTATGGTCACCCATTTCAACAATTTTGATTTTTTGCATTGGTTTCTAGCATATATTTCTAGAACGGCTCGTCGGACAGAAAAAATGATTAAAACCAATTTTATAAGACTTCTTATTCCGAAGAAGTTTTTAGTACAATAAAAATGTTTAGGACTGATCGTTTTCAAAGTATATGTAAAAAACCAAAATTTTTATATGGCAACACCACCAAGAAGGGGTTGCCCCATTTAGTTCATTTTTGAAATTTTATTTGCTATTAGTATGAAAACCCAATGTACCAAATTTCAGCTTTCTATGTCGACGTGTTCTCAGGTAGTGTCCAAATATATCGCGGAAAACGAATTTTTTGTTGCCCGATTTGTCACATTTTCGAACTTAATTTTACTTTTTTTTTTTAATGTCCGTGTACAAAATTTCAGCTTTCTAAGTGAACGCGTTTTCGAGTTATCGTGCGCACGGACGGACGGACAAACGGACATGCAAAAATCAAAATAACTTTTAATTTCATGCGGGGGTGTCTAATCCATTTTGCTCTACCATCATTATTTCTGTGCGTTACAAACGGAATGGCAAACTTAGTATACCCTATAGATTTCAACTAGGGTATAAAAAGAAATGGAGAAAAAACTGAAAAAATTGCCTAAATTGAATGCGTTTTGCATTCCAATAGATAATCAATCTAAAGCAGTGGAAAATGAAGTAAGTACCGTACAAATTATGGCTGGTGTTTTTTATTGGTATAGTTTTTAACCCGGCATTTGTGTGATGGTTTTGTTTTGCATGAACGGTGTAGTTCCCTGAGAAAAAAACGAGTGGTTACGACGTAACGTTACGTTACGATACAGAGAAAGCTGCAGAATCAGAATTTATTACGAGGCAAGAAAAAGAATTGCGTGATGATACTGTAAGTCGAATTTGTTATTATTTACATTATGGACACCGTACGTTATACAGTACGGCATAGATACAAATTTTTTGATCGATTAATTTCTGGAATTATGTGAGGAAGAATCAAGAAAACAGAGTAGCGGGAAACCATGTGAACTAGAATCGAAAAGGACTCTAAAGCAGGAATCCTGTGTAAATATTGTTTTGAATTCGGATCGTGGATTACATCCGAGCGAAATTTCCGATGATTTGAAAAAGACCATTTTATCATTGGAACCAAGCCGATCAAAAGGACCATTTTCAAAACACGCTGATAACAGATCTTTCAGCGAAAAACACTATTTTGTACTCAATAAAACTAACCAAAAAATCGTAAGATTTTGGTTATGCTACTCAAAAACGAACGATGCGGTTTATTGTGAACCTTGTTGGTTATTCGCTGACAGGAATGATACACATTTTCACCCTGCCTGGTGCGAAGCAAAAATTAATGATTGGCAAGGGTTGAGTAAAAATATTTCTGTACATGAGAACAGCAAGTTACATATGTATAAGCGCGTGCGTAACGTATTCTCAGTGGAAAAATCTACACGATGTTCAGATTAAAATGAACAATGAATCGTTGGAAGGAAATTTTGAAACAAATTCTAGACGTGATTGTAACGTTAGCTCGTTGTAATGTAGCGTTTAGGGGGCACCGCAAAAATTACAAAGCAATAGACAGTCAATCCATTTGGAAAATAAGGACATGAAAATGAAGTACTTGAGTCCACTAATTCAAAATGAACTAATTACAACAGCTGCAACACACGTAACGAATCAAATCGTAAACGAAATTGCGGGAGCTGCATTCTTTTCTATTATCGTTGATACGACTCAAGATATTTCTAAAACTGACCAGCTCTCATTCATTATCTGGTATGTTTCCGCGAATTGCGACAAAAATATTTGTATAAAAGAATCTTTTTTGGGATTCGTAGCAGTAAGGAAACATTCGGCTGCAGATTTCCAAAATGAGGTTTCTGAGTTTTTGCGTAAACATAATATTCCGTTGAATAAATGTCGCAGGCAGGGTTACGATGGATCCGCGGTTATGAGTGGAGAATATACAGGGTTACAATCTCGTATTAAAAAAATTTCTCCCAATGCTGAATTCGTGCACTGCCGCTCTCATAATTTGAATTTAGTCTTACAAGATTCGATAAAAACCATCCCAGAGATTTCTACATACTATACCCGTGTCAACCATATTTATGCGTACTTCAGTGAAAGTTTGCCGCGATAGGACAATTTGAATCAAAATATTGTGGTAAATTCAAATTGTATTGTTAAGAGAACGCTGAAAAGGATGTGTCCTACTAGGTGGTCGTCTCAGTATGATTCAGTAAATGCTCTGAAATTCAATTTTTCATCTGTAATGAACAGCTTGTCTAAAATAATTCTCACTTCGAAGAAAAAACATGAAATTGAAAAAGCAACGAATATTCGAAAAAATTTGAACTCCTTCGAGTTCGTGTTGTTGCTTGTTTTTCAAAGCAAAGTATTAAATTGCATTAATTTGGCTTCAAAAACTCTCCAAAGTCCTGATATCACTTTAGAGGAAGCATGTGATTTGCTTGAAAGTGTTAGTTGTAATCTGTCGGCTTTACGCAGTGACTTTTCTTCTCTTTTGGAAGAAGCTGAAGTCATTGGTAAAAGCTGGCAGATAGATATTTCTTTCGCTCAGAGCCGGCAACGAAAAGTCAAAAAGTTTTATGATGAATTATCAGATGTCTTCAATTCAAGGAGCCCAGTGAAAAATTTCGTATTACTGTATTCAACGCGTCCTTGGATATACAGATAGCTCAAATCAAAACGCGTTTCGAGAGTATGCGGACGATCAAAAATAATTTTATGTTTTTGAATCCTTTAAAATTGATCGGCTCAAGCGAACAAGAAATTGAAAAATCAGTTCAGAAATTATGTGATAAGTATGAAAATGATTTGTCCAGTTGTCTTATTGATGAAATGATAAATTTAAAATGTACTGTTTCGAAAGAGATTAAAAGCCGAAATCCCAAGACCATCCGTGATCTTGCTCAATTTTTATTAATAGATTATAAAATATTGGCTTCGAATTTACCGAATGTATGTACAGCGCTTGTTTTGACGTTACCTGTTACCTCTGCTTCAGCAGAGCGTTCATTTTCAAAACTCAAATTGATAAAAACGTATCTACGCAGTACAATGTCCCAATCGCGGACTTGCTATTTTGAGCCTAGAACACGAATTGGCGAGTAAACTCGATTTGGACAACCTTGTGAAAGAATTTGCTAATGCCAAAAACCGCCGCGGTTTGCTCAGTTAGTAATAAGTTTTACTCTAAAAGTAACTAATAATTATGTTTATACGATTTGTATCATATTCATGCATAAATAAATGAATAATTTTAACGCATCCAATTGCTAATTTTCAGCTAATCCCAATCCCCCTCCATACACATATTAACCCTTCGTTATCTTAATCATTTAAATGTTTTTTAATTGCAGTGTATTATCTTAAAATTGTATCATTTTTACAACAAAAAATTACTTTATACAGTATTTATTAAAAGTTTCAATTAAAAAACGTTACGAGTGAAATTTTTTACCAAAATGTTAATACGAAAGATCAAGACGGGTGAAAAATAGCAGGGCGCTTTCAAAAATCTGCAGGGGGGCGCTCGTACTCTTAGTTACGCCACTGATGATGTTGTGTTCATGTTGATTTATTTCTAATATTTTAGTTTTAGTATAAGCATGGTCTGTTGATTTGTAATCTGTAGACTAAGAATAAATAAATAAATAATAGTGCAAAACTATTGCTATATTTTGTTTTGTGGAATAAATTTTATATAATCGAGACTCCGGAGTCTTGAATTTTAGTGATACAGTGCGCTGTTCTGTATTGTAAGAACCACCGGCTTTGTGGGTGCAGAAAATCATTTTCCAGGCAAGTTTATATATTTCAATAATAAATAATAGTGTTTTAAGTAAAATAAGATTGAAGTAGTTATAAAAATAAACAGCCGTGACAAAAAACAAAAAACTTTTTCCAATTGTTATTTTAGCCTTAAATTATATCCAGCCATACAAAGGCAACGCCAAGAAATATTATCAGGAAATAAATGGCACCCAGGAAGAATTCTTAAAAATTTAAAAAGTTATAAAATAATTATGAAGTTATAAATTTAAAAATTAATTTAAACGATTTGTGATATAATGGGATCTCTTCTATTGAACTACTAACATATGAGCCCCTTCTGAAAATATCGTAGTTTACTACTTTCATGACTAAAAGGAACACATCGACGCGGTTCTACTACATGAAGAAAAATGCTTAAGCTGTTCTTCCTCATAGCCTATGCTTTCTGCTATAAATGTATAATCTAAGATCAGTATCGGCCCGCACATCCGCTTACTGATTTCGATGCAAATGTTATACTCCAGTATCCGGCCACTATTAAACTTTTAATAAAAATAAAAACAAATCTTATTTTACGAGTTAAAAACGTTAAAAATCGAATTTTGTATTTTACAAACAACTTTCGGAATAGTTAGTAACAATGAACTTTCACCGTCTGTTGATAACGAATTTTATTACAAAACGCTTGGCACTTGGCATTTTGCATGATCGTAAGAAACAATTCAAGGAATCTTTTGAATTTAGTATATGTGAGTAAATTGTTGCATTTTGTAATTTTTTTACAATTAGTACGAGATAGCCGTGTACTAACATAGGTCGGTTACTGGTACACTTATCCTGCTTATTATTGTCATTTTAAAATATTAATTTTAAGACGGCAAGAATAGTAATATGTAAATATGCTTACTCCCAATCAATTGCAAGATTTTATATGTGTAATTTATACCAGTGATGGAAGAAATGTATACAGGTAGGTACACCCTGTACGTGCCTACATATTGTGGGAGAGAAATGTGGACCACGATAATAAAATTCAATTTATGTTTAATTGCATTTTATTACGATGATAAAATGAAAATGAAATTAATTCAAATGAGTTTAATTTTTCAAGGTCAAATATTGTGATACATGGTGTGACTTATGGTAGTGATTCGGGGCAATGAGCACTTTTATAGCGATTCACTAAAGCGTGTAAAATTTGCTCCAATTGAAAATTAAATGAAAAGTTACAAATGGGTCTTTGATGGACTTCATTTGTGTGGCACACTGCACACTTGACTCTATTTAATTAAAATTTAAGTCATTATGGCTGCAATCTGTCTGGGGTATATAACTTTCTCACCAAAAATGGCTATCCCTGAGTAAAGGATTCATTGACCCATGATCTCTCTGCGTCAGTTTTGTTAATTTTGAGTAAAGATCTGCTCTATTGTATGTAACATCTAAGGCCTTGAGAGCGGCTGGTCTATCCAACTGGATATTGATGGTTGGGCCATTTGTAGCTCTTTTAATTGCAGTATTAGTGTATTCTTCTATGGCTAATAACTCAACCTCGAATACGATATGGATAGAGCCCAGGGTTCTTAAGATATGGCATCAGGGGCAGTAAATGCGCAGTGCAACACCACTGTTCGTTTTTTAACTATCTGTATACCACACCATCGATCCTTGTTGGAAGGGCAGTTTAGTGGAAGGCAATTGTTGTTGGTCTCCCAAAACCACGTCGAATGGCTTAACAAAATCCACCTTTGGTGTGATTTCATCAGATTTTGTCGTCATTTGTTCGAAGTATATCTGTTTTAAGATACTTTAATGACCAATCAGATCACCTGCCTTGAGCTGTTTTTCCCTTTGCAATCTAATACAACTGGAGATCGCTTCCTTTTTCGCCAGCAAATGCAGGGGAAGGTTTAGTAAGGCTTCTATGCCTCCTGTAGAGTAAGTACTCATTGTACCAGCTATTCCTAGACAGGCAAGTAGCTTGGTTTCTTGAAACAGAGCCTCGGTTTTCTTTTGATTAGTTTTTGGTCACCATGGACCATGGATCTAAAAAACGTGTTCTGCCAATAAAGCAGTGGGACGTGTTGAGATATTTTAACGCTCTTTCCGTCACTCTGGACACATGCGAATTCCAAGTGACTTTCTTATCGAGAGTGATCCCCATAAATTCGACTTCATCTGAAAATGTCAATTCCGTAATATCAAGAAGTGGAGCCGTTAGTGAAAGCTTTGTTCTTCTCGTGAACGGAACAATAAGAATTTGTTTGGGCTTATGCTAAGGCCTTTATTCAAGTACCACATGCGGACTTTGGAAAGGGCTTTTTGTATGAGGTCGGATATGACTTGGTCATGCTTGCCCAATATAGTAACTATACCAGGTCATTCGCGTAGCTTTATACATTAAGTCTCGGATTGGTCAGTTTCTCTAGGAGGTCATCAAGAGGAGAGAAAGGACTCCTCTTTGTGGGCAGAGTTTAGCTGAGGTGATTTTGACGGTACAGTTCCCTAGAGTTGTGGTTATTCTCCTGCTTCTAAGCATGGAATCTGTCCAGTTAACCGTGTAGAGCTTGTAGGCCTTTTCCCCAGCGGCTGATTTAATTACATCGAAAGGGGTGTTATCGAAGGCTCTTTCTATGTCTGCAAATGCACATGAGGCCACGTTTTTTGCTTCGAGTGCTTTTTCGAAGTCTTTAACTAATTTGTGAATGGCAGTCTCAGGAGACTTGCTTTATAAGCACACTGCTTTGTTTAATCAAAATATCACTTAAAATGTGTAGGTCTAGGATTTTGTCTATGGACTTGAGTAGAAATGAGGAGAGGCTGATGGGTCGGAGTGATTTGGCTAGAGAAATAGCTTTTTTCCTGATTTGGGTATAAATACTATCCTGACGTCTCTCCAACATTGGGGAACGTACCCCAGAGCGTAACTGGTTTGGTTGTAGTCAGGGTGGGAAGATTCCAGCCCTTCCAGCAGATTTAAGGGTTTAAATATGACAATGGCCCATCTAACCTTATTGGGAGTGAAGATTCTCTCGGAAAGGCTCTTCGTCCTGTTGGAAAGCCTATAATTGTCCTCCTTAATTGGATCTGGAAGCTGCTATTTCCTTATCGAGATTAAGAGAGTCGGGAAAGTGAGTTTCAAATAAGAGCCGGACTGTTTCTTCACAACTCTCAGTGTAGTTCCCACCTTCTTTTTTAAGTAAGCCTACACCATTCGAGAAATCATTCGAGTGATCCTAAGAAAATACTTTTGCGGGCAATTGATCTATGCCATCGCAGAAGGTCCGCCAGGTTCTTCTTTTGGATCTTCTTAATTCCCTATTATATTTTGTTAGAGCTTTCTTATATTCTCGCCAGATGCCAGACAGCACAGCTCTATTCTCTGACTTTATTCCTTTTCTAACTCAGCTCTCTATTTCACCAAGGTAACTGCCGATTCTTCAGAGAACAACTGTGTTAGAACCTGCTTGCATTGTTTCCAAATTCGGAGCTCTATATGTAGAGGAACTTCCTGTAACCTGTGGTATTCCCTCCCAAAGATAAGTGTCTCTACATTCCTCTGGAAACCTGAGACACGCGTTGTGCATCACACAACAAACTAAAATTGCTGCAGGAATTGCGTCTAATTTGCCCATGTCTAAATACCGCAATCTGCGCCAACGGCCAAAGAGCAGAGCAAAACTCCTTAATTACTTGCCTAGTAGATTAATTTGAGTTATCAAATTTTTTTCCACTTCAGTTAGTCTTCCCTTATCAATGAAAGGAGGGATGCACCACTTCATAAGTGGATATGCTTTATCTCCTAGAATAACGTCCTTCCCTGAAGACAATTGTCAAATTCTCCTTCAACTTGTTGAAATATTAATGAAGAAAATTAGCGCATCGTGGACTGAATTGGAATATCTAACGGAACAAATTCTAAAAACAAATTGCCTGCAAGGTTATCGAATGAAATCTCTTGCGATTGATTGGAACATATGTACCATCTATAGCACCTCTCACATTTTTTTAGGCGAGCGAATTGGGAGAATTCTTTCTTCATAACTTCCTTTTCATTAGAATCCGGCCAAGTTATCATAGTTGCAGCTATTTGATTGGTGGCATCTATTATGCGAAAAAATTCTCTAGATAGTGTTACCTTCTCAATATGAAATTTGTCGCCAACTGATCTATTATGAGTTATGTAATAATATGTGGTTTCAATGTATTGTAGAATTGCCTGTATTACCTATAACTTTCTGGTGTTGTAAGCAACCAGGTGACTGCAAGTAATTGCTTCCTTATGTCTTCTTGTGGTCTTCCTGTTGGTGCTAAAATTTTTTTTTCCAGAATTTTTGATAATAGGAAATCAAAAGCTGCTTTAGTCAAACGATCATTTTGCTTGAACTCGACAGCGCTGTAATTATTTACAACTCTCTCAATGTAATTGTCAATGCACACAGACTCTCCATTTACATTGATGACTACATTTAATAATGGTAATGGTTCTTCATCGATTTCATCGTCACAACTCAAATCTGAAGCAGGGGTAGACTTTTAAAATGAAAGTATTATATATTAGGAGATTGTAATTATGTAAAATTACAACTTTTCTTGCTAAATTTCGTGCGTTTTCCATAAGTTCGTCGCCCAAATGTAAAGCGAGCAAAACGATTTTCTTTGACTCATTTAGGATTAACACACAGTTATAAGTTTAATAAAATATTACTTTTAAGTATCAATAAAATTATACAATCAGTATAAATGACAGTTCTAATACTTTTAGCTACTCAAATCGTTCCAAAACATCAAACAGATTTAGTTAACTACAGACAACTTGACATAACTCTGGCATAGCTAGAACTATAGCTCTCCTTTCCTTAATACTTAAGAAAAACCAATTATCTGCTTTTAAAACGAAGTCAATTGAAATATTTTTTATATAAAAATATGGAAAAAGGAATTAAGATCTGTAAACTTCTTTTACCTTTTGGAAACTTAAAAACTAATCCCCTTTTTATTTAAGTAAATAACAACTGTGAACATTTAAAGTGTTCTCTCCATTTGGCTTTCCAAAGCGTTTTGAATATTTCACAGGAAAAAGACGGTATCAGTCCATAACTTTCTTTGCCGTTGAAAACTCTTGAAGGAAAAACATCCGATCATTCGGGCGCCTATTCTGCATTCTCACTCTCTTACCCGATTCCACGTGTTTCTTTATTCTGGAACGCAAGTGAGTGAGAATTTTGTGGGAAAGGGAGTGAGATATTACTACTGGTATAGATGGCACAAGAACTAGATGTCGCATGGCATACTAGAGCAGAGCGTACAGATTGTGAAATGGGTAGTGCATTCTGGAATGCACCATAACATGTTTTAGAGCGTGCCGAAAGTAAATGTTTTTATAATATAGCAGTTTTGTATACGTTTGGTCGACTTCCTCAACACTTCAGCTACGAAAAAATATAAATCACTCGACATATACATACATCATTTCAAATGTTTTGGTCCATTCCGAAATGGACCATCCAGCCAAATAAATTTTGTATACTTTTTTGGTACTGGATGCGACATCTAGTTCTTGTGCCATCTATGTGGGTATACGGTACTCGACACGGCCATTTGTGTTTGATTTGAATAGTTCCTCCGCCCTAAACTACTATTCATACAGAAAAATGGTGTTCTGATAATCTTAAGTTTGCTTTCTTATCATTCGGATCAAAATAAAATGTTTATACCTTTCTTAACAAAATTATATAAAAAAATTTATCTGAACCAAATGCCTACCTCAAACAAAAACTCTCAGCTGAGTTACAATGATTTTTTTTATTTTGTGGACAAGCTACTATGACGCTGTGCCGTCATGGCATACCGAGGGCTGATTATATCGAATATAGCTGCCTACAGGCAATTATATCTCAACTGAGAGTTAGTGAACGTAAAATGGTAAGGTTAGTCTGTAATCAAAACTATTTTATTATTTTATTAAGTAAGGTATATAGAAAGTATAGCCTTTGGGTAAATTACTAGAAGACTATTTTCTTGTAAGCATAGTAGTTTAGGCTCTATAGCAAATATAAAGTCACATCAAAAATATTCACCACGAATGCGGGGGATTATTTTATTTAACAGTGTACATCTCATTGCATTTGTTTTCTCGAATACCAGAATGGTGGGTGAGTCAGATCGAAGTGAGTGACTTCTCTCATACAGTCATAACTCATAAGAGAGTGAGAATGTAGAATACGAGCAGCGATGCCAGATGATAGGCAGATTTATCTCATTTATTTCACATATTGCCTCGCATTTCTGAACGCATCAATTAAAGACCAAAATGTGGTACTAACTTCATATCTTTAATCGTGAATCATTCGTGATATTTTACGTTTTTGGGCCACTTTTTAATTCTGTAATTTTTTTTTCATGCCGCTTGGATGTAAATTCTTGAAAATACGTTGCTATTTCTAATCATTGTCGCCATGGACTAGTCTACACTAGACTTATCTAAAATAAAAAGGGGTGGCGACAAAGTAGCATTTCTAGGCTAATTTTTAATATTCTTGTACTGCCTCATGCATCTGCTAACGTAGAGCGAGCTTTTTCGCAAATTAATTTAAATAAAATATAGTTTGGGAATAGACTAAAGGTTGAAACCTTAAAAAGAATGTTTTATGAAAAGATATAATGACAAAAAGTAACCGAAATTGTTTTAATGATAAAATCATTTAAAAAAAAGAATGAGAGAACTGATGGTGATTAGTATTTTATACGGAAAATGTATATACTTAAATCATACTATGTCTTTCATAATTTTGACCTAGTTATAGATTAAAAGTTTTGTCCACATCACTGACTTATAACAATGGACTGAGCGATTTGCTATTACATGTGGCACAACAAATATTGTGTTTCTGTATATCACCGTTAGAGCACCCTTTAAAACGATTACATAAAAAACATGTAAAACTCAATCAATCAGATGAAATTTTACACCCGTAAATCGAATTTAATTAAAAAAATATATTTTCTTGTGGCCAAGTGATATTTTAATCGCTTATAAGGAATTAAACTCATTCCGACTTTAATTTTCAAAAGTTATTCTTAACTGAATCCTGCTTATGGGCAAGAGAGACGAAGGATGGTAAACACCATCTTTACCTTATTCCTTCTGAGGAGATTGCATCCATAGCCAACATAAAAACATCAAATGGCATGAGCAAACGTTCCAGAATGCAATACTTTGTGTTGGTAGCTCCAACTCTGCCATAGGGCGAAAGAGAGAACTATAAAACTTGTGCCATGCTTTCCTATAGGAAAATGACAATACGCTCAGTCCATTGTTATAAGTCAGTGGTCCACATTAGAATTTTTTTTTTTTTTTTAAAGAATATATTTATTAAGTTTTATTGTTTTTGTTAATTTTGATTGTACTTGTTAATAATATTCTCTAAAAGGATTTGAACAATAAAAATTCTTTTTATTATTTTATTTGCCTTCCCACACGAGAAATTTTTAGGGAAGGAAGGAATTTCCTCCCCTCGTCAGACCTGCCAACACAATAATGTATCTTCGCGTAGTTCCTTATATGATTACCGAAATTAATTGTATGCGTCACAGTATTCGATAGAAACAATAAATGTAACTGATTAGAAATTTCGCAATTTTAAAATAGCCGGAGCTAAATTGTGCATTGTGAAAATTTTGTGCATATGTACATATTTCCTGTTTAAATTTCCTGCTTCCCCTTTTTTATTAAATCTTGCGAACCAAATGAACATTCAAAGAGCAGCCAAGTAGAGCGTGCCGATGTGGAGATACATGGTCAACGCGTTGCAGCCCGAAAACAAATCGCGTACAGTCGTTGAAAGCAACATTGATCTTTCTTCGACAGACTGCGTCTAAATGAGGAAAAATTACACTGCCACTGGTAAAATAAGGCATGAGTAGTGTTTTGACTAGCCTCAAGCGTAACGGCCTTGAGAGAATACTAGCTGATAGCCATAGTCCTTGGCTAAACCTCTGCGCAAACTATTCTACCTGTCCTATTCGACAGGAAAATTTCCAACTGCTTGGAAACTAGCTCACGTTCAGCCTATTCCCAAGAAAGGAGAGGGTAGCGATCCCTCAAATTATCGACCAATTGCAATCACTTCGATTCTTTCAAAGGTTTTTGAATCTATCATTAACTCCAAATTAATGAATTATCTGGAAACCAATCAGCTCATCAACGATCGCCAATACGGCTTCCGGCTTCAAAGCACTTGGTCTTTCCCCTCCTCTTCTATTATGGATTGAAAGTTATTTATCTAGTCGCCAAATACGTGTTGTATTAGATGGCGTTATATCTGAACCTCATCCTATTAATGCCGGTGTCCCCCAGGGCTCTGTTATTTCTCCGACTCTATTTCTAATCTTCATTAATGATCTGCTTTCCCTTACTTTTAATCCTATCCATAGCTTTGCTGATGACAGTACCCTTGATTTCGCATACTCCTTTGACACCCTTGCGGATTCCAGAGGGAACGCCACATGTGTTAAACGAGACTGCATGATTAGATCATTGAATAACGATCTTG
Source organism: Dioctria linearis (assembly GCA_963930735.1). Lineage (NCBI taxonomy): Eukaryota > Metazoa > Arthropoda > Insecta > Diptera > Asilidae > Dioctria > Dioctria linearis. Next base: position 225,440,521 of record OZ005740.1, on the reverse strand, counting down.
ACAATATTCTCGCTTGGGGCAAAGTGAATCGCGTCGAATTCAATGCATCTAAGACCCAAAGCTGTCTCATCTCATTAAAATAAGACCATCACTTAACCACTCCCGTTTCGTTTGATGGAGCATTAATTTCTGATTCACCGTCACTAAGAATTCTTGGCATTAATATTACCAGTAAGTTAAGCTGGACAGTTCACATCTTCTCGGTTGCCAAAGAAGCATCAAAATGTCTTGGTTTTTTGAAAAGGTGTAAGAAATATTTCAGCCCATCAAATATAGCGCTCCTCTACAAGTCCTACATTAGACCTAGAATGGAATACAATTCCCATATCTGGGCCGGGGCTGGTCGCACAGCCTTAGCTTCATTGGATATTGTCCAAAAGAGAGCCTGCAAGCTCATTGGCGATGTGGCAATTACTCGTCATATCGACTCGCTCGAGCACCGTCGCAATGTTGGATGCCTTTCGCTCCTTTATCGCTATATGCATGGTCAATGTTCTGATGAAATATCTAGTCTGATCCCTTGTAGAATAGTTCCTGCATGCAATACTCGCGCTGCATCCCGCGCTCATCCTTTTACCCTTCAAATTACCTTTGGCCGTACACTAAAATTCCGTGATGCTTTCTTATCCCGAACTGTGCGAATGTGGAACAGTCTACCATCTTCTGTCTTTCCTCCGGCATACAACCTGCGAAAGTTTAAGGGCGACATACATCGGCACCTCCGCCGCTCTCCTCATATCCCTTAATCCTTTCCCTATCTCCTTCCTGCCACGCTGAGCTTTGCATCATAGGGTATCCCCTGAGCTTGGCTTAATAATATAAAAAAAAAAAAAAAGACCAGCATAAATACGACGAACGACATTATTGATATGGCTACAGCACGTCATCGAGGCATTGAAATGAACTCCCAGGTTCCTCACACAATCAGTATATCGCAAAATCTTCGAATCTAAAAAGACTGGAGAAAGGTCATTAGCATCCACAGTCCCTTTAAATATCGCGATCGATTGGGATTTATTAGGATTTAGTACCAAATGGTTCTCCATGGCCCAATTCGAAACCCTAACTAAATCTGAATTGACGCGGTCTGCACAATCGTCCATGAGGCCTATTGGCCGTGCCAAATAAAGCTGAACATCATCCGCATACAAGTGCATACTGGAATCCTCAATAACATCAGGGATGTCATTAATGTAAGTAGAGAACAATACTGGAGGAAGTATGGATCCCTGGGGGACGCCACATCTTAACGACAGCGCTTTAGATATAGAGCCGCCGAATTTGACATGTTGAGATCTATCAGACAGGAAAGAATAAATTAAGCCAAGGGCAGACGAAGAAAAACTAAACTTATCTGACAACACTATCAAAAGCCTTGGAGAAGTCCAGCAAGGCCAACAGGCACAATTTATTATCGTCCAAAGCCCTGCGAATATCAGTCGATACTTTTAGGAGAGCAGTTTCACAACTATGAGCGGCGCGAAAAACTTGTTGACAGCTGGTTAAGTAATTATTACTCTGAAGATCTTCGATTATTTGAAGGGACATGATTTTTTTAAACCTTAGAAAGGAAGCATAACAGACTAACCGGCCTGAAGTCATTTAAATCGGCGGGGGAACTTTCCTTAGCTATCGGAACACAGTAGCGATTTTCCAGAGAGAGGGAAACTCAGAGGTGGTCAGACAAGTGTTAAATAGATATAAGAGCGGAGTGAGAATCCAGGGCAGAATATATTTTATACATTTGGAGGGGCTTTCATCCGGTCCGATAGCATGCGATTTAATGGAAAGAAAAGCCTTCCTAATCTCGTCAGCACCAACACAGTTAAAGCTGAAGCCATCTGACCTTGTCTGAAAACTCCCAGGTGTATCATAGACTGATGTAATCTGAGCGTTGGAGGACTGCGAGGAAGTGAAATGAGTATTTAATGCATCTGGATTAACATCGCAATCAGCATATTCTTTCCCAAAAACAGCAGCCTTTTTCAAATTATTCCATAGTTTTTTGGCTGGGAGATCCACATTAAACTTAGAACGGAAATAATGACGTTTAGCAGCTCGAATCCTAGAGTTCACTTTATTTCGCATAGATTTATAGCGTCTGTGATTATCATCAGTTCCGAGACGTAAGTATTTCTGATAAAGGAAATTTCGCTCATTTATCATTATGTTGATTTCGTGAGAGAACCATGGGCAGCCAAGATGTTTAGTAGTACGAATACGCACCGGCGCATATTTGTCAAGTAAATCGACAATGACTGAATTAAAAGAGTATAATTTGTCATTGATCGTAGGCTGGAGAAAAAATTCATCCCAAGATACAAATGAGCATTCCTGTTGCAAAGCATCCACATTAATATTATCGAGGTCACGATAGGCAAAAGTCTTGGCAGCTCTCCTTGCGCAATGCGAAAATTCGTAACAGATAAAAAGCATATCGTAATCGAGTATTGATGGAGGGGTAATTTGTTGATGCAAAAGAACCGATTTACTATCCAAAACAAGGAAAGAGGCAAGTAAAGAAGGGTTAGAAGTATTAAAGTAGGTGGGTAAACAATTAACAATGCTCAGAAATAATGATTGCATCAAGTTCTTGAAAGTCACTGCCCGCGGATTAGTTAAAAGGAGATTGACATTGAAGTCACCACCTATAATGACATTTGCATAAGTGCTTGTTAGGTGCGAAATGAGTTCTTCAAACTCTGAGGCGGACTCAATACTAAAACAATCGGGTGGACAGTATACAGCTGACAAAATACACTTATCATTCAAACTACTTCAACACAAATAAACTCCAAATTGCAAGTGTGAGATCTATAAACAACTCTCGATTTTAGTTCCTCACTAACATATATAACAACGCCGCCTCCCATCCTCAAATCTCTATCGTTACGACCTATATCCTGGGAAGGAGACCAAAGAAGATGGAATAGACGAGTGTCAGGATTCACTTACTAAAATTGCATGAATGTCGCAACCTACAAAAATCTCACGAAACTCGTCAATTTTGGGCTCAAGGCTTCTGGCATTAAAATGAACAACATTCAGGCCTCGAGCACGTTGGCATAGAACATTCAGAAGCACTCCGACTCCGTTCGACGGTAACAGACCACTATTCGCTGGTGTAGTGCATACTTTGCGGGAGCAAATATTTACCCACTGACATCTTACTTAAATCAAAACGAAATAAAGATGTGTCGCCTATATAAACTTAGCAATCTGGACTTCCAGCTGGAAGCACATAATTAAAGTAACGAGCATCTCTCTCGCTCGAAGAGTTAGCCGTTCACAGTCAGTCGCAGTCGTCGCTTGCCCCAAGCGTTTAACTAGAGGAAACAGTTTCTTGAATTTGTAGATTAGTTTTAGAAGTATTTTATTTGTCGTGTAATATCACAGTGAATTTCTTATGGAATAAAGTATGTAGTTTATAGTTCTCAAGTAAACCAAGGAAATTTCATTTGAACCACCTCCATACACCGACAAGTGGTAACCCCGATATTAGAAATAACATTTTACATTCTACACGACTGCGACTGCCCATTAAATAGCATCAGGTAAAACTTCGTAAATTGGAGCGGCATAGCTGCAGCGCTCGAGATTGCAATTATTATATTTATCATTATAAAATAATAATATGCAGTAAACAGTAAACGAAATCAACAACGGTCCCAGCGGCGGGGAATAAATTCCTGAAATACATACATTAACACACACGAAGGCAAATTATGTGTGCCACATGAACACTGGAGCGACGTCACTTTCCAATACAAATCCATACACACAAACGAAGTTCTCGTAGCATAATCGATGGGTACACAAGAGCTCATGCCGACATCAGAGCGAATAGTAAAGCAACTCAGTCAACTTTAATAACAAAATTGCGCGTCATATGTATAGAAACATTTCCATTGGAAAATTAAATGGCAAATGTGGCAACAGAAGTTGCGCATCATACAAAAATAACAAATGCATTGACAGGAGCATTATCATGTGGTAACAGATTTCAGTTTGTAGTGATTGGTTTCCTTTTTTGTATAGCAGATCAAGTATCATTATGATTAATAGATATATACATATATACACACATATGGTCTTCTACCTTTTTTTTTCTTTAATTAAAAGATTTCACGCAAAATATTAATATTGCAAACGAGCATAATTTAGTGATTGATCATAATTTACTAACTCGCAACAAACCTCAAAGCATTTTTAAAAAAAAAAAAATATTTGTTATTAGATCATATCGTAATTAATAATTAAATTTGAATCATTTAGGGTAGTGAGTATAATTTACTAACATACAAATAATTTCTGTAATAATACAGCATTACTATATACATATACATATATATATTAATTCATTTAATTTAATTTTTTTTTTTTTTTGCAATAAGTTTGTGCGAGCACGCCGACTGTGTTGAATTATCGATTTCAGATTTTTTTTCTTTCTTTAAAAAGGTTATTTATAATCAAAGTTAAAAAGATTTTTTTCTTCGCGGGCAAAGACACACCTTTATTTCAATTAAGACATATACCATGACAGAGAATGCGAAAGAAAATGCGGGTTATGGTACAGATACCGAATCGCACGCGTTGGAACAGATCGCAAATATAAAATTGTCCCCATTTTGGGAAAAGGCTCCTGGAGCATGGTTTGTGGTCGTCGAGGCACAGTTTAACGTTCGCGGAATTAAAAAAGACTCCACAAAGTACACACACGTAATCGCCTCACTTCCGGTCGAAGCCATAAATAGCGTTATTGATATTTTAAACAAACCTCCGGATAGGGAAAAATACCAACACCTTAAAGACGTGTTAATCAAACGGCACTCTTTGTCAGAACAAAGAAGACTCGAGCAATTACTCTCTGCAGAGGATTTAGGCGACCGAAAACCGTCAGACCTATAACCGCCACATGCACAGCATGGCAGGTTCCATTACTACAATTGGAGAGGATTTAATCCAATCCCTTTGGGAACGAAGGCTCCCACCTTCTATAACCATACCTCTAGCCGTAGCGGTTAACCAAACTTTCGAAGCACGACTCTATCTGATAAAATTTGGGAAGTAACCCAAAGCTCACCATCTCTTAGCTGCATGCAAAAGCCACTCGAAAATAACGAACGATTACAAAATCTGCAGAGAGAGCTACATGCAACGCAAGCAGAAATAAAACTATTAAAACAAAAAATCCAACAATTGTCAATACGTGGCCGCAGTAAGTCCCCTTATAAGAAAAATCGCGCTTCTAGTTCCTCCCGCGGAAGATCTAACCACTTATGCTGGTATCACCGCTCTTATGGAAAGCAAGCTAGGAATTGCGTACGCCCGTGTGGCTTTCAATCAGATAATACCCCCTCAACGTCACAGACTTTAAACTAACTAAACCGAAAATTGCGACGGCCAGCGTTCGGATTTCTAAAACACGCCGTCTTTTCATCCATTGTAGGATTACGGAACTAAATTTTTTAATAGACACCGCTGCGGACATTTCCGTTATCCCGGTGGCATATTTTCCAAAGGAAGGTACCAAATATTCAGAATACGATCTGACAGCAGCAAACGGAACACCTATAAAAACTTTTGGTAGAAAAGTACTGAAGATCGACCTTTCACTTCGACGGTCTTTTATTTTCGCGTTTACCTTAGCGGCTGTTAACAAACCAATTATTGGTGCTGATTTTTTAGAGGAGTACGGCTTACTTGTCGATTTGAAACGGCGAAGACTAGTAGATCCGCTAACGAAAATTTCTACCCTTGCCACAGTAATAAAATCCATTAGTCCTACCCCAAAAATATGCCTTGTGGACAACGAGTACGGAAAGCTCGTTAGAAAATACCCAGCACTAACAAGCACACCAGACTATTCGTTACCACTGAGACATGATGTGGTCCACCACATCGTCACCAAGGGTCACTTACCGTTCTCCAGACCAAGACGGTTGGATCCAGTTAAGCATAAAATCGCTAAAACCGAATTCGAGGTAATGCACCAACTCGGAATTTGCCGTCGGTCGTCATCACCTACATCTTCACCATTACATATGGTTCGCAAATAGGACCCAGATGACTGGAGACCTTGCGGTGATTACCGGCGGTTAAACGCGGTGACTGTGCCGGATCGATATCCGATTCCGCATATACAGAGTTTCACTCTGCACCTAGAAGGATGTTCAGTCTTTTCGAAGGTGGATCTCATAAGAGCATACCACCACATACCGGTCGCACAGGACGATGTGTACAAAACGGCCGTTACAACACCATTTGGAATGTTTGAGTTTACACGGATGCCTTTCGGATTAAGAAATGCGGCTCAAACATTCCAAAGGTTCATGAACAGAGTCACAAGAGGATTAGACTTCGTGTTCGTATACATCGACGATATCCTGGTAGCTAGTAAAGACCATGTCGAGCATAGGCGCCACTTAGAGATATTATTCGAAAGGCTAGTCGAATACGGACTTAAAATAAAACCAACAAAATGCGTTTTCGGAGAAAAAGACCTAAGTTTTTTAAGCCATAGGATTACCGAACATGGAATCTTACCATCAGCTGACAGAGTACAAGTAATCAAAAATTACCCTACGCCACAATCAGTACGTTCCGTTCAACGTTTCATTGGTATTATCAATTATTATCACCGTTTCGTCCCAAAATTAGCTGAATTATTGGCTCCAATAAATAGTCATATTTCCTCCATCTGTAAAACAGATAGCAAACGAAAGGTAACAGTAAACTTCTCTTGGCCAGAAAATTGTGCCAAAGCCTTTTCGAGCATCAAAGAAGCCCTAGCTTCTGCCACACTGCTTGTTCATCCTTTAGCCAACGCAAAGCTGCGTCTCAGCGTAGACGCATCTAACACAGCAGTCGGTGGAGCACTAGAGCAATGTAACGAAAGCTTACAGTGGGAGCCACTCTCATTCTTTTCTAAAAGGCTCAGCGAAGCGGAGACCAAGTACTCAGTTTTTGATCGAGAGTTACTAGCGATATATCTAACGATAAAACACTTCCGGCATTTCTTGGAAGGTCGAACTTTCGTGGTCTTTACAGACCATAAGCCATTAACGTCAGCACTAACGTCTAAAACAGATCGTAGTCCGAGGCAAGCCAGACACCTAGATTTCATCGCTCAATATACAAGCGATATCAGACACGTCAAAGAATTTTAGAACATCGTTTCATCCCAACTGCACAAGAGCCAATTTGGTGCGAAGTTAGCACGAAACAAATTCGACCATTTGTCCCAAAAGCACTACGGAAAAGTGTTTTTATAGCTCTACATTCCTTGGCTCACCCTGGGGTACGAGGATCTCGCAAACTTATAGCCAACCGCTATTTTTGGCCCAACATGTATACAGATGTGAAAAACTGGGTCCAGTCATGCGTTTCTTGCCAGAGATCCAAGATTACTCGCCATACAAAGGCACCACTCGGTCAATTCGACGTGCCGAACGAGCGTTTCGAACATATACATTTAGATATTGTTGGTCCGCTTAATACATCGAACGGGTATACTTACATTCTAACAATAATCGACCGATTTACGCGCTGGCCAGAGGCTTATCCTTTAAAGGACATCTTAGCAGCAACAATTGCTGTAACATACGTATGTCGATTTGGCGTACCACTTAAAATAACCACGGATCAAGGCACACAGTTTGAATCCAAACTTTTCGCTGAGTTAACCAAACTACTTGGCACAAACAGGATTCATACCACAGCTTACCATCCGCAAGCCAATGGCATGGTGGAGCGTTTTCACCGTCAGCTAAAAGAGGCATTAAAAAGTCGTGATCGTTCTACATGGAGCGAAGAGTTGCCAATAGTCCTGCTCGGGATTCGGGCGGCCTATAAAACAGATTTAGAATGCTCACCAGCAGAATTAGTCTACGGCCAAGCCTTGAAACTCCCAGCTGAATATTTCGTACCAAGCAATACAACAACATACAATGAACCAAGCGGCCTGGTCACAAGGCTTCGCGACTATATGGAAAATCTCAGACCAACCCAGCCTCGCCAATCAGAAGCGCAGGTTTATATACCAAAAGGTCTGGACAATTGCCAGCACGTTTTCGTAAGAAACGACGGAGGAAAAGGTTGCTTGAAACAACCATACACTGGACCTTTCCCAGTAATCCGAAGATTACGGAAGTTTTTCGTCGTTAATATTAAAGGCAAAAACAGTACAATCTCTATTGACCGCCTAAAACCAGCATTCATCTTGGACGCCATTAATAAAAATAAGAAACGAGTTCACTTTCTCAGCTACAGTCAGAATCGTATTTAGGACCAACGATTACCACGCCTTCGGCTGGAAAGGGGGTGATGTAGTGCATACTTTGCGGGAGCAAATATTTACCCACTGACATCTTACTTAAATCAAAACGAAATAAAGATGTGTCGCCTTTATAAACTTAGCAATCTCGACTTCCAGCAGGAAGCACATAATTAAAGTAACGAGCATCTCTCTCGCTCGAAGAGTTAGTCGTTCACAGTCAGTCGCAGTCGTCGCTTGCCCCAAGCGTTTAACTAGAGGAAACAGTTTCTTGAATTTGTAGATTAGTTTTAGAAGAGTTTTATTTGTCGTGTAATATCACAGTGAATTTCTTATGGAATAAAGTATGTAGTTTATAGTTCTCAAGTAAACCAAGGAAATTTCATTTGAACCACCTCCATACACCGACACTGGCATTGCACAGTGAACGGCTGATGGGATCTCTCAGACAGCTGACCACCAAAACAATCAAATGGCCAATGAATAAGCAAATATTATAAGCCTGCATATATGGCAATGGCACCAATCTCAACTCTTTACAAAACCAATTAATTTTAAAGTAAGTACAAAAGAGTAATCTTAGAATAAGAGATAGAACTAGACAAGAAGTGAAAATAAGAGAATATCCATTTACATTAAAAGAAAAATAAAGAGAAAAAACTCTCCGCCACAGGAATTGAGTCTTATCATACATAGTATAAATTGCATGAGCACATATTTAATTACAGTGCGTAGCATCATAGATGTATATCCAATTTATCGAGTTTAGGCTCCCGAATTGGTATTCTCGATCGCACAAACATCAGCAAGTTGCGTTAAGTCAGTTATTCGTAGCGCTGGACCATCTTTTGCTCTCTTTACAAATATTACGCCATTTCTGGAAAATGCAGAGTGCAGGAGGTTGTTGTAGCGCAGGCGTAGTGCTTAACGAAGTATAGCATGGTCTTGGGGTATGAGACTTTCATGAATGTACACAGCGCTGTCAGAGGTGAAGCCATCGATGCGGTTTAACTTGAGGGTACCATGCGTATTAAGCGTTTTAAAGAATGAGCTCCGTTCGGCGTGACAAGAAAATTTAGCAATGATAGGAAGTCATGTTTATTAGCACTACCAGTGCTTTGGGCGTGTGAGAGTCGATGCTTGTTGTTAATACGAAAAGCATCAGCATATGCCGATACGTCATGTGTAATGACATTGCAGATACCTCTGAGAATTTTAAGAGGGTCTTCACTTTCACATTTAAGTATACCTCTGATAACGATATCGCAGAGGCGCTGGGATCGATGATCACAAAGAGCTCCAGAATTATGGACTAGCGAAATATCTTGCTGCATTTTACTAACAGATTTTTCCAAAGCAGATAGCCGAGAATTATATGGTTTCAACATATTATCGAGCTGGGGAAAAATGCGTGTTTCGCATTTTTTTATAAGTTATCAATTTTGGAAAGAATCTTTGCCTCCAGGCTGGCCATCAGCTCCTCTATATTGGCGTCAATTGAACTCGTGCTGCCATGAGTAATCTTCGCTGTTCCTCTGGTGTTACGATTTGTAGGACCAGCTCTCTTTTGTGGTTTTAGTTATCTCTGTAGAATTTTCTGGCATGATTGAACACCGCTTTTAAATACGGGAACTTTGCAAATTATAAGAAAAAACACTAATTCAACGCTTCCAAATATAGTACACAAAAGGATAATAAATAGCGCAATCAAAATAGCACAGTCAGAAATTTCGCGGACAAAGAAGCAACTTGGAAACAGATTAATATCGGGAAAAATATCAGGAGCCACGAACTTAGACGTCTACTCCGAGTCAAGCATACTCTATCTACTACTACCAATTTATGTTCACTCACATAATAATGAGCTCACTTTTATTTACTTTACATTTGTTTTTTATATATTACATACATATAATATTTTTACAAATTACCTTAGAGTTTTTTTTCTTCTTTTTGTAAATAACCAGAAAGTTAAATTTCTAAATTGTATTCATGGAAAAAATGTATTTTTCTAACAAATGTATTTTTCCAACAAATGTAAAAATTATGCACTTGCAAATGTGAATTACCTTACAGTATTTCTTTTCGTATAAACATATATGTACGTATGTAATCCAAAATATTGCAAAATAATTTAATAGATCCTACCTGAATTCAAATATATCTTTCTCCACATTAAAATTAAATCTCCGATTATTATGTATACCTGATCGAATATCCAGATCAATTCATGATGCCCGTGGTCGATGCTTACAGTTGCAGCCAGTTGTTGATAATTATCCAATAATTTGTCCTATTATTACTGCAGCGGAGCGATGTCGAGTAATTTTTATGTCTGCTTGAAATATCTGTAATTTTTATTGCTAGAGTGGTCCCTGCTCGAATCCCAAATGTTCAGACAAAAGCTTTTCAAATAAAATAAACAACAAGAACTTTTTCCATTTCATCTTTACTCGATCGAATTCAGCAGAGGATGTACAATGACGTTTATAAAAATTGCAAATAAATCCAGTGGATCGTGAGCTATATTGCAATAAACTGGATTGTTAGATTTAAATTTAATTTGACAGTTAACAATAGCAATTTAACATAGCAATAGTTAAAGTTACAGCCTTAATCAACAATTAAATTAAATATAAATTAAATCAAACTGTATACAAATCAATTAATACAAATATTTTCTCGTTCCTGTTAATTAAAAGCTGCGCCTCATCCTTGGCTAAACCGCTGTGCAAATTATTCTACTTTTCTTATTCGACAGGAATGTTCATTCAGCCTATTCCCAAAAAAGGAGAGGGGTAGCGATCCTTCCAATTATCGACCAATTGCAATCACTTCAATTCTTTCGAATCTATCATTAACTCCAACGATCGCCAATATGACCTCCGAGCAGGGCACTCATCTGGAGACTTACTGGCTTTTCTTACGGAACCCTGGAACCGTAGTCTCCACAATTTTGGTGAGTCCAAGGTCGTTGCGCTGGATATTTCAAAGGCTTTTGATAGAGTCTAGCATCTTATCCTCCTCTTTCCTCCTCTTGTATTATGGATTGAAAGTTTCCTATCTAATCGCCAAATATTTACATGTTGTGTTAGATGGCGTTACAACTGAACCTCATCCCATAAATGCCGGTGTGCCACAGGGCTCTGTTATCTCTCCAGCTCTCTTTTTAATTTTCATTAATGATCTGCTTTCCCTAACTTTCAATCCCATCCATAGGTTTGCCAATGACAGTACCATCATCATCATTGAAAGATCTTGATATTATCGTCGCTTGAGGCAAAGCGAATCGCATTGAATTCAATGCATCTAAATCCCAAAGCTGTCTCATCTCTTTAAAACAAGATCATTATTTCTACACTCCTGTTGCTTTTGATGGAGCACTGATTTACAATACACCGTCTTTCGCATTAATATTTCCAGCAACCTAAGCTGGACAGATCACATTTTCTCTGTTGCCAAAGAACCATTGAAATGCCTTGGATTTCTGAAAAGTTGTAAAAAATATTTCAGCCCATCGAATCTGGCGCTCCTCTACAAGTCCTACATCAGACCTAGAATGGAATGCAATACCCATATCTGAGTCGGGGCTGCTCGCACAGCCTTACCTTCATTGGACATTATCCAAAAACGAGCCTTCAAGATCATTGGCGATGTGGCAATAACTGTTCATATCGACTCACTCAACTACCGCCGCAAAGTTGGATGCCCTTTGCTCCTTTATCGCTTCATGCATGGTCAATGTTCTGATGAAATATACAGTCTAATCCCTTGAAGAATGATTCCTGCATGCAATAGTCACGTTGCAAGCTGCGCACATCCTTTCACCCTTCAAAATTTTTTCAGCCGTACAATAAAATTCCATGACGCTTTCTTATCCCGAACTATGCGAATGTGTAACAAACTACCATCTTCTGTTTTTCCTCGGACTTACAATCTGCCTCCACCTCCACCACTTTCCTCATGTCTCTTCATCCTTTCCCCATCCTCATCCTGCCATATTGTACTTTGCATCATAGGGTTCCCCTGAGTTATAATAAGCACAAAAAAACCCTATGATTTCATCATCAGCTAGGGCTTTATATACATAAAAGATGAATTTCTGCCAAACTTTTTTTTAAAGGAGGATCATCAGAAATTTTGTTTCAATTTTACTTTCTGAAACACATTACCAAAAAAAGTTCCACATTTCTCATGCAATCCTTTGACCAATCTCTTTCCCCTACGACATTGTCTTAGCCTACCCGCACACACATACGAAAATATATAATAGGCTCATGCCAAGCGGATTTTGAAGGCTAAAAAAATTATTAACAGACAAGATTATTTTTTTTTTAATCAAAAACCTCAAAAAACCATATTTTTTTCTCCCACCCTTAAACACTTTTACATGTATACACCAATTTTTATTAACTTTCATACATAGGTTTCTCAAAGATATTTATAAATGCTGCCGCAGCTGTTTTACCAAATTTGTTAATATTTTTCATGTTATAATTATTTTTATAACATTAATATTGAGACTCCCGTAACTTTAATAAAATTTATTTATATATATTTATTTATACGCTATATACGCCTGTATACGGATGCGCGCTTGATCTCTCCGCGCTGTATACCTCGAAAATGATTATAGATACAAACAAATGCTTGAAATTAAAATTGTAGGTAATTTTGTAATCTACGAGTTTCATAATGACTATGAATGACGTATTTTCCATAGAAAACTAGATAATTGAAAAAACCGATTTTCGCGACCTTTGACATTGAATATCTGGTGACGCTGACACGAGATTATATGAGATTTTTTTCCCAGTCGTTAGAATGCCCAAACAAAGGTTTATACCAATTTACAGCTTGTTCGCTTCCATTCCAAGGCATGTCACTTTTTTTTGCCTTATTTGACTGGGCTATAATGTAATAGAACGGAAGCTCACATTACTACTAGTCAAAATTTTGGAAGCTTGGAATCGAGAGCATTAGTTTCTGACAAAAATGAAACAAGAAAAAAAGCGAAATTTTGAAATTTTATGGGGTAAGGATGGGATGCTTAGGGGTTGAAAGTGTTTTTTTGCTATATTCGGCCTCCTCCTAGCGGAAAATGTTGTACACAGAATTTGTAGATAATAAATAAATCTAAAACTTTTCATTCAAATTCAAATTTTCCAACTTAAAATGGCGGCAAACCGATTTTCCAGTTTTTTCTTTCTTTCGTAAAAATAATTCAATTTGCATGAAATTTTGTGAAAGTAAACTTTTCTTTGCATTGAATCTGGAAAATAGTCTGTTTCCGAGATATTTACATTTTTCGAAAAAAACCAAAATCTTCGGAAAACTTTATTAGTGTTCTCTTCGATTTAAGTATTCTATCTGGCCTCATCTTAACCATGGAAATGTCTGTCTACTTTAAAATGGTCTGTATATGTTGATAGTATTAGATCGGACTTGTTGCAAAACATTAAAAACACGTCAAACGTTGACAATTACTTTATTAACAGGAAAGAGCAGACAAGACCAGTAAAATTATGTCGGCGGATGAATATCATTTTATGACTTCCGGCGCGTCCCTGCACACCATCGCGATCTGTAATTAAAATATAAAAAGGTAAAAGTGAGAACAGGTCTCAGTGAGTAAAACCTAAATCCCCATAATAAAATTCACTCATACTCTAAAACCCCTCCTAGACCATAATGTAAGTCATGTTCACCCGGAGGAAACGCACTCACTCATACTAGGCCTAATTTACCTTACTTCGGTCACCAGGTAATCCAATTATGCTACCGTGTAGTCCGTTTAGGATTTACTTAGACCTTTCTCAAACTAATTCAAACTTTACTCACCCATTCACTCTTTCACTAATCACTGAGAATACTGGGGACGCTACAACCTACCTCTGGCATGCACAATTTTAAACTACCTACGCCATGCAAATTCCATGCAGCAAAACTTAAAATTCATCGGCATTACATAATGTGTCCTTGGGCGTTCTCATGCTACTTTCTCGCCTCAGTGAAGGAATTTAATGAGATTCTTTTATTTCAACGATCCCTTTTTCCAAGAACGACGCAGTAGTTATTTATTTAATTTATTGCTGCTTCAGCTTACCTCTGGATTCTGCTGACAGCTCGGCCAGCCTGACCCTTGGACGTCCTCGTCCAGTGTTACTCGTCTCAATATTCTCGTCATATTCGTCCTCCACTTCATCGGTTTCCAGTGGTCCTGATGTCCATCTTTTCAGCCGGTCAGCGGCATCCACATTCTCAAATTTTGCTCGCTTGGAACGGTGTGAGCCAGGGAGATCGCAGATAATGTACCGATCGTTTCCTAATACTCGCTTTACTTGGAAAGGCCCTTTGTAAGAAGGTAGCAACTTTTTACTTTGTCCGTCGTTGCTTCTGAATTTACGAGCCAATACTAAGTCTGCAACGTGGTATTGTACAGCTGGTTTTCTCTTGCTGTCGTATCTAGTCTTCTGTTGCTCTTGATTTTTGCGTACTTTGGTTATCGCTTGTTCTCTTTGTTCTTCCATGTCGACTTTAGATGTTTGCACTTGCCCTACTTCGGCTGTTATGATTGCGTCAGCAGGTGCTCTTGGCTTAAAACCAAAGAGCAGTTCACTCGGTGTTTTCTTAGTAACACTATGAACCGTATTATTAATAGCAAACTGAACTTTACTGACATCTTTATCCCAATGGGTATCCTGCGTCGCAGTTGAAGACAATGATGAGAGTATAGTAGAATTAACTCGCTCGACTTGACCATTTGCGCGCGGTGTTGCTACGGCAGTTTGTATATGATTAATTCCTTTCTGTGCGCAGAATCTGTTGAAAGCATGAGATGTATAGGAAGTGCCTTTATCTGTTATTAGTCTTGCTGGAACTCCGAAGCTCTCTATAATCGTTTCTAAAAATCTAATTACAGGTAGGGTTTTCGTATCATTTACGGCTCTTAAAAGAGTATATTTGGTGAATCCGTCTACCGTTACAATAATGTACTTCTTACCAGTTGTGCTTTTGACGAAAGGTCCTGAATGATCCATATGTAGAGTCTGAAACGGAATTGTCCCTTTTTCAATAGTGTGAAGAAACCCTGGCTGCTTACCCTTTGGTTTCTTATGATACAGGCACGGTATACAAATATTAATATATCGCGTTACGTACTCTCGCATTTTAGGGAACCAATAATTTTCGCAGATTTTCAATAATGTTTTCTCCACTCCGAAATGGCCCAAGTCATCAAGAGATGCTCTTAAAATTTGAGATCTCATGTCTTTTGGTATAACCCATTTGTCGCCATTCTTGGTTTTTCTGTACAGTCTTCCTTAATGTAGACAGTATTCTGTATGGACACCTTTTTCATAATCCGTGTCGGGTTTGTTTTGTAAAATCTCGTGTATGAATTTAACTTTTTGGTCATTGAGTTGACCTGCCAAAACCCAGTCTGCTACTTCTATCCTTAATATCTCGTGCTCTTTTATCGATGTATCCGTCTGTGTCATATTGCGGCTTAAAGCATCAACGTGAGTCATTTTACTTCCGGGACGATATTCTACTGTGAAAGAAAATTCCTGAAGCTGAAGCCACCATCTAGCGATTCGTGGGATAAAATCCCTCTTACTTGCAGCTGATTTAATCGCATTGCAATCTGTGACTACCTTGAATTGTAAATCTATCAGGTAAGTCTGAAATTTCTTTAATGCTTCCACTACAGCTACAGTCTCTAATTCATATGAATGATATTTTTCTTCCGCTGAAGGGGTTTGTCGACTATAATATGCCACTGGTTGTAATTTATATTTATTTTGACTTTGGAGCAGTATTCCTGCTAATCCTTTTTGGCTGGCATCTGTGTGTATCTCTGTCTCTGCTGCTGGATCGTAAATTACTAAAAGTGGTCGATTTGTGAGTTTTTGTTTTAACAGCTCAAATGATTCTTCTTGTTGACTTTCCCATTTCCAGTTACTATCTTTCTTGGTTAGTTGTGTAAGTGGTTTGGTAAGAGTCGTATATCCTTCTATGAATTGTCGAAAGAATCCCGTTAGTCCCAAAAACTGTCGTACATTATGAACGTTTTTAGGTCTCGGAAAATTGGTGATGCTCTTTGTCTTTCCAAGGCCTGGCTGCATTCCTTCTTCGCTTATTTCGGATCCAAGGTAATTAATTTTAGTTTTAAAGAAATAACATTTTTCGTGATTCAGTGTTAAATGGTAGTCTTTAAGAATTTTCAAGACATTTTTTCCAGCCGCTCCATACCTTGTACAAAGTGTTGAGAAGGTATTACAATATCGTCCAAGTAAGCTGTTGCGATAGTTCCTCGAAGTGGTCCAAGTATTCTGTTAATCATACGTTGGAATACTATTGGAGCCGTTGTTATCCCAAATGGCATTCTATTGAATTCGTACTGGCCATCACACGTAACGAAAGCTGTCTTACTTCTTGACTTCTCTTCGATGGGAGTTTGATAATATCCTGACATCATGTCGAGTATAGTGAAAAGCTTATTTCCTTGTAATTGGTTTATTTGATTGTCCATCCTGGGTAAAGGGTAACGGTTTTGCTTGATTTTTGCATTAAGCTTGCGATAGTCGATACATAAACGATCTTTACCATCTTTCTTTTTGACCAACAGGACAGGTGAAGCGAAAGATGAGGTTGATTCCCTTATTATTTTACCAGCCAATAATTCATTTACCATCGTTTTCACCTTTTCCCTGTTAACAATTAACATTCAGTATGGGCGATACTTGATGGGTATTTCGTCTGTCAATTCCAGTTTAAGCTCCCCAGCTGTCATACATCCTAGTTCATTAATGTTAGAAGAGAAACAAACGCTATACTTATTCAACATTTCAACTAATTGCTGCCGTTCGATGTCGGACATATTTCCATCAAACTTAAAGGTACTGAAATTCAACTTTCTTAAATCAATATTCGACGTTATTTCTGCATCTTGTTTTAGATCTATTTCGCATTTACTACCACGAGCCAAAATACTTTTGGATTTTATATGTAAATCCTTACTTGATGTATTAATAATTGGTAAAATACACTCACCATCATTATCGCACCTAACAACACATCTTAACACACAATGTTCATTACACTCTTTCATTCTTAAGCTCGTTTTCAATGAAGAGATCCCCTTCGTGGTCACCCTTACACAAAATATTTTGGGTATGATACGGTGGAATAACAGTGGCATTTGCAGCCCAAATTTATATTTTTGAGGTAGCAATATCAACAGCATTTGGAAGATTATTCCAATTAATCTGACAAATCTTTAAATGCTTGTTGTCCTTTTGAATTACGATGTGATCTTGTTCCGTAAATGGTTGTCCAATTATTTCCGGTATATTCTGTACTGTATTTGGGACAATTATAAATGTTGTTTCCGCTTTAGCTTCATCAATTTTCACTAATAATTTTTCAGTCTCTCCTAACGCTCTAACAATACCACCACCATAACCTTTAACATTTTTAGGTGTAAAGTTAAAAGATAAGCCTAATTCATTTGCAACCTCTTCTTTTAATGTGTTACAACTAGCACCTAAATCAATAAACACCCTAATGTTTCTATCTCTAATACATGCATCCTTAAAGTATTTATTACCTGTGTTTTGAGACTCAGCGATGGTAAGCACTTGTTTTGTATTGTTATTTTTTATTTCTCCGCTATATAACCTTTTATAATTGTCAGCTCTGTTGTAATTAAGTCTTCCCGGACAAGTGGGAAAAAGATGTTCTCGGCTGCCACATCCGTAACACTAGCGTTCGTCTTGACTATACGGGAACACTTTTTTATTAGCAGAGTTGGGGCCTCTATTATTGTTATAGATCACCCTGTTCCGTTGTTGCTTTACCTGATGATTGCCAATATTACTACCATTGATGCTTTTGAGGTAATTTAAAAGGTCATCCGGCTCAGTATAGGCACCTACTTTCGCGGATGTTTGGATATTCGGGTCTGGAATTCCACCAATTATGCACGATACCGCATCCTCTCCAGTTATTTTACAGATGTTTAATAGTGCTAACTTTTCGTAATAGAACTCCAACATGGTTTCATTGTGTTCCTTCTTTCGCCGAAGCATCTCTTCCAATTGTACGTAATAGTCTAATTTTTCCGGAAAAGCTTGTTTAAATTTAATTTTCCACTCTTCCCAAGAAAAGTTGATTGTCGTTAGACTTTTGTACCACGTTTCCGCTAATCCACGCAGTTTCGTAGTCGCATTATAAATAGTTGTATTTTCGTCCCATTCATACATATTTCTAATTTCTTCTATTTTACGCAGCCAATCCCCAATGTTGTTTGTCTTGTCAGCAGGGTTGTATTCCGGAAACATATTATTCCCCCAATTAACTTTCTGTTTGCTCGTTGACATTGTACTTACATTATTAGTAAGTTAAAACATTAATTCCACAAGTTCGTTGAATCCTGAACGACTTTGAATCGACGGGGCAGGAGAATTGTCATTATTCAACGATGCACTTAAATTAAAATACGAAGAACTTCCTAATTCACTATTAGTACTAGCACTACTACCACTAGCAACACTTTCAATTTCTTCTTCGTGCCACGCAATTGCAGGCATTTTACTTAGTCTTTTTCTAAGCATAGTTACACAATTTTACTTATTTTTCTTTTCTTTTAATATAACGGTAAGTAACTATATAACACTACGATACTATTATCAGAATACGATAGGTGTGCAAGGCGGCTCATGATCTCACTTCTGAATTTATTAGACCAGACTTGTTGCAAAATATAAAAAACACGTCAAACGTTGACAATTACTTTATTAACAAGAAAGAGCAGACAAGACCAGTAAAATTATGTCCGCGGATGAATATCATTTTATGACTTCCGGCGCGTCCCTGCACACCATCGCGATCTGTAATTAAAATATAAAAAGGTAAAAGTGAGAACAGGTCTCAGTGAGTAAAACCTAAATCCCAATAATAAAATTCACTCATACTCTAAAACCCCTCCTAGTCCATAATGTAATTCATGGTCACCCGGAGGAAACGCACTCACTCATACTATGCCTAATTTACCTTACTTCGGTCACCAGGTAATCCAATTATGCTACCGTGTAGTCCGTTTAGGATTTACCTAGACCTTTCTCAAACTAATTCAAACTTTACTTACCCATTCACTCTTTCACTAATCACTTAGAATACTGAGGAGACTACAACCTACCTCTGGCATGCACAATTTTAAACTACCTACGCCATGCAAATTCCATGCAGCAAAACTTAAAATTCATCGGCACTACATAATGTGTCCTTGGGCGTTCTCATGCTACTTTCTCGCCTCAGTGAAGGAATTTAATGAGATTCTTTTATTTCAGAGATCCCTTTTTCCAAGAACGACGCAGTAGTTATTTATTTATTTTTTGCTGCATCAGCTTACCTCTCGATTCTGCTGACAATAGTTTAAAACCCGCTTAAAATTCAGAAAAACAAACAAAAAGGAATTCGAATCACGTATTTTTCAATATATTTTATAATTTTCAATTCTTTTTATTATTTCTGTTATTAGTGGATTAAATTTCAATGACAGAATTTACTTTAATGTAATATTTACCAACGTTGAATGAATTTAATTAAAGAAAGTGCCGGAAAGCATTCTGAAACTTAAGTTTTTCACGACAATGCACCGTATCGTACTGAAAGTGGTTTTTCTTAATTTTAAGCGGCTTCATGAAAAATAAACCATCAACATAATCTAGACCATTTTAAAGCAGACATTTTGATGGTTAAAATGAGGCTGGATAGAATATTTAATCGAGAAAACACCAACAAGGTTTTCCGCTTCTTTTTTCTTTTTTTTAATGTAAATATCTCAGAAACTGTTTGTTTCCCAGATTTAAAAATAAATGTTATGTAAATTGAACTATTTTTACGAGAGGAAAATATGAAAAATCATAAAATCGGTTACCCGCCATTTGCTCGGAAAATTTAAGGTTATGTTGAAAAATTCCTTATGTAAAATATTTAGATTTCGTTTTATCTACAACTTTTTTTAAGGACACCGAAAAAAGCAAAAAACCACTTTCAACCTCTAAACACTATATTTCACTATTTCACTTTATCTCTATAATCTTAACTAAATATTCCGGCTGGTCCTTGCCTGGTAATATTGTTTATTTACTTGCTGTTTTTTTTTTTGTACCCGTAACTTAGAAAATGTCTAGCATTCTGGGTTGAAAATTTCACCAAAAATTTTTTTTTGCTTTAAGGAAGCAACCCAATGCTAATTTCGAAATATACAGACCGTACCGTGCTACCCATGCTGATAACTGCATCACTACTTGTTGTCAAATGCCAGATAGCTATCCGGTGGACACCGGCTACTTATCGGTTGAATATGATGATGGCTATCAGGCATTATGTAATCTTAATTTAAGTACTAAACAAGATACTAATTACCTATGTTCCTCGTTTTTAAAACACTGCGCAACATCGCTATCATCTCCTTTAACTGAAATTAGAAAATAATCTTTTTGGTTAGGAATTGTTTTGAATCATTGGGAAATTTCTATTATGACACCAACTTTTAAATCCGGGTTAAAACATGAATAAAGAAATTATGACAGTTAGAAATTTTTACTTCGCGAATTATTTAATATTTGCTGATGATCTTAAATTTTATGCAAAAATCGATTCCTTGGACGATTGCTTATCACTTCAATTTGATCTCAATGAATAAATTAAAAGTAAATGTTTCTGATTGTAAAATTATGAGTTTCACCAGAAAATTCCACATGGTTAGCTTTAATTACACGATCAATGATATTCTCACTCCTAGAGCTTCAGAAGTCAACGACCTAGGAGTATTATTTGATCGAAAACTATATTTCGGTTCAGGTTTCTTTAAGCATAATTCTGAAGTTTTTCACGATATAGGCACACTTCAAGTTCTGTATTATTCGCATGTAAGATCTGTTCTTGAATAAGCGTCTGTCATTTGATGCCCCTTTTATGATGTTCACATTAATCGTATCGAGTGTGTACAAAGTCGTTTACTCGTTTTGCTTTATATAAATTAAATTATAATCGTGACAATATGCCATGTTACCGTGTAAGATGTTTGCTTTTGGGTTTATCAATTCTTCAGTTCAGACGTGAAGTGAACTGTGCTACTTTTGTAAGAGATATTTTATCTTATAAAATTAATTCTTCTGAACTTTTGTCTTTAATCTCCTTTTATGCACCTAAGAGACCGACCAATCCGGCAACGAAATTTTCTGTATGCTTCACAACATAGAACAAACTAAGGCATGCATGAACCTATTTCAAATATTATTTTACTCTTTAATTCATTTTCTGCGTTTATTGATTTTACTATGCCTATGGAATTATTTAAATCGACTCTTTATGAGAATGCTAGTCGCTTAGTTTAATTTTTGAATTATAATAATTAAGAAAATTTTATTTAGAAATTATTATCTTGCTTATACATATGTTCATTAATAGTTTTGTATTTTTTAAATTAAATGTGCCAGTCTTTATCGACATATGACTAAATAAATAAAATTACACAACATTCACTTCCTTCCAAAAGGCTATAGAATCTGAAATTTTTTACAATACTTGCAAATTTTAGTAATGTTTTTAAATAATAGTAAATATAATATTACGTGAAGTCCCCTATCAAAATTCAAAATAATTCAATTGGGAACCCTATTTCCAGTGTCCATATTTTTCTGTCCGATAACTGGAAAAACTACCACTTTCATAGAAACTAATGCATTTATTTGATGATTACTCTTATTGCTATTCTATGCTTCAATATTATTGTCGATGATATATATTATAGTAAAATAATGTATGTTGTTAGGATTCATTAAATTGTTTAATCGTCCGGCAATTGGTTATTGTACCGAAATATTTTCAAACACTCAAAAAATATAAAATGGCAACAAACAAAAACAAGGTAACTACTTAAACACATTCTTTCTTCCACAAGATGAGATATTTCTCTACTTCTATATACTTAGCAATCTCGGTGTTGATCCGTAAAACTAAACTAATCTTCCTACTCGGTTTAATCCCTTCTTGGTAGTTGACAGTCTTGGTCAATTTAATTTGGTTTTTTTTTCGATATAATTTTAATTTTAATGTTAGGACGTTGCTTGGCGTAAACACGAGTTGATAAATTAATAACATAATAAAGAATCACTTAACTCGTTTTCCCAATAATATTCTTGTAATTATTACATTTATATTTCATAAACTAAACATGTATAAACTCCATTTTAATCTCTTCATTTCAGACCTTCAACGAAACTTCTCAATATTTCCCATCTACTGAATTTCCATAGTATGTACATATGTCTCATACTGTGATATCTCTACCAAATCCTTATCCAGCATTCTCGGAGCTCCGAAAATATGCTGAATGCAAGGAACTGAACTTATAAAAGAATTATGGGACAATGCACAGAGTAAGCTGTAGTAAGTTTAATGCTGTCGCACAAATTATAATCTAATGCATAATTGCCATTTCCCTTTTGTAAGATGATGATAATAAGCAGACTTCTTTTTCGTAACAATACCCATTTTATCTCAGTGTTGCAATAACGCAACAAAAGACATGTGCAAATAAATGTATTTTTCCTCTCTCTCCTACGAACCCAAACAATTCCCAGTGTTGCGTTTTCGCAACACACAACTTCTCCTACTATTAGCAAATAAAAAAATAAAATCAATTGAATTTCTTAGTTTTATACTTAAGGTTTTATTATAATACAGATCAAGTAAAATTAAAAAAAATAATAATAATTTGGGATGAAATGGATTAAGGTACAGTACACTTCAATAAATTGACAAAACTAATAACGTAAACATATGAAAAACACCATTGCTATTTTACATTAACTTTATTTTCTCATTTCCGTATAACATTTTTCTATGTAAATGTAATTATATTCGTACAATATTCATACACATATGATTTCGTTGACGTTTTGGAAACATGACTCGACAAAAGTTTTTGTTTCAAGAGCGTTTCCATGATTGTACGTTTTCTCTGAATATTTTCTTTAAAGTTCGCTACAGCATAAAAGTATGTACAAAACGTCTTTGACTATTTACAAATGTCCATGAACTAAGTTTTAAAGTATGTGAAATATCCTTAGGATATGACTTCTATAGTAAATATGAGATATCCCTTAAAAACTAACGCAAATATCACGATTTGTCGCATATAGTTTGTCAAGAAGCGTCACTAAGTGCACTCAGAATTCAATTTTCCAGATACTGTCCTGCAATTCAAGATAGGATCAAGTGTTCTTCCTTGCATTCTGGCTTTTACGAGACGATTTGATTCCCTCGTCTTTGTTGCCCTTTTGTAATACATCAAGAACGGGCTGTGGATGGAGTTTTGCTGGAAGAACGTTATTCACCTGAATGTGGCTGTTATTATCTTGATAGTGTGCGGCGATGTCATCACGGAATGCTAAAAATCCTAATTGAGCATGCGAAGCTTCATTTAGAGCTCTTGACCTGATACAGGCTCGATATTGATCCGCAGTTAAGCGTTGTCCACTTGTAACACCTGTGCACACCTATATAATAAATTTATTTTTCAATTTACATTGATTTTTATCAGATATCCATCACAATTGCCTTTACCTTTGGGTGCCAAATATGAAATATTCCAGGATCTGTGGCTCGTATTATTTTTATATTTGAACGAACATACTTTCTGTAGAGCATAACGTCCTCTCCGCCCCACCCCACAATTTCCTCGTCGAATCCACGTATCTTTAAAAAGTCTGACCTGAATTTGAAATAAGTTTGACATTTAAGTGAATTTTTATATTGTCTTGTCTGAAGAAAATTTTTATTTTCTTTATAATATATACATACCTGTACTGGCATGTCATACCGTAGCCAAAATCTCGCCAAAATCCAGTGTCGCGAGAAATTAAAAGTTGATCTGTTTCTGGAGGAACCTCCTTTCCTTGAAGAGTGTACACCACATGTGGATTATATAGACTGAAAACGACAGGATAATACACCTGCAAAGATATTACGTTTAAATAAGTTTTAACTAAATTAGGGTGCAATTTTAATATACTTATATATTATATATATTAAAAATTTCGGATTTTTTCACCCTTTTTTTAATTTGACCTCTATTTTTTTTCTTTTTCCTTTTTTTATTTTTTGCAAAAAGCTCGTTAACATGATTTATCTTATAATAACGCCGTTAAAGCCTTGTATTGTATGTACATAAATTTTTACTCAATTTCACTTGCGGTGATATTGATAATTTATTAATCCTTTTCGTTCTATTTAATTTTTTTTAATGTTTTCTGCTCAATTTTGCATTGCATATAATTTCATCTGCTGTTCAGTTTATGTTTAATTTAACATACTAGTGTGTTCACCCTAGAGAGGTTAGAAGCGGTGCGGCTGCGCGCGTAACCGCTTTAAAGCTCTAGAAACAGAAAGCGTGAAAACGTAGAAGCGGTAATACGTTGATTTCTGTTTAATTCGAAACTGTTTCGAGCGGTTGATGTTTGAGTGTTAGATATGTCCATGTCAAGGTCATATTCTAAATTCAAACATTTTTTTCAAAAAGAAAAAGAGAATTGCAGTGTATCTAATTAAGAAAAGAAAGGACATTTTCGGTGAATTTTATCACTTGCTCAGTGAACTCAAACAACACATTTTATGCATATTTTGAGATGGCAACTGCTACTTTTGCATTTAACCCACTGACTTATAACAATGGACTGAGCGATTTGCTATTTCATGTGGCACAAAAATATTGTGTTTCTCTATATCACCATTAGAGCACCCTTTAAAACGATTACATAAAGAACATGTAAAACTCAACCAATCAGATGAAATTTTAAACCCTAAAAATATTTAAATGTCCTTTGGTACTGCTACAATGATTGTTATTTAAAACAAAAAATCTTTCATATTTTTCGATGCAGGAATAATTTTTAGTCCCTAAGTATTTCACTGAGAAAAAAATCCACCGTTGAAAACAAAAACTTTCGCATTTAACTTACCAAAATGTGAAAAATGTTACGTCAAAAGAAAAATTCTTAAATTAAGCGTAAAATTGTTGATTTTTAACAATTTTTCATTGCTGAGTTGAGATTGTCGCACTCTCTTCAAATATGTTAAAGTTCTTGATTTACTGAGTGCGAAAATTCTTGACCCAACAACGAAAATTGTTGGCCCTACAATGTCATTCTTAGAAAAAATATTTTCGTGCAAAATTCGACAGTACCGTTCGAAAGACAACAACTTTTACATTTGTTGACTTAAAAACGTAGTTGTTAGATTTCTAAGAAAAATTTATGAAAAATTACTCAATTTATTCATTGTACTTCGAACTCGAAGAAGTGAAGGTGCTTTTAAAGTGATTTTGTATTTGCATCAAAATTAAACATACTTGGTGAAATATTTAGTGTTACGGCTTGTTACGTTGGTTCGTTGTGTTACGGGATAAATAGTTTAATTTCGGAAATGGATAGCGAATCAAATGATGTGTTATATGAAAATATTGAATTGCCTACGGATTTGCATGTAACTGTTACAAATACCGCTGCTGATGTTGTTTGCCTTTTTATAGAGTGGAGTCTTTCCATGCAATCAATTTCAATATTAGCAGACTGTGATATCAATACAGTTGAATCGCAAAAAATGATCCATTCCCCTGATTTATATCAAATATTTAGTTCTAGAGAACTGATAGGCGAAAGAATAAAATTCCCCGGTATCATCTTCAGCAATGGCGTGAAGCAAATAACGTAAGTATCCCTTTGCTTTATATACAATTGATATGGGTTTTATTTTGGGCTGTATCAAAATACAGAATTTGACATAAAGACTAGCGCAGTTATACCATATTTCGTTTTTAGTTCGAATTACTTACATGCTGCGCAAGTGATAAAACCTTGTCTACTACAGTAACTGAATGGTTATCTTCAAATTCCTCTGCAAAATCAGCGCAATTAAGCTTCCCAGATACGTCGCAAAGTTTGAATGATGACATATTTAATCTGGAGGAGCTGCTTAAGAGAACGGTTAAAGGTGAAGAAATTCTTAACGAGTATAAGAGTAAAAACATTTTAAGTTAGCTTCAGAAGACAGCTTTAGTTCGTATAATTTGTGACCAATATCATGGAACTAAAACTCGCATGAATCCTATTGTTATGAAAAAGGTTTCTGATGCAATTGTTCGACTTTTTCCGACCGAAAATATCGTAAGTAATAAAACACATTACTATTTGATCTTTCTTACAAGTAAACTTGAAGCGCCTTTTTTTAATATTTTTCTGTTCTTCCTTTTATAAATTTTTTATCAATGATAGTAATTTTATAAATTTTTGTTAGTCTACATACTATGTCCCACGACGAAATAGGCGAAATCCTTCTGGAAAAATTTATGATCGCTATTTTAACATTGTGTATAAAAGAAAAGAGCCCATTAAAATAGCTGCATCATCAAATACAGTTTCAGCAATGTCACCTAAGGAAATGGACAATGGACAAAATATCAACAGAGAGGAATTTGAAACCAATAAGAAATGGTTGGCTCATAACAAACCAAGCAACATCGTCGAATATTGGAAAAAACTTCGTTTTTACGAATGAGTGAAGAAAAGATATCTGTTGACAATGTGTTGAAGGAATGGCCTCGATATAAAGATCCAGATGGATTTAAACTAGTAAGGTATTTAGTTAGAGTATATAATAAAATAATAAATATTCTTTTTAACGTGTTGATATAGATTTTGATGAACAATATCCAGGAAAAGTAACTTATTATTCCAAAAAATTAACAACATGGAAAAAAAATTAACAAATTATTTTTCCCATCTTGTATAAAAGACAAGTTAAATACACGCTTCTTTGAAAAAATGACAACAAAAAATATTGATACAAGTAATTAGTATCCTCATATTTTTAGTTATAGATATATAATTTAAAAAAAATTATTCACTACAGATTCACGGCACTTTTATTTCTTCAATTTAATGCATACACTCATAATACCACCAAGGTTAACTAAAACATCTAAACCATCAATTTCGGATGCCCAAGATGACATGATTGTGGACTTGGTTAATGTGAATAACCTTAAGCAAAAGGAAGACGAATTGAAGAAACAAGCAATTCAAGAAAAATTAAAAGTACAACCAAAGGTGTTTCTCATCGGTGAATCTGTGGAAAATTTAATCGAGTTCTATGTCCTTTTCGACGGCATCATTTACAAGGTACCTACTCTGCTAAGAGCAATAGATTTATTAATTAAAGTCTGCTTTGTTTTCAACTTAGAATATTCAGTAAAAAGCAAATATGTGTGGATGTTTCTCCAAGAATATATTTATGAAATTCATTCTAATGAAAAGATTCCAAAAATTCAAAATAATATTGGAAAATTAAATAATGCTGAATAAGTCCGATAAAGTCTCAACGTTAATACAATCCACACATATTTGCTCGATTTGCCAAAATTGTTACAAGAAATCTGAAGACCTAATTAATCATCTTAAAGAATTTCACAAGACTCCAATTAGTACTCATGCAAATTTAATACCTGTAATAAAAAATTTCAAAATTTTTATAAATTTAAAATTCATATTGGCAAGCATGATAATAGTATTTTTAATATAAATTTTTATGCTTCTATGACCAACCAAATACAAACATCTCATATAAATGAAAACGACTTAATTAAAAAAGCTGATATCACATCTAGCAATAATTCTATTTACGTTACTGAAAATGAAAAATTATTGAACACTGAAGAGAAAAAAACTTCAGTGGAGAAGGCTCTTATAAATTTTTCATTAAAATTGCACGAAAAATCTAGTTTTAGTAGAAAGGATATTCTGACAATACAAAACTATGTAGCAAATTATATCACTGCTAAATGCTTTAAGGAATTTTTACCTTTTATAGAATCTAACAAACGGGAAATTTTTGAAGAACTTTTGTCTTGCGCAGAGAATCCCTTTAAACATATAAAATCGGAATACAGTTTATTTAAGAAAATGGAAGAACTCAACATACATATATAAGTCACCTTTACGATTTACTATATCAAAAGAACTAGATGAAGTAGTTGCGCATGGAAATCCTACTTTAAGCGTTAACACTATTGAAGGATGTCTCTTAGACATTAAATTTCAGTTGAAGAAATATTTCGAAGCTCCTGGCGTATTGAAAGCTACTTTGGAAAATATTGAAAAAATTAAATCAAAGAAGGTATTAAGTCATTTTATCACAGGAAAATATTGGGAATCTAAAGTAAAAAATTTCGGTGATAAAACAATTTTTCCAATTTTTTTGTATTTTGATGACTTTCAAATTAATGACGCAGTCGGGCCACATAATCAAACGATCTGTGTATATATTATAGTACTCCAGTAGTTCCCTAGCATCAGCTTTCTCATATAAATAACATTTTTGTTGCTGGTTTCATTAATTCAAAAGATTTAAAACATTATCCAAGTGGAGCTTCTTTACATAGGCTTATAGAAATATTAGAACGTCTTTTTTTGAATGAGATTGAAATAATTCAAGATAACAAAATCTTAAAAATTTATTTCTGTCTTGGACAGGTGTGATAATTTGGGACTCAACTTTATTTTAGGGTGTAAAACAAGCTTTAATTCATACAAATATTGTCGAATTTGTACTAGAACCAAAAATCAATGTCAAACTGATTGCCGTGAGGTTTTAGAAAGCATTAGAAATGAAACGAATTATCAAAATTAATTAAATCTAAATGACAGTGAATTTATTTCAATAAGAGAGATTGCCGCTTTCAATAATTTGTCTAATTTTCACGTAACTGAAAATATAGCATGTGATATAATGCACGATATTTTCTTAGGAGTCGCAAGCTTTAATGTGTCAAGAATTTTAGATTACTTCTTATATGAAAGAAAAATTTTTACTTTAGAATCATTCAATTACAGAAAGCAATTTTTTCCATATGGATCTGAAAATATAGGAAATGTCAGTAAGCCAATAGAAAAGAAACATATAAAACAAAAAAAATTTAAAATGAATGCGGCTGAAATGAAAACATTTCTACACTTTATTTTGTTAATGATCGGAGATTTAATTGAAGAATCAGATCCTGTTTATAAATTCTTACTTCTTTTTATTAGGATTGTTGATATTGTGTTACTTTCTGAATTCGACAATGATATTTTGGCAGAACTTGGAGAACTTATAACAAGTTTTTAGTAGATTTCTTAAAGGTAAAGCTAAAACCAAAACATCATTTTTTGGTGTACTACCCAACTGTTATACAAAAACTTGGTCCATAAAAATATCTTTGGTGCTTCAGATTTGAAGCAAAACATCAGTTTTTTAAGCAATACATGTACATTATTACCTCACGGGTTAATGTACCTTATACTTTATGTGTAAAAGGTTCCCTTCTATTTTCATCTTTGCTAATCGAAAATTATTTTTTTCAAGTAGATATGCACGATTTAACAAATGCTTCGAATTTTGATTTGCAAACAACCTATTATTACAAAAAACTTTGCACGAATATAAGTACTGTTGTAAAATTTCATAGTTTTTTTAATAAAGGAATATATTACTCACAAAATTCGTTTGTAAAAATTAAAAATACAAATATAGTTCTGAAAATTTTGTTACTTTTTCATGACTCAAAAATGCAAGTATATTTGTTTGGTCAAGATAATAGGGCATATTTTGATAACAAATATCAATCCTATACAATTCTGGAAGAGATGGAATGTTTTTATTTAAAGAAAATTGAAGATGTCTCTATTCCCGGGAAAAAAGTTACATTAAATAATAGTGAAGAACTCATGCGATTTAAATATGATAGACATGTAAAATGAATAATATTTAAGTTATAATTATATACAGTGTGATCTTCTCAAAAATCGAAAATTATGTTGAAAATTAATATGTAGGTATATATAATTATTTAATGAATAAAATATTTTTTTTATAAGAATATACATGGTTTCTTTTAAAAACACAATTTACCTATTCTTTGTAATTATCGCAGTTAAAAAACTAAGTATTTCAAGTATTTGGGTTAACAAAATACACATTTGAAAAAACAAGAATTCCTGGTATTTGAACCAACAAAGTGTGCTCTTATGCTTTCAAAGACGTCGTTGTTCGCTCAAATGCGACAATGTTGATTTTAAGTGCGTATCTTGTTAGAATTGATCATCAATTTTGGAGATGTTGAAATAATAATATATAATAATAATATCTAAGCTATTAGCTGACTCGATCGCGCGATTCCCTTATTCTAGAGTTTCACTCTATGTCTGTATGTGTTTGTGTGTATGTATGTGGGTGTGCAAGAGAGCGCGTGCATGTATTCATTTGTGTGGGAGCTCTCTACGTCACCGCAATCAAAAGCAGTACTAAATATATAGTAAAACACGAAAATTTCGTAAGGCAACCCTACGCGGAGTTACCCGCTTGGTCCCATTTTCGAACTGTATTTGCAATTTGCAATGGAAACGTCGTGTACATAATATGAGCTCTCCACCTCGATGCCTTCTCAAGCAGCTACCAATTATATAGTGAAAAACAAAAGTTCTGTATGGCAACACCAAGGAGGGTATACCTAGGAATTAAATTTACACAAGAGAAAAAGTTATAATTGCCCTAAGACCAATAATATTATACCCTAGATGAAAATAAAATTTAAATAAAGTGAAAACCCAAAGTTTTGTATGGCAAAAAAAAGAGGGGTTGCCCGATTTAGTTCATTTTCGAAATTTTTTTTACTATTGTCCGACTTAGTTCATTTTCGAAAATTTATTTACTATTTTTATAGAAATGCTGTTTATAAAACTTCAACTCTCTAGATCAACGAGTTCTCAGGCAGTATAGAAATATATAGTGAAAAACCAAAGTTTTGTATGGCAACACTAAGAAGCGGTTGTCCGATTGCTTTTTGTTTTAAATTTCATTTACTATTTTTTGTATGTACCAAATTTCAGATTTCTAAGTCCTTCTCAAGCATTGCCGAAATATAATGGTATAGAAGTAAAAAATATAGAATTGGTAAGACCAACAATTATGATAGATGAATGCCTGTATATAATTTCTTACGATCACTCGTCGGTGAAAGCTTCTTTTTTAAAGTGTTTTTCACATAGAACGGTTCGTTAGTCAGTAAAAATTATTATAAATAATTTCATAGGATTTCTTACTCTGAAGAACTTTTCAGTGCAATAAAAACGTCTAAGACTGAACGTTTTGTCAGTATAAGTAAAAAACCTAAACTGTTATATGGCAACAAACCAAAGAAAGGGGTTGCCCGATTTAGCCCATTTTTGAAAGCTTGTTTACTATTCTTACGAAAACATCTTGTATCAAATTAAAGCACTCTACGTTGACGCGTTCTCAGGTAGTGCTCTAATATATAGTAAAAAACGTGATTTTTGTATGGCAACCCTACGAAAGAGTCTCCCGATTTGTCTCATTTTCTAACTTGATTTTACTTCTGTTTTAAAAGCCCGTGTGCAAAATTTTAGCTCCATAAGTGAATGGGCTCACGAGTTATCGTGAGAACGGACAGACAGACGGACGGATGAAATGCCGAGTTTCGAACGGGTGCACGAGAAGCATACCAATACTGCTGCAAGCAAATAGTTCCGGCCATTTTAAAATTGTGAAATTTCTGATCGGACGCTGTGCAGTTTCTTACATGTGATTTGGGATAATATTAAAATAATTTAATTCTCATTACGCGCTGTGAATTTGCAATACAATTATTATTTATATCAAAAACTGTAACTTGTTTGAATACACACAATTAACCTTAGTAATCATATAAGAAGTATGTTGGTTAACCCTATGATTTCATCTAAAGTATAAGTAGAATACTTGAAAACTGAAAAATGCATGCAATACCGGATTTGCAAGAGCAAGAAGGAAGCTGTATTCAATATATGTATCTCTTTATAAAAAAAAAATAGAATTGAAGTTGTTGGATCTAGTATAGAGCATCTGTAAACATTATTAGTTGCCACCTATTGTAACATGTATTTAGATGAAAAAACAATCATTGAACCAAATTTCTTACAAATAAGTACATAACTTGTACTTGACCTGACATAAGACATAACATAGAATTAATCATATTTTACATGCATTTGAAGAAGTGCAGAGCTTATACAATTCTTACTGCATTAGATAATGTTTAAAAAAGAGCTTTCAATTTTCGTGTCGATGAATTACAAACATACAAAATCGGCTGGAGCACCGCCACAATCTGACTGGATATCAATTATCCTCACTGTTATCGCATTAATCAATTAATTAATCTCTTATATCTCTTAACACTGCAAGATAATTCTCCTTAGATGCCTTGTTATCTCGAAGGTCAAACAGTCTCCCACCATCTGTTTTCCTCCCGGATATAATGTGGGTTAACGCAATTCTATCTACTTTCTTCCACACCTTACCCTGCCTTGCATCGCGCAATATTCCTAAGTACAAATAAGGGATGCAAACTAAAATAAAAGGGGAAATCAGAAGCACCAATTTAGTTTTAATTTTCCTATGTACCAATTTATAGCTAGCTATTGGGGTTTCAAATAAAGTCTACCAAGCAAATTACAAATTGCCGACAATTTGCTTTAAAACCCTAATGAGTGAATTTACTTGTTTTATTTCACTTTCTTCCTTGTGGTAATAAATTCAGAATAAGCATAAACACCCTGGCGTCACTAGCTCTAATTATAGAGACCAAGTCTCCAGATGTTTTGCAAATGAAAAGCTGGTTGTAAGCAAAATGTAAGAAGCAAACTCAAGATATTTGCTAATTAAAAGAGGCAGGGACTTAATAAAGAGAGTGTGAAAGACGGCTATCAAATCTCTCAAGTATAGGCACTAGAGGGTGGTATACAGCAATTAAGCCAGTGACGACATGTGTTCAGGCAATTGAAACAGACCCCAACTTCAGCCCCATGCAAATCGAACATGGAATCATTTATCGCCCCACGACAGCTATCGATTGGCTGTTAATGAAAATTGGTTCGGATAATGAAACTCCAACATAATATACCATCATAATAACATAACGGGATTAAATCTTGCAAACTTGAGAACCTTCCAGAAATGATTTCATCGATAGGTGGAAGCTATCTGCTAGCACATCAAAACGATTTCCTTTGCTGGTATCGGAAATTTTTCACTTCTTGAAAAGAAATAACTTTACTTTGGGTGGAGCGGGCATGCATTATATAGCGCTCAAGATTAGGGCCTAGATCAGAGGAGAATAGAGTTTGCCAGAGAGCTAGGAAATTTATTTGCTGTGAATTGAATAAAGGCTTAATGGGTTGCACTCACCTTTCTACCAGGTTTGGCGTTCCAACGACATCGGTCGAGGAATTTGGCACTGAACACGACATCTACATCACACATGAAGAGGAGAACGTCCTTGTTTTTATCAGTCCTATCCCAAACCCGTTCGGCACCCACTCGAAGCCCCTTGGCTGTAAATAGTAGGAAATAATATTTTATCACTTTTATGTCGATAAATTAAATGAATTTAGTTAACAAACCTCTGGAAAAGGTCTCGTTAAGTGCCAATAATTTCAGATTGGATGAGTTTCCTCCACTATTTTTCATTCCTAAGACTCGGCTCATAATAGCCCGAGCTTCTGAAAGACCATCCTCCCCAAAGTAAACAACGGTCAGGTGAACTCTTCTGTCGTTCTTAAGGGCTATTTTGACAAACTTATCCATGAAACTCTGAAACGTTGAAGTTCTTCCAGACAACGGAAGAATAATATGAATTAGCTCCTTTTCATGAACTCTTGGGAAGACTTCCATTTGGATTGTCTGGAGAGGCGCAAACGGGCGCATAATTACAACTTTTGTGACACCTGTATAGCTACTACCACTCAAATGGCCGTTTGAGCTGTGTTCCGCGTGCCCCACACTCCTATTGACTACTTCCTTACTTCTAAAGTACAACTCGTACTGCGTCCCAGTAGTGGGCTCATTGCGGTATATGCCCTCTGTAAAATCATCCAAAGTATACTTCCCACTATTCGATGTCGAGCTGGAGATATTCTTGTTTAGACTTTCGATTGCTTTATTCAAGGCATCTAAAAGGTCTTTCCGCTTATAGCCGATGGGCTTCTCCACTACTCGCTTTCCTAAGCCAAGTTCAATGGGATATACTCGGCTGAATGTGAAATGATTAAATGGAATCAGCTCATACTCATTGTTCAGGGGAAGTCCTCGAAGTATTTCCGCAGCACCCACTTGCTTCCTAATGTAACTGCTGCAATCATAAAAGGATCCGGTTGACGTCACCGAATGCACTGTGGTGGTATTTGTCGCTGCAGGTGAAACAGCATCTTGACTGGCTACATGGTGACTGTGATTTGTGCCTGAAAATTAATTTGCATGTCGCGTCCGGAAAATTTACATATAAGCGAATACGAATCGTTACTCACTCTTTAGCTGAAGGATCTGCAGTTTCAGTGCTTTAATTTCTGACGTTAACTTTACGATTTCTTGTCGGTACTCCTCTTCTCTTTGCCTCAGCAGTTCAATATATTCTCTTTGGTCGACATCAGCGTTTATATTTCGCAAATGATGCTGGTGTATCTGTGGCTGTTGCTGCAAAGCTGATGCGGCGGGTATTTTGCTGGAATCTGGAAGGACATTTTTTAATTAAATTTAAAGTGCATATTGAAAATATTCTCATTATTATAATTAAAAATTCTAATTTTCAATATCTGATTTGAATATATCTTGCATTCATATTATATAGCTCAGAAAATCTCTGTAGAACAACAAATTAAACTCATTTGTACATTTGTATTCCTATCTTCTTTGGGATTGACCAAAACCAAAACCCTCGAGAAATACTTCCAAGCAATGAAACAGAAATTCATAATGCGTTCTGGTTCGAGTCTCTTAAATGTTTTATATTGATTCTTATGGACGGACATTAATTTTGTATATGTTACAAAGCACAAACTACTATCCTTTCAGGAAAATAGTCTTCCAGTAATTTTACGCTTGGTTCCTTACCTTTCCAAGGGCTACACTTACTATATAAATTAATTAACAAAAAAATAAGTAAAAAATGAGTTTTCAAACAAATCTGAGGCCAAGCCGCATGAAAAAGTAGAAAATAAACTTTCCTTCACACACAGAGGTGGACTCAGATTTTTTGATTGGGACATTTCTCTTGATGAATCTTCTCTTTCTCTTCATGAATCAAAGCATTTATTACCTCCGATTGATTATACTGAAATATATCGGGGATTGTCAGCGAATAAAATCTGAGTTCACCTCTGTGTGTGAAGGAAAGTTTATTTTCTACTTTTTCATGCGGCTTGGACTCAGATTTGTTTGAAAACTCGTTTTTTACTTTTTTTTATTTTCTGCCTTTTTCGCGTTAACTAAATTGTTATTACGTGCTGCATGGAGATATTTTAAAACAATTTTATGACGTCTGCAAAGACACTGATTTACCAGTTTTTCAAAAAAATTATACGAGTAAAAATTATTATGCAACTCATTTCGCTCTACAGCTTTGTCTTAGGTTGCAAAACGTTCAAACGCTTCCTTGGTCGGAAAAACTCCAAAAAAGCGTTTTACATGAATTTTCCTCGATTTTTTCTGCAAGTTTTCAACATTGTCGGAGAGAAAGTAATGATGCCAGTTGATAGGGAACTTGATCCTGCATAATTAAGAAAACTTTTTTATCGGAAAATTTTCCGGAAAAATCGGAAAATTTTCCGGAAAAGTCGGAAAATTCCGGAAATTTTTTCGGAAAAATCGGAAAACTCTGCATTTTTCCTGAAACGGATTTATCACTAATCAAATTTGTACCAAATTTTCAAATGATTTTTCCCGATTTTCCGGGTTTTCCATGGAAATTTCCGGTTCGAATTTTGAGAGATTCAATTGTCACGCGACATGAACCTGTGCGCCAAATTTCAGCTCGCTGTGATGACGAAAAGTGGGTCTACGAGAGTGTCGAAAATAGTAAAGAAATAGACAAATTCGTGTACGAGTTAAAGGGAATGGCTGGCCTCAAATAATAAAATAGTTTCGATTAAAAAGAGACCTTACCATTCATATGCGGATGACATCCCTCTGCTCATCTCCAGGCTGCTGCCTGTGCCTTCATGCAACCAGGCCCCACTATTGTTGAGGACTGGTGTACCCATCATGATATGACAGTGAACTCAACAAAGACCAGCTTGTGCTTTTCTCCAGAAGACGTAAGCTTCGGTACTTTGTTCTACCAAAGCTCTTTGGACACACTCTGCAACTGTCTCCCCATGTCAAACACCTTGGAGTCTACCTTGACTACAAGCTGACGTGGGGATTGCACGTATGGAAAAAAGTTAATGCAGCTATGAGGGTCTTCGCTCAATACAGGAGAGCCTTTGGCTGCACATGGTGCATAAGACCGAGTACGGTGGCCGAGGATGGCTGTGGGGATTACGATCCGGAAGCTGGCGGGCCTGCAAAGACTTGCCTGCTTTGGAATTACGGGCTCCATGTGATATACGGCTACTGCTACTCTTGAGGTCCTACTTAATCTGCCATCCCTGGATACTGTCATCCAGGCAGATGCCAAAAGTTCTGTGTGCAGATAGCGGTCATGGGGATGATGAGAGAACAGCTGAATTGGCTCTTCTCATTGCTCTTTGGCATGTAGGCTGGACCTGGAAAACCTTCTGGCCAACATGCCACTTGATGCCATGGCACCAGAGCGACCTTTTGGGCGTTGCTTTTCTGTGAGTTTTCTTGTAAGGGAATCATGGACTGAGGGAAAAGCCTTATCGAGCCTTCTCCGGTCCCTTCTAAAAATTTTCACCGACGGGACGGGCGTTTGCTTTCCTGAACCCGACATTGGTATGAAGTACTCACTTGGAACACACCACTGTCTTCCAGGCTGAAGTCTTGGCCATCGCAATGGCAGCGAACATAACTCTTGATATGCTTATCAAGGGTTAATACATTGTCATACTTTCGGATAGTCAGGCACCCTTGATGTCTCTGAGTGCCTCTAGGATAACATCTAAGTTACTGGGGGATTGCAGATCGTTTTTGGATATGCTGTGTACTCACAGCAAAGTGTCACTTCACTGAGTTCCTGGTCAAATGGGGAGCATGGGGAATGAAAGTTCTGACCTTTTAGCTAGGGCTGGCTGTGATTCTCCGTTCTTCAGACCGGAACTCGCTGTAGGCATTACCTCGAGTATCGGATCTCTCATCAAAGCAAGCGGATGTTCATAAGAAGCATCAGCAGAGATGGGAGAGCCTGAGTACTTGCAGGTGAACAAAACTGTTTGTTGATTTACCCAATGGGAACATTCCGATGGAGCTCGGAAGGAAACAATGTTGAACTGTCGTTGGCATTATCTCCGGCCACAGCTCGCTTCACGCTCATCTAACAAGGATGGGAGTTGTTGACAGCCCTGAGTATCTGTCCTGCCTGGAAGAAGAGCCTGAGACAACCGAATACTTTCTGTGTGCTTGTTCGGCCTTCGCCAGAAGCAGGCTGGATACTCTAGGGCTTGGATTCCAATCTATAGATGAACTGAAAAATCTCACCAAGACCTGATGCGCTTAATTCAAATTAATAAAAAAATCATATTTACGATAATTTTTTTTATAGCTAATATATATTTTTTCATGTAATTAGTGAAAAATAAAAGGACTGGAGGAATGCTCTGTAAATTTTTTATTAATAATTATGCACAAATGAGCTATTGACAGCAAATCTTCGCAGACGCCTAAAAAAAAAGTCACATTGCTGTGAACCGCATAACCGCATAAGCCATCAATGGATCATGCAAAATAAAAAAAAAACCAAAAAAATTTTATTAGTTGACAAGTTCCGGTAACGTTGCCGAGTTTTTTTTATTATTATTTTTTCAATTTTGGTTACACTTAGAAGTTAAAATACCGATTTTTCATTAAAAAGTCTAGATATTTTGTTATTGTCAAACAAATTCAAATTAAAAAAGAAATAAAACAAACTTGACAGTGTTACCTCGTAATGTATGTGTAGAAAGAGTGCATAAAATTTCGAAAGGATCGGTGCAGTAGATTTTGGGCTAGAGAGTTCACAGACTTTGAAGATGCTAAGTGCGAGAAAAACTTGTTTAAAACTTTCAAAGATTTCTACACAAAAATTGAAGTCAATATAACACCATATCTCCGGTAGTTCTACTCCAATCTACTTCAAATGTTAACACAATAATCCCAAATGTTGTACTTTCATATGACAAAAATACTAAAATAAAAAAACGCAACAAAGTATCATACCCCCCCCCCCCCCACTAATTGGCCGCATTACCTAACCTTACCATTTTACGCTCACTAACTCTCAGCTGCGTAAGAATTGCATGTGTGTATGTATAGCCGGAGTCAGTTTTATATAAGAACAATGAAAATATTTTAGAATGTTAGGACTCTGTTGGGGCTCTCATGTGTTAGTGAGGGTGTCTGTTTAATAGCTTGTGAAGTATTCTCCAGGGTTCTGTATGAAGGCATGAGGTCGGCGATGATACCGATACATTAAAAGGCCTTAACGGGCGTGCGAGCTACAGCCATGCAATAAGAGCTCACTGTGACTTGTTTTTTATACTCATCATGGAGAAAGAACTAAGATTTCATCTCAAACAGGTCCTAAAGCCTAAAACTATCGCTTGCTCAGAAAAATGAAATTAAAGCAAATTGCAGTCAAATATGTTTTCTTTCTAATGGTTGTAAAAAAATAACATCTATAACAAATGACATTGACAGTTTTTGTATGGGAGATGGACCAGGTGCTGCTCAGAATGAACACTTAGTGCATTTTGTTCCTCAGGCCAACACTACTCTATAAACCGAAGCGCATCAAAGTCTGTCCGAGGAGTCAAGAGTCAATTCAATCGAAATTCGGGCTTCGTGTGCCGCCCCGTAATTAAGCTCCGCACCCAACATCCCTAGGTTTGGGAGCACCCTGAATGAAGATACGAGAGTTCAAATAAAACAGATACGATAAATACAAAAATACGCACAGTACAAACGGATCACAAATGACGCTAGACTCTTAAAATAACTCCTAAAAAATACGTTAAATTATTTACTCTCGAACTGACATTTTTTTCCATTTTTTTTTTTTTTTTATTTATTAGTTAATGCAAGAAGCTTCTTGGAGGTACTCCCACTTCTGGGCACTATTTGAGTCCATTCTCTGTCAATGTCCTTTATGGAAATTATAGCGTTTGAACCAGGGACCGAACGGTTATGAATGTTTAAAAAAAAAAATCATCTCAAAAATATTCTGATTTTCTTTCTAAAAAGCAAAAATAAAAATCAAAAACTGATTTTTATTTAAAAAATCAAAAATAAAAATTGGGAAATGATTTTTATTTTAAAAACCAAAAATAAAAATCGGCAAATGATTTTTATTTTAAAATAAAAAATAAAAATCATAAAATGATTTGCATTTCACAAAATTGTTTTTAGGGTGAAAAATACTTAACAAAAATTTAAATATGGGTCGAAATATGCCGATGATTGTACGACAGGTGGGAGTGGATGGAAATTACATATCTACAGGATTTCATCTAAGGTATAATAAAAATTGGTCTACATTTTTTGTTGATTTTTAAAATAAAAATCAGCTTTTGGTTTTTAAAATAAAAATCAATTTAAGATTTCTAGTTTTGATTTTTAATTTTTATTTAATTTATTTAATTATTATTATTATTAAAATGAAATTTACTTTTTATAATTTCGAATAAAAGTCACAATTTAAAAATGTTTTGGAAATTTGTGAAGATTCGGTAATAAGAATCCTATAACTTTTTCTAAATAATTTTTTCGTTAGCAAAAA
Source organism: Dioctria linearis (assembly GCA_963930735.1). Taxonomy (NCBI): domain Eukaryota; kingdom Metazoa; phylum Arthropoda; class Insecta; order Diptera; family Asilidae; genus Dioctria; species Dioctria linearis. The sequence continues at coordinate 225,400,376 of OZ005740.1, read as the reverse complement.
TAAAAATAATTGTTATTTTCAGTCCCTGGTTTGTACAAACCACAAGCTGCTTTTATATGAAAATCTCCTGCAGTTAGACAAGGCACGAAGCCTGTGATATTCCTGTCCTGTGATATTCGCCTGCTAACCGGTCCGTTACTCTCTTTTTATACCCTAGATGAAATCTATAGGGGTATACTAAGTTTGTCATTCCGTTTGTAACACCTCGAAATAATGATGGTAGAGCTAAATGGATTGGACACCCACGCATAATATTAAAAGTTATTTTGATTTTTGCATATCCGTCCGTCTGTCTATGCGCACGATAACTCGAGAACGCGTACACTTAGGGAGCTGAAATTTTGTACACGGACTTTAAAAAAAAAAGTAAAATTAAGTTCGAAAATGAGACAAATCGGGCAACTCCTTCATGGGGTTGCCATACAAAAATTTCGTTTTCCGCTATATATTTGAAAACTGCCTGAGAACGGGTCGACGTAGAGAGCTGAAATTTAGTGCATAGTATTTTCATATATATATGGTATACTAGCAAATAACATTTTAGAAATGGACTAAATCGGGCAACTCCTTCTTGATGTTGCCATATAAAAATTTAGGTTTTTTACGTATACTGTGAAAACGATCAGTCCAAGACATTTTTATTGTACTAGAAACTTCTTCAGAATATGAAATCCTATAAAATTGGTTATAACCATTTTTTCTGTCCGACGAACCGTTCTAGAAATATATGCGAAAAACCACTGCAAAAATTTAAATTGCTCAAATGGGTGCCCATACGAAATTTCATACGGACATTCATCTAGGGTATCATAAGAATTGGTCTTAGACCAATACTAGCTTTTTTACTTGTTTTCAGACTATGTTCAAGGCATGTATATTCCGGGGGCATCAGCCCAGGGCATGCCATAACGTCACAGCGACATATAAAATGATTACTCAGCTGAGAGTTTTTGTTTGAGGAATCGTAGTAATTGATAAATTTGTATACCCTAGAAGAAATCTAAAGGGTATACTAAGCTTGTCATTCCATTTGTAACGCACAGAAATAATGAAGGTAGAGCAAAATGGATAGGACACCCACGGATAGGCATAATTATTAAAAGTTATTTTGATTTGTGCATGTCCGTCTGTTCATCAGTCCGTGCGCACCATAACTCGAGAACGCGTGTACTTATAGAGCTGAAATTTTGTACGCGAACTTTTAAAAAAAAATTAAAGTAAGTTCGAAAATGAGACAAATCGGGCAACTGCTTCGTGGGGTTGGCATACAAAAATTTCGTTTTACCCTATATATTTGGACACTGTCTGAGAACGCGTTGATATAGAGAGCCGTAATTGGGTACATGGTGTTCTAATAGTAATAGCAAGTAAAATTTCAAAAATGGAATAAATCGGGAAACCCCTTCTTGGTGTTACCATATAAAAATTTAGGTTTTTTACATATACTGTGAAAACCATCAGCCCTACACATTTTTATTGTATTAAAATATTCTTCAGAATATGAAATCCTATAAAATTGATCATAATCATTATTCCGGTCCGACGAACCGAAAAACCAGTGCAGAAATCAAAATTGCTCAAATGGGGGACCATATGAAATTTCATATGGGCATTCATCTATTGGTCTTAGACCAATTCTAGCTTTTTTACTTGTTTTAAATAATTTTTTTAGGAAACGTATAAACTTTTTATTTTGGTTCGGAAGATAAGAAAGCAAGCTTAAGATTATCAAAACACCATTTTCTGTATGAATAGTAGTTTAGGGCGAAGGAGCTATTCAAATCAAACTTTTGTCAATTTTACACAAGAACACTGCAAATATTTTAGAATGTCACGACTCCGCTGGGGCTCTCATGTAATAGCGAGGGATCTGTTTGATGGCTTATGTAGTATTCTCGAGATTTTTGACCGTGCAGTACAATTTGCTAAGTTTTCATTCTGTATTGGAAGTGGTCGTGGTGGTGGCTGTTGTCGAATAAGCAGCTATAAGTTGCTCAAACTGCTCCGACGTCATCTATATGGCCATGTTTGAGTTCCGCCGAGGACTTCTCCTCTGGGAAATCTTAATTCTCAGGCGTCGTATTAAGGACCGCAAGTTGGGTTTAAAATTATATAGTTAAAGTGTTCAACCTGAACGATAATATCGCCTGTTCCATAGATGGAAACCCAGTCAACAGCGCTAGCTCTAAGAAAAAGACCAGCAGTGTCAACATTGTTAAAGTCTCGGAGCTCGAAGCTGGCGGAAAGATTCGGAACAGGAAAGTTAAATGAACCAGTAACCACTTCATGGTCGGTAATTCCTGATAAGGCAAATTGTCGAAGATTTAACAGAATGTCATCACGATTCGTTATAATAACATCTAACAGGGAACTATCTGAGGAGAAATGTTTGTCGGCAAACTGTTAATCACTTTTAAACCACTTCCATTGATGGAACTTGAAAAGAGTCGTTTTTGACTACTATCAGACAAAAAATCCACATTTAAATCACCAAGAATTATAATTGAAGCATATTGACTCGAGAAAAGCATAAGCTCATCATAAAAACGATTAAGAGAAGAAACCCTAGGTGTTTTATAGACACAAGCAACAAGAATTTTCTCAGCAGAGAAAGTTACCTCAAAGGAAAGGTACTCAAACTCTGGGCCTGGACAGCTTGATAAGGAGACAATACGGGCATGGATGCCTTGATGAACATATATACCAATGCCACCACCAATTGAATATGAGCGATCAGCCCTGTGAAATTGATAACCCGGGAGATTCACAACATTACTATCAATATAATCCGGTAGCCAAGTTTCGCTTATGCCTGTGATATCAGGCTTAAAGTTCAAAAATACATATTGAAATTCATCAAAATTAGTTCTTAAACTTCTAACATTAACATGACAAATTTGAAGTGAGTTACCAGTTAAACGAGTTACGGAAATTTCATTCACGGTATCAACAGACTCATAACTATTGGAATTCATAACAAAAACAACGCGCAGCATGACAGCATAAATTCAGCACAAAACAACAGAACAAATTTTTTAGCATGATTACACAGGAAAGAACTAAAGATTTGAATAAAATTTGAACATAATCAGAAAAAAAGAAAAAATGAAAAATAATTAGAAAATGAAATATAGACACTAAATACACTCCAATAACGATGATCATCATTCCGTTAGCTGCTCGCTCCGCAAAATTTCATTTAGAAGGTCGCTCGTGACCATAACAGGGGATTCCTCCGCTGATCTCCGAGTATAGACAATGCCATTGTAAGTATGTAAATACAGATTTAATCTTCTTCTGGCGTTTTATATGCAAAAAATCAACTTTATCAACTTTGGGTGCCATTTCACCGCAAATTGCAGAGCAGAATAGGAAAAAAAGCCGCTTCAATTATAATTAGAAAAATACGAAATGTATATGCCGGATATTATTTGACCAGCAAGATAATGCTATTATTTTACTTTAAGAGTGCAGTAATCAATAAATTTTAAAGTCGATTTTCCAAAAAGGGACCAAAGCGTAAGATTTTATACAAAAATTCCGATATTTTACATACGGCCAACGATCAATCCCAGATATTTTCGATTTGGGTCATTACATATCAAATACGAAACATGTGTGACATGACCATCACCAATTTTATTGAAACTTTACGCACTTGGAGGGTTCGTGAAAACAAAAACACAAATTAAAAATTTCACATACAGAGCGTATTTTGCGAGTTGTAGCATTTTCAAAATTTGGAAAAAATTCTGTCCTGGTCTCCTTTAAAAATTGATATATATTTTTCTAATAATGCTACAACAGTGAAATATGGCTTATTTGAAAGATATGATTTCAGGCTATATAAAAAAAAGCATCTCGAAAATATATATGAAAAAGGACATCACAAAAAAAGATTTTATCCTTTATACCTCAAAATTCTGGAAGACGTACTTTTGATGTTATTCATTTTTTTTTGTTTTTTTTATCTTATATTATTTACTAAGACATATCAAAACTTGAGATCTCAACGGGATCAAGGAGTAAAAAATCAAGAAAGTTTCACCAACCTTGCATTTGCTCACAATAAATTCTTAGTTTCTTGAAAATTTCATGAAAGTTAGTAAGTAATTATCTGAGAAAGTAGTGCGAGTTGATTAAACAGGACTCAAGATTCTATAGAAATTAATAAATATTCAGAAATTTCCTGACGTATGAAAATGATAATGACTTTTACAGTAAATGATTGTCGGGATTTACAGCTTTATGACCTTTCAGGCATACTAAGTGGTAATGGTATATATTACAAGGGTAGTTTGTTTTAAAATTGGAAAATATATATATATAATACTGTACCAACCAAATGGTCTTATCTTAGTTTTCTTAGTATCTTCTGGAAGTTGTGCCACTTCTTGCGAAGGAAAAAGTGAACAGAAGATGAGTATAGCTCAATAATATGCCTCCAAATTAAAGGATAACGATACGGACTTCTACAGGGACAGCACTTACAGGCCACTGTAACGATAGAGAGATTATGTTGAAATATTGGAAAAGATTTGTCTTGATAATATGATATATTATCATTTCAGTATTCATCTGCATTACCAAGTAGTTTACTTTTTCTAAAACAGTACATATTGTAGATAGTGTAGGAGTTACGACTAACGCCGAGAATCTTTTAATGATGACATGAATAATTGTGACATACGCTTGAATTTCCTTTTTTTTCATATTAGCTGACTGATTGGCCAATCGCGCAAAAAAAAACTAGAGCATCAAGTAAGTTCAAAAAATTGCCATTTTAAAAACCAATGTGACATAAAATTTTTCAAATTTCCATCGCATATATAATAAAAAACTTACCGTCATCATCAGATATTCTATTATTATCTACACCTAGTCCTCCGAATCCACATTTTGTTAAGGCCAACAAGGAAATCAAAGTTACCGAACAGATCAAGAGTAGAAGTCTGGCAAGCAACTTTGAACCAGCCATCCGGACCATTTTGGCTGTGCCATTCAGACAGCGTGAAAATTTTTATCTGCAAGTAGAAATAAAATATTTCTGTTGTAATACAAAAATATATTCAAAGTAAAATAAAATCAAAAAGGTAGATTAATTTAATCTGAAAATTTCAAATTTCACCAAAACTAATATAATGCTGTTTTAAGTTATCATAATATCGCATGGAGTGAAATATTAAATCGAATTGTATAGTTAGAAACATAACGTTATACCCCACAATCATAAAATATTCAATCTTTAAATTCTAATGTCAGATATCATGAACATAATCCAGCCCTGTAAGATATTTTAACTGTTACCAGTGTATGCTTCCGAAATTATTGTGTTCCCCGCTATTTATATAAAAGCTATTGGAAAATCCACTGTAGTGTAAAGCTTTGAATCTTTTAATTCGCTTATATGTATTCTGGGTAATACTGTGTCTTTGCGGAAGCGGGATTAGGTATGCAGTACTCTGCCAAAACTATATAACCAAACCACTTATGAGGATGCCAACATTTTCACTTTTTTCTTTAAAATAAAGGAATTAAAGTGATGAATATCATCAATATAAAAAAAAATTTACTGATCGTCAAACCCTGTAAAAGACATAAAAATTTTTAAAACTTATCTTAATATTTACTAATTCCATCCTTGTTTTTTATCACGCTCTTTATGCACCTAGGCATGCTTTCTATGCAACATTTTATGTATTCAGCTATTGTCCATACTTCCATTGGCCATACTTCCTCAATATTTTTTTTAAGTTCTCTTTAGTTGGATTCCTACGTTCATAAACCTTTTTTTTGTAAGAGGTGCCAATCATTTTCTATGGCATTTAGGTCAGGTGAATTACCAGGCCACGAAGTACGGAGATCCGGTTCATTTCCAGAAATTTTTTACCGATTTTTTGGTATGGCATGCAGCTCCATCTTGCATAAAGGTAAAACTGCTTGCATTTAATCTAATATTAGTAATATAAGGCAACAAAACATCTTTCAGTACATTACTGTACTGATGTTGATTCATCATTCCGTCAACAAAATAAAGGGGTCCAGGTCCTTCTTCGCGTATAACACCCCAAACCATTACGGAGGGTGGATGTTTTATGGTCGGTTGAATCAGGATGGATGATATTTTTCGGAAGGACATCACCGAACGAACCTTGATGCTTCTGTCATTGCGTGCAAAGCTGACTAGTCACTAAATAAGACCTGTAAAAAATAATTTTATTTTCTATATGATATTAATCCGCAGCAATTCCAGGAAACATAAGCAACAGCAATGCTGATTTTTTTCGCAAGTAGAACAAAAAAATTCCTCCAGGTACTTCACAGTGCAATGTTTTGGTAGTGGTTATAATGTTTTGGCAGGGTACTGTATTTTACTAAACTTAGTATTGATAATAAAGATTTCTTAGACAATTTTTTGGGTGATTACATAACTTATATGTAGCATGCCGAAAGAAATAAATGTTCTAGTTTCGGAGGTATATTAACCTGAGTAATAAGCCGGGGAAAAATGTGTTTTCATTTCCGAAGAAACTATAAACGGTGGCAACACGATCAACCTAAGGTAATTAAAAACTGGGGGTAAGTATCCCAAATACAAAATGAACTAAAGATAGCAGGGAAACCGGTCTTCTAAGCTCGAGCACTGGCATGTTTACCCAGAATGCTTGGGTTTGATGAATGATTAACCCTCGGGTCGGAGATTTCTGAACCCATTAACGCGATCCAGGCCTTGGAAATCTACTCTTTAGCACTAAGGGATATAATAATGCATACATCCCTTCCAAAAAAGCTGTCCCACCAAACAAAGAAGAGCATCCAAAGATGTTGGAATGACCTCCTCAAACGTCTAAGGAGTAAGAAAACCCTTTAATAAGGTCAACTGAACCAACCGGTGGGAGTGGCCTTAACCTATAAGAAGGAGGGAAGAAAATCAAAAAGAAGAATTTTGGAAAGAAACATGTGCGGAATACAAGACTTGCCCCCAGCAGCAGCTAGACTCCAAAAACCTTAAGAAAAGGACCGCGTAAATGAAATGGGAATTCTAAAGAAACAAGATGGATCCTATTCCAACAACTCTAAAGAAATACTGGTGTTGCTCATGCAGACACACTCGAAAACATGGGCAGACCGAAATACAGCCGAGATACAAGATTCCTGCAACAGAGACTTAATTGTGTCTGGATGGAGAAAGAAATAAAAGTATTGCAGGTCGGATCTGCTGAAAAAATAACATGGGCCATAAGTAGTTTTAAACCGGGGGAAATGGCTGCCCAAAAGGTGGAGTCTTATCGGTCCTTTCTTGATCGATGGTAATAGACGAGCTCCTAGATAATTTCTCGGACGCAGGCTATGATGCACTAGATTACGCTAATGACATTAACAATAACAATAAGAAGCAAGGCAAAAAGGCACGATTACGCACTTAATGCAAAGAGCCCTAAATATTGCTACTACTGGTCAGAAAACGAAACTCTAAGCATCAATCTTATCAAAACCACTATTCTCTGGGCTCGCTGCTGTCTTTGTAATTTTGATAGTATTTGGGATAATTCGTTTACAATTATGGACAGGAATAATTTATTATCGGTTTTCAAAAATGTTGATTATAAATTCATGTGATTTTTATTTGCCAAATATCTCGTTTGACAGAACAAAATTTAAAAAAACAAGTAAAAAATCTAGAATTGGTCTAAGACCAATTCTTATGATACCTTAGATGCCCGTATGTCATTTTGTATGGTCACCCATCTGTGCAAATTTGATTTTTGAAGTGGTTTTTCGCATATATTTCTAGAACGATTCGTCGGACAGAAAAAATGATTATAACCAATTTTATAGAATTTCATATTCTGAAGAACTTTTCAGTACATTAAACCAGTATAGGACTTATCATTTTCGCAGTATACGTAAAAATCCTAAATTTTTAAATGGCAACACCAAGAAGCGGTTGCCCGATTTAGTCCATTGTTGAAATTATGTTTACTATTTTTATGAGAACACTATGTACAAAATTTCAGCTCTCGAGGTTGACGCGTTCTCAGGTAGTGTTAAAATACGTAGTGAAAAAACAATTTTTTGTTTTTCAACCCTACGAAGGAGTTACCCGATCTGTTCCATTTTTGAAATAAATTGTACTTTTTTTATTAAAGGCTATATGCAAAATTTCTGCTTTCTAGGTGCACGCGTTTTCGAGTTATCGTGAGGACGGACAGACGAACGGGCATATAAAAATCACAATGACTTTTAATTTTATGCATGGCTGTCTAATCCATTTTTAGCTCTACCTTCATTATTTCTAGGTGTAAGGAACGGAATATCAAACTTAGTGTACTCTTTAGATGTCATCTAGGGTATAAAAAGAAATCTGTTGGCAGAAGTAGGCCTGAGAGAAAAGAATTTCCAACATTGAGCAAAGCGGGCCTAGCGACTAGGTCTTGAGGCTAGCTGCTAGGGTTGGTTTCGTGTTGCCTCATTTAAAATCCGTGTTGGGAATATTGACAACGCTTCGAGGAAGCCTCGGGGCCTAGATGTGCTTCTGCCTTTAGATTTCGGCGCCATTTAGTAGTAATAGAAAATGGACAAAGCTGGAAAAACAGTGGACTGACTGAATTTCCCATTCCCATTCTAGGATAAAAGGCATAGTGAGTGTAGCGGTCTATGGATCGAGGTGTAACCTGTTGGGACGAAAAACCAGCACTTCTGAAAAGAGCTCAATTTAAGAGCATCTCTAGCCATCATTTGCAGCTCTTTAGAAGCATATTCACTGATCTATCCTTCTTCTTCTGGGGCAATCACTTGGAAGCTCTACAGAAGATTATTTGATGAGCTCCATGAATTTAAACTGTGAATTTTCCCACTATTGTGCGAAGAAACCCATTTCTCATTTTAAGTGTGGATTTCAGTGTGGACAGTGTGGAGTGAAGTTTTTATTTAAAGTTAAAAAACAAAAGAATTATCGTACTTTGTATACTATCTAAATTTCTAGATTTCTAGATGTAAATGAGTTTCTAAACTTAACGGTAGAATTCCAAAGAGTTATTACTTTTTCTATTGCAAAATCCGCAATAATATAGTATGATTATCCAAAAACCTCATTAAAGCTTTCGAAAAGAAACATTCAAAAAACTTTTTCGGCCTCATTTAGAGCGCTCCTAGAGCGCTTCTTAAGAGCAGCATTGAAGCGGTTGCCTCTGCGGACATTCCTATGTTAAAAAGCAATGAACTGGGATAAAGAAAAGAGGCGTTACTAGCTTCCAGGGAAGCACCTCAGGAGGTTTCTTATAGCGCTCTTTATCGCAGTGGGAGCTTACTCAAGGCCCTAGGTTCCTAGTCCTACCCAAGTATTTTACAAAAATTACCCCATGTAATAGAAACGTGCATTAGAATCAATATACAAAGACACAACGAAAAATCATTTCGAATGCCGATAGTCGCACCAACATCAAAGGTCAACGATTTTCTAGAAGAAATGCATAGTGGATCTTCTGGAGGACATTTGGGAGTGAATAAAACATTTTCGAAAATACGAGAAAGGTTTTATTGGCTACATATGCGAGAAGATGTAGAGGAGTGGTGCCGCAGATGCACTGCCTGTGCTTTTTGCAAAGGGCCGCACACAGATGCAGAGGAGAACTGCGGAGCCCCGTTTAAAATAATAGCTGTAGACATCGCTGAACCTTTTGTCATTGACTATTTCTATAAATGGCCTGACGCTTATACGATCCTTAATCAAGAGGCAACCACAGTTGTGGAACAATACTTATCGGATGAAGACCCGCTATGACTTACGTGCTAGTTCCGCAGGATTTAATGAAGATGGTCTTGTTTGACTGTTCAACCCGAAACGACATAACGGACGATCTCCAAAATTACAACAACACTGGGAAGGATCGTATTCAAGTAACTAGGATTAATGACGTTGTATACAGGATCCAGCGTGGCACGAGAGGCAAACTAAAAATCGTTCATCTGGATCGCTTATGTCAATACCATTTTACACGATTACCACTGACTTGGACTACTTGATCTTCTATTTCATATGGGTACACTTTTGTTGTCAGGGGTGTGAAAACTATCTTAATTTCAGGTTTCATTTATAATAGATTAAGAATGTTGTACTGGATAGACCCTGTTTAGATGGGTCATTATGCTGCCTCTGCCTCACGAGAAATTGTTGATAAGAAGATGGTTGGGGCAGGAATGAAGCAGCACCGTACCTATAGATTTCGTGCGGCAGAGTCAGCATACTGACCTGTCTAAACTGGGTCATAGGAACGTGTTACGATTAGACTAAACACAAGGTGTCCATTGATTCTTAATAAAAGTTATGCAAGAAATCTTATTTTATTTTGGGCTATCCTACAGATTTCAAAAGTGGAATACTGTAGAAGTATTGATTATTAGTGTTTTGTATGCGATTTAATAAAATTTATACAATTTTATGTCATTCAATTATAATGAGTAAGTCAGTAACCAAAAAACAATTATAGTCGCGATTAAGGAAATTTAACTTGCCTACAATGGATAAAAAGGCGGATTTGTTAGAACGATTGACTTTAGTGAAGGACAATAGTTCTGATAGCAGTGCAGATGATATTACATGTATTGCTTCATCATCCACTGCGAAAGTCGAATCCGAGCTTATGAAGAACTTCATGTTACAAAAGGCTAAAGTGCTAAAGTTTAGTACTTTGTTCAGGTAGGATTGAGTACGTGGAAGTCGTTTAGGTCAACAATGGTTAAAACGTTTCCACTCTTCGGTGACGATTACGATACACATGCTGCTCTTGTTAGTCGTAATGAGTCTTATGAGGACTATATTGTTGCCATGCAGAACATAGCTAGAGTAAATTCGCTGGATAACAAGTCACTCATCAAATATGTTATTAAAGGTATTCGTGATAGATCTGTGCAACAAATTCTTTCTTTACAGAGCGTAAACCGTCAGGTACATCCTTGTCACCTGATGTTCGACGTCCTGCTAAACATCCCGTTATTATATGTTACAATTGTAATACAGTATGGTATACTGTCTCTACTTGTCCGAAGTCGAAAACGAATAGATGTTCCTGTTACAACTGTGTCTTAGTTAGTCAAAGATAATCTAATATTAAGAAGATAGGACGCAGCCGAACAAAATTGGACATTTTTTCATGTTTTTTAGACCGAAACAAGTAATGTCATATACTTTCGTCTTTTGCATGAATGGGGGAAAAGTATTTGGCTATGCATTATTGTAGTATACGATTGAGACAACGAGTTAAAAACTAAAATCGAGAGAACGTAGGATTACCCGAACGACAAAATCATATTGAACCCCTCAAAATTCTATTAAACTATTTATAATAATATACTTCGGGTCACACTACTTCACTTTTTTAAGAAAAGATAAATTTTGCTTTGGCCAAGGTGCTGAATGGAGATATAAAATTCCTCTCAAATGAAATTATAGAGAATGAGTTTGTCCCACTTAGGTCCGTATTCACCAAGCCATTTAATTGAAATTTAATTTAATTTCTATTTTAGTACTCCCGTTAGAGAGGGTTAGGGCTCACTTAAATTAAAATTAAAGTTATATCATGTACACAGACAAAACCCTCGAGAATACTTCCCAAGCCATGAAACAGAAATATATATGTGTGCGTTCGGAGTCTGTTCTCTAAAATGTTCTATATTGATACTTATGGAAAAGTGCCAAACATTGACTTTATATATGCTATAGAGCCTAAACTACTATCCATACAGGAAAATAGTCTTCTAGTAATTTAAAGCTTGGTTCCTTACCTTCCCAAAGGCTACACTTCCTATATAGCTTACTTAACAAAATAATAAAATAGTTTTGATTACAATGTAACCTTACCATTTTACGCTCAATACCTCTCTGCTGAGTGATAATTGCATGTGTTTATGTGCAGCCGTAGTCCGAATCTGTAGGCAGCTACATTTGATATCATCAGCCCGCGGCATGCCATGACGGCACAGCGACATTATAATGATTACTCAGCTGAGAATTTTTGTTTGAGGAATCGTAGTCATTTGGTTAAGATAAATTTTTTTAAATAATTTTGTTAGGAAAGGTATGAAAATTTTATTACGGTTCGGAAGATAAGAAAGCAAGCTTAAGATTATTGGAACACCATTTTTCTGTATGAAGAGTAGTTTAGGGCGGAGGAGCTATTCAAATCAAACTTTTGTCACTTTTACATAAGAACACTGCAAATATTTTAGAATGTAAGGACTACGGGGGGCATCGCATGCGGTAGGAAGGGAGTCTGTTTCATGGCTTGTGAAGTATTCTCGAGGGTTTTTGGCGTACCCAAAATTGCCCTGCATTTGTGTATGTTTCATTCCGCCATTTTTGGTCTTCGCTATCAGATCCATACTTAGGTTTGGTTTGATTTGGGCTTGGCGCATTGACGCAGGAAAACTCATGAAATAACCGTAGGGGCACGAAGCAAATATTACTCAAAAACTTTCTATCACTGAACTTTTCTTCTTAATTATTATTTTTTTTATATTCATGTTTGCAAATTCAGTAAATACTTTTGAGTATATGAAAATAAAAGCGATTAAAATTGCGAACAGGTTGTACAATTCTGTACAGGTGTACAAATTTTACGGCGCTTATGTACAAACAATATCAGTGTCAATGCGTTAGAAATGGGTACGTGATATTTTCTCATTTGCATCTCCTTTAGTTCTTACCTCGTTGATGTAAAACAATAGGAAAACCCTTCTGTGTCCTAACTTGTCATTAAGTTAAGTTTGCCTTATTATTATTGCTTTTCCGAAGAGAACATCCTGAAATTTGAAAGCTGACAAATTTCGTATTATTTGTGAATTTTCTCGAAGTCGCCAGCAATTTAGAAATTTTACTGCTTTGATGAAATTTTGAACTTTTAAGTAAATTTTGGTTTATTTTATTAGATTTTAAATACATTCATATCTAAGATTTATGTTAATGCTCGAAACGGATGGATGGATTCTTCCACATCCTTTTTCTTGAAATCCTTCTTCTGCCACCAGTAAATTAATACCGGGTTTATGTTTCTAATTGCAATTTTTAAATCGGTTACCTAGTGTTTAAATTGAAAGAATTGTGTGAAATTTAACGAAAATCGAATCAGTCAAACTCAACGTCTTTGATTCGATGCAACGATAGTCAATCAGCAACTATTTAAAATCAATTAGTCGGTGACAAGTCAACACACCAGTCGCTGACTGGACTATCAATTGACTGGGCAGTGTGCGGTCTCCCTTAGTCACCTGGAGATAAGGAACGAACAAGCTTGTGTGTCACAGAATAAAAATTTAGTATTAGGTGATAAAGACAGACACAGCCATTATTTTTCTAATGGCAATTTAATAAATGTTATTTGTAAATTCAGAGAACAAACATTAGACATTGACTTTTAACTTAAATTTAAATGGTATGATAGATACGGGAAGTCCTATCAATATTATTAAAAAAAGTTTCGTACCGGATTTTCTTATTAGTACTGAATTATATTATATATTATCTTATATTTCTCGAAGAGAACTACAGGCTGTGAATCTCGGTATCACAGTACGCTCGCGATTATTTACGCGCTTCGACGATTTCGAATATATTTGCAAGCTATGAAGTTTAAAATAGTCACGGATTGTATGGCATTAGCTCTAACGATGAACACAAAATTATTAAATATTCGTATAAATGTATGGATTTTAGAGCTTCAGGTGAGATCAAGAATAGTCCTCGTAGTCGTATGTGACGTGTTGACTTTCTTAGTCGATGTCAAAACATTTCAATTTTAGGAGAATGCCCATTTGAACTACAAATAGCTATATGTCAAACTCGGGATTCAGCGACAAAGTCGTTACTAGACGAATTACGTCCTAGTGAGCATTCATTTGATGAATTACGTAATAGATTTACCGGAAATCAGGAAAAACAAATTGTTATTTCACATTCCTGAAACAATGCGTATTTACATTTTAAGAAATATTCATGACTTACACTCGCATGTTGAAGCTGGAAAAGTGTGTAAGAAATTAAGCAAAGTTGTTGGTTTCTAATTGACTTACTTGTATTTCTTATAATGTTCCTCCTGGAAAAAGGGAAGGATTTTCCAAAAGGGAAGCAACCAGTTTAGGTAATACATATTGATTATTTAGGACCATTGGAAGAATCCCCGCGGAAAAACGAACATTTTTGGTTGTCATTGATGGCTTTTCAAAATTCATCAAATTTTACTCCACAAAAACCACAAAAACTAATAAAGTAATAAAAGCCTTAAAATTATATTTTAACTCCTTTAGCGTACCAGAAATTCTTAATTCTGACAGAGGAACCGCATTTAGTTCAAATATATTTCATTTGGCATATCCATATAATGAAAATCTGGAGTTCCGCTGTGCATCTGCTCATTTGAAAAATATGAAAAAGAGGTGCAAAGAAATGCAAATAACAAATTATATTGCCAAGATTTTTTTTAATATAAAGTTTTTTTTTATTTGTAAATTGTTGAATTGAAAATAAAATAAATAAAAACAAAGTTTATCGCGTAACACGGGTACAGCTTGCAGTAAGAGCTCACTCTCACTGCTTTTTGTATACTCGTCATGGAGGAAAAACTAAAATTTCATCTTAAACAGGTTCTAAAGCCCAAAACTGTCGCTCCTACAGCAAAATGAAGTTAAAACAATTTGCAGCCAAATATATTTTCTTTCTAATAGTTTTAAAAAAATATAGCATATAGAACAAATTTACGGAAATTATAGCGTATGAACAAAATACAAGCGACTTTTATATGAAAAACTCCTTCAGTAAGACAGCGGATGGCGCCTGCTGAGGCTGACCGGCCCACTACTCTCTTTTTTCGACTTAGTTCATGGCTTGTATCTTGCGGGGGTTACGGTTAATTCGATGCATATCGCTCCTTTAATGATATAAGTTTATCAAAACCACTTTAACAGTACAATTTAATTAAAGAAATGGCTGTGTATCTCCAGTTTATAATAAATCATTATAGACTAATGAGTAGACTTGCCACCTGTACGTTTTTGGAGCGTATAATACGTTTTTTCTATCAAAAAAATTTGTGTTACGTTTTTTATAAATATTCAAAATTATACGCTTTTTTGGTTATAAAAGGTTTTTTTTATATAAATATCTCTGTCTATTGCAGTTACGGTAATAAATATCCTCTAAACGTCAAATAATATTGTATAAAATAAATAAGAAACAAAACCGATCGATATTTAATCGACTATTTTTTTTCCACCCCCCAATATTATTTCTGTACGCAATATGCCAAATGTCATGTTATTGACAACGATAACTCATTCATTGTTGTGTTGTTGTTTAACATGGTTGTGTAGTAATTAGATGAACATTATTTCTGTTGGATTGGAAACGATCGGATGATAATTTAGCATTCATTAAATTTCATTAATTTCTTTGACATAGAAAAGGGAACTATAGATGCAATTTTAGATTTTTACGAAGATCCAAACGAACAATCAAGTGCTATTGCTGATAAAATTATAAAGTGTATACAAAACTCTGGAATAAGATCGAACCAATTAGTATCATACGGAGCAGATAATGCAGCCGTAAATTTTGGTAAGCACAATTCTGTGTTCTTTCATTTAAAAAATCATTTTAGTTTGCCTAACTTAATTGCTGGACATTTCAATGTCCACTGTGTTGTGACTAAATTTGGATTCGCATTACTTACTGTAGAGAATTTAGTGTTAAAAGTATATGCAGTATTTTCGTCATCAGCCAAGGAAGTTGAAAACTTAAAAGAATTTTGCGAATTTGTAGATTGTGAATACTCCGCTATACTTCGTCATGTACCGACCAGATTTTTGTCATTATATGCAGTAGTTGACAGACTTTTAAAAAACTGGAATGCCCTAAAAGTTATTTCATCAGTAAAGGTGAAGCAAATGTAAATAAGGGAATATGGAAATTTATAGAATATCATAAAGATGGTATCCAAAATGATTATTCATTGGCAGAATTATATATTTTTTTCGTACATAACGTCATGCATCTTTTTCAAAATGTAATGAAAACTGTTGAAAGCAATTATATTCAATCGCCTCAAATATTTAAAATTTTTAATAATTTAAAAAAGAATTAGTTTATCGTAATGAAAAACTATTTTTCGGATTTGAAGTAAACCAACACATCAAGAAATTAAATTACTCCGATAGGTATATATTGGAACAAGAAGGGGTCCAAATCTATACTAGAATGTTATCATATTTAGAAAAATGGTTCGATTTCAGCGTAAATTCATTTTATTTTATTGTAGCCCATTTAACCTTAATGAACAAATAACTCTAGAGCAAGCCTGTAAAGTAGCTAATTTATTTGGAATAGTGTTTAACGGCGATCAGTTATTTTCAGAAATACGTATTCTAAATGAAGTTTAACCCTTATTAACAGGAAGTAATTGCACAGAAAAATGGATTGAATATTTTAAAATCAACACAAACGCACCTGAATTAATTAAGCTTTGCAAATTTGTTTTTGCAGTACCATCTAATAATTGTTTTGTTGAAGGCATTTTTAGCATGATGGGAAATATATGGACTAACGAACGCAATAGACTTCATACCGATATGGTCAAATCAGAATTATTTATGCATTTTAATTATAAGATGAGTTCCACTGAATTTGCAAATTTTATTAAGCAAAAAAACGATTCAATCAAAAAATTGATCGAAGCAGCAAAATCGAACAAAAAATATAAATTTAAAGCTTTACATTAAGTATTTGGCTATCTCTATTTTGATAATTTTTTATAAAAATTTTAATTATGTTATTAAGTCAATTGAAGTAAGACTTTTTTTTATTTAATTTTATTTTGTTATTAATGTTATCGTTTTCTAATTAGCTCATCTAAAATGAATAAAAATATATGACTAAAAAAATTTTTTTTTTAATTATTTTACTTCAAAACATATGTATACGCTTTTGGACATATTCAAAGGTGGTAAGCCTACTAATGAGTCGTTAGTTATTTCTTCATTAAGAGCGCTGTGTGTCTAGGGCCACTGACTTATAACAATGGACTGAGCGATTTGCTATTTCATGTGGCACAAAAAATATTGTGTTTCTGTATATCACCGTTAGAGCACCCTTTAAAACGATTACATAAAAAAGATGTAAAACTCAACCAATCAGATGAAATTTTACACCCGTAAATCGAATTTAATTAAAAAAATATATTTTCTTGTGCCCAAGTGGTATTTTAATCGCTTATAAGGAATTAAACTCATTCCGACTTTAATTTTCAAAAATTATTCTTAACTGAATTCTGCTTATGGGCAAGAGAGACGGAGCGTGGTAAACACTAGCTTTACCTTATTCCTTCTGCAGTGATTGCATCTGTAGCCAACATAAAAACATCAAATGGCATAAGCAAACGTTCCAGAATGCAATATTTTGTGTTGGTAGCTCCAACTCTGCCATAGGGCGAAAGAGAGAACTATAAAACTTGTGCCATGCTTTCCTATAGGAAAATGACAATACGCTCAGTCCATTGTTATAAGTCAGTGGTCTAGGGCATAAGAGCGCTGTGTCCTAGGACAAATCACACACCCACTTTTCTTCTATATACCTTGGGGCCAATTCATACGAGAAGTTCCTAAGCCATAGCCCACACAGGGAAAGATATTGGCGAGAAGTATTCGGGGGAGGAAAAATGCCCAAATGCCAAGTTTCGATTGGGAGTATGGGCAGCATACCAATACTACAGCAAGCCGGCCATTTTGAAATTTTTCATCGGACGGCTGTACAGACGTTTATTTGCAATTTGAGGTGATAATATAATAATTTAAAAATCATTACGTGATGTGAATTTGTGATACAGTAATTGTTTGTATAAAAAACTGTGACATAATTGAACACGCACACAATTAATTTCGGTAATCATATAAGGAACTACGCGAAGCATTATTGTTATGGCACGTCTAAGCCAAATTCCTTCCTTCCTTAAAATGTTCACATCTTGGTTGGACCTTAAAGCCCGGTACGTTAGAGCCAAGGAATTTTTCCACTTATTTCTTAAAGAAAATTTGACATTAGTCAAGGAATTTTTGACAATTTGGATTTGACAGTTATGTGTTGTCAATTGTGTGATTGTTGAAATAATTTGTGAATCTGAATTAATAAGGAAAATAAAGAAATGGATAATTCCCAATTGTAAGTAATTTGACCATTGCGGAGTGAATTATATCAGAAGTGTTATATATTTATTATTTTTGCAGAGCAATGTACATGAAAACTGTGGACTTAATTATAAGTGCATCTAGTCTGGTACTTATTAATGAAATAAAGAAACAGAAGAGTAAAAGGAAGCGCATTTGTAGAATAAATCCGTATTTGATAGAACGGAATACAAAGGGATGATTTGTAACCGATGTAAGTTATTTAAAATGGGATTTTATTACAAATTAATTTAAATTTCTCAATAAATTTCAGTTTAATGACATGATGAAAAATACGAAGATCTTCCAGGGGAATTTCCATATGACCGTTGAAATATTTGACACGCTGTTTGAAATTTTGGAACCGCATTTGCAGCTGAAGCGCAGTAGTTGGGGCGACCTTGCTATATCCCCCCAAGCATAAACTAGCATATTGTTTTGGAGTAAGTCACATCTAATTAAGATTCAATTGTGTTAATCGTGGTATTAGTTTGATTTACCTATATATTAAGCCTAATGTTATTCTCATTCTTTTATTATTTGTTTTGCTACGATGTAAATCTACTATGTAACTTTCTAAGATGTGTCCAGCGCTATGCGTGCCTTTGGCACGGGTACTCAAATATATAAATGTTTATGATCTCATTAAGTTCTTTTGCTATGTAATTGTAATGTTAATCTACCATGTAATTATCTAACTCAAATAAATTGATTTTTATGTTTAAGTTGATTCAAAATCGCCGTTCTTTTATTAAAATTTTTCAATACCCTCCATCGCAATAACTAAAAATCAGCTAAAAAATTAAGAGACACCTTAAAAAAAATTTTCTTTCATTTGTCAGTTTAAAATTGATTTACCTCTTTCAAAATCGCCGTTCCTTCCTTCAATTATTCCACCAACGTCAAAATTCCTTGCTGCGTACCTTTTCTCGTTCAGAATGAATTTTATCATTCCATGTCGTTCTTTTTCTCGGACCAAACGATTTCCATCTGTCATCGCTTTATTCGGACTCCGAATCGTTCTGAATGCACCTGAGTTTTTCCAGGATTCAAGCAGAACGATTTTAATTTGCATTCGTGAATGTGTTGTTTTCAATTTGGACGAAGTGGTATTAGTTGAGTTTAAGTTACCTTT
The DNA here is from genome assembly GCA_963930735.1 of Dioctria linearis. NCBI lineage: Eukaryota > Metazoa > Arthropoda > Insecta > Diptera > Asilidae > Dioctria > Dioctria linearis. The sequence goes on along the minus strand of OZ005740.1, from coordinate 225,381,034 downwards.
GTTGGAAAATAGCTTTATTTTTCATAAACAACAATTTTTACGAATTAATACTTGCTTTTATCAAATGGAAGAAATGTCAAACACTTGAAATGGTTCTGTTTCGTTCCTTTTCTATGAGCACAGAATTAAATTATGATATCGTTCTGTCGATTCATACCGATTCATTCAGAACGAGAAAAGGAACGGTACTTATTTCTTCCAGAAAAATTGACATAAATGAATTTTTCGTAAAAGAGCGACATCTTTTTGTCAATCGGGAAGTAGAGTTTTCTGTTCGAATTACCAAGGAAGGAATTAGGTCAAGGAATTTTTCTACTTATTTCTTAAAGAAAACTTGACATTAGGTCAAGGAATTTTTGGCAATTTGGATTTGTCAATTGTGTGATATTTCTGACAATAAAGAAATAATAAAGAAAGTGAAGAAATGGATAATTTCCAATGAAAAATGAAGATACACGTAAAACAATTTTTATTCGTCCATTTGTCATTTTAAAATTGATACACCTCTTGCAAAATCGCCGTTCCTTCATTCAATTTTTCAATTATTCCACCACCGTCAAAATTCCTTACAGAAATAAGTGCATCGGTACTTATTTCTTCAAGAAATGTTGACATAAATGGATTTTTCGTAAAACAGCGACATCTTTTTGTCAATCGGGAAGTAGAGTTTTTCTGTTCGAATTACTTTTCTCTAGCGTACTACCTCAAGGAATCGGTCAAGAAAAAAATTAAGCCGGCTTTAAGCCCGGTACGCTAGAGCCAAGGAATTTTTGTTCCTATACAAAAACTATGTAAAAAAAGTGTCAAGGAATTTTTTTCTTGGCCGGTTCCTTGAAGTAGTACGCTAGAGATTCTCCTCCCTTTGTGCTTAAATGTACCAGCACAATAATGTTCCTACGCGTAATTGTGTGCATGTTCAAAAGGTACAGTTTTTGATATAAACGATACCTGTATCACAAATTCACAGCATGTAACGTTAATGAAATTATTAAATTATCAACTCAAATTGCATGTAAACAATTGTACAGCCGACCGATTAGAAATTTCACAATTTTATAATGGCCGAATCAATTGTCCTCCCGATAGAAACTTGGCATTTTGGAATATTTCCTACCCCCGAATACTTCTCACTCAAAAAACTGCCTATAATCTCCCTCGTGTGGGCCCTGCAAAAGATTAACGAACCTTTGTACCATGCTTAAAAGTTTAGCCACGGCCGCAATATAGCTGTCTGATTTCTAAACAATGTGCATATTATATATTATATATATGTATTATAGCTAATTGTACATTGGTCCCTCGACGTACTCCCAATTCACATCTCTCGACATATGTACATATATTCCTAAAAGAAAGGACACTTTTGTAAAAGTTGTAAATTCTATTTTTGAAATATAATTTCCCAATGAGTAACATGCAGTAACATGCAGTAATGCAGTAACATGTTCTGCACGGTGTCTCCAATGAGACAATTACATAAAATGCACATACGCAAGAAAGAGAAACAATTTCTCGCCTGGCGACATCTATACAATATTTTATTGAAAGACCCTGGCCGAGGCCACGTCCTTAAAACGGTGGGTACATAGATCTATTAGTGAAGTAATTAAAAATCGTTCAATATGTAAAATATTGAAGACGCCTTTTCAGTTGTGTCTTGTTTGCGGGTTTTGCGGTTAAGGTAGGTTAAGTCATGATTTACTTTTATGAAGAAAGAGTGAGTCATCTTGTAGAATTAATTGTGAAGTACAGTATTAAGCCCAATCATTGTGTTCATTTAAGCCCGGTACGCTAGAGCCAAGGAATTTTTGTTCTTATACAAAAACTATGTAAAAAATGTGTTTTTTTCTTGACCGATTCCTTGAGGTAGTACGCTAGAGAAAAGTAATTCGAACAGAAAAACTCTACTTCCTGATTGACAAAAAGATGTCGCTGTTTTACGAAAAATCCATTTATGTCAATATTTCTTGAAGAAATAAGTACCGATGCACTTATTTCTGTAAGGAATTTTGACGGTGGTGGAATAATTGAAAAATTGATTTTGCAAGAGGTGTACAAATGGACGAATAAAAATTGTTTTACGTGTATCTTCATTTTTCATTGGAAATTATCCATTTCTTCACTTTCTTTATTATTTCTTTATTGTCCGAAATCTCTAGCGTCAATCGAACAGGGACCTTTGTTACGGCTAAAATTGTTCATTGGCTTGATTGTGGCTGCAAGTGTGATATTATTTCGTATTCTCGAAAATTATATTTATAATTACTATTTTAATTTCTTTTCAAAAGATTTGTCTAAATGAAGACGGAATGTTTTTATCAGAAAAAAAATAATAAAAATACACTGCCACTCTTGAATTCCAATTTCAGTCAACTTCAAACGTCAAAATTTTAGCGTGGAAAAAAGGCAAAAAGGTATTGAGCGGATAAATCGGATCCTAAATATATGTTTGTGGAAATTACTGCCATCTACTTGTCAAAACTGAACGAACTTTTCGCTAATAAAACACAATACCATTTTCTTCAACGATTTGGCTAAATATTTTGCAACTAAATTTCACCGCTAAATTTCCATACAAAATTTAGGCTTTAGATGCTTGGGTTTTTCAGTAAAATAAATTAAAACTTAAATTATTGACTGGAATTTCTGTAACTCAGGTCTAGAGTATAGTTACAATTGCGGTAGGTTTTTGTAATAGATAACAAAAGCGAAACCATGGGAATTAAGCATGTGCTGAGTTCATTGTAGTTCTGAAGCATTTTCTTACAAACTCATATGAAAACTTGTCTTAAAGACAATGAGCCCGTTTAGACCGTGCCATTTAGGACTAGTATTACGTAGTTCGACTTACGTAGTACTAATATTAAGTGGTCTAAACATGCCGTATTACGAAAAACTAGTCCTAGTTTAATTCGGTTTCTGATGCGGTATTGACCTACAAAAATTAGTATTAAATGGAGACATTACGTCACATAAGGTAATGCGAGGCTTATACATAATTAATAAATAATTGTTGCAGATTATCTTATAATGTTTTGTCAATAGCCTGAAAATTTGCATGTTTTATCTTGGGTATTTAGTAATATAAATAGCAGTATTTCCCCATTCTGATTTTAAATTTTCTTCTATGCTCCATTTTCTTGTGCATGCGGTGTACAAACAAACTCAATATATTATTTTTCATTTTTCTCCTGAAATAGCAGGCAGATCTGACAATTTTGACAACTGTCAAAGCTTTAATACGAGCGGACTAAACAGCAGCAGGATTAGTACTACGTAATTCGACTTACGTACAACTAGTCCTAAATAGCTGCGATCTAAACGTACTCAATGTTTAGTGCAGAATTAGTCAGTGCCATCTAGCTTCGACATAAAACACAACACAAGACAAAGTTAAGACATGTCTTAAAGACAAAAGTGGACATGCCACATAGCCACCTATTCCTTATCGATGTCTTTCGATTGTTGGCAATTCGTCTTTAAAACTTTATTGGTAACTCTTTGGTAAAACATCACCGAGTTATACTAATATTTTGAAATATAAATTAATTTTACTATTTTGAAAAACATATTCACTGTGGCAATGCTTTTAAGTAAATTCAGTGACGAGCGCAGCCCACAAGACTACACGAATTTACGTCATTAGTGTCAATCATTCTAAATGGCTGATTGTTGGTGGCAGTGAAACGTCAAGAAAATCTGAACTGAATTCTTGTTATCGGCTATATTTTCATTCAATTAAGAAACTGCAAGTTTTAAAGTAAGTATAACTCAATTTTAAAAGCTTAGTACTTCATTAGAAATGTAAAATAAATCAGCGTACGACGTAAAGAAAGTGAGATCCTGAAGCATGCAACAAGTATGTACTTGTTGCCGGATGATTCAACATCTTCGTCAGATGGACTTTAATTCATTTCGTTACTAAAGAAATTATTTCAAAGGAATCCTGGCGTTTATCAATACCTTTGTGATAGAAGAAGTTCTTACTTTTATGATTGCTTTGTTATCGATTACTTCCATCCGAAGGATTAATTATTTATAGCCACCTATTCCTTATCGATGATATACCCGTCTGCAAGGAAGTCTTTTTATTTTTACAGGCAGAAATCTTTCAGGTATGTTCATCCATCATTCAAGGGGAAACATAATATTGTCTGGATAGACTTAAATTAAGATTAATTGCGGAAGTGCTTTCACACTAGCAGTTGCGATAAATTGTTTTCTTGTATGCAGTGCAAACTGCTTAAAATGTAGTCTACTCAAAAACGACAGAAACTGATATGACGTACGTTTTTGACTCATTCATTTTACTAAATACATGTTTCGTGGTGAAGACAATGTGTTGTATTTATTCGTGGGAATTTTTGATTTGAAAGTACAAATCTGAGATATCTAGTTCTATGGCTTGTTTACATTACTGTAGTATTTGATTAGCAAATACTTGTTAATAACTAAGATGTAATATAACAGGAGAACATTTTAGAATTCAGATAAAATTCTCTTATGCAAAACTTAAGCCTCACACCTTTGCGACGATCGTTATTTTATTGTAGGCGCTTTTTATGTGTCTTATCAAAAACGATAACAAATAGAGATCCGCCGGACAAAATTTTTTTAACTTTAACAGCCAATTGCTTTCAGCGAGAAGCACATTTACCATACATTTTAGCTGACTATTGTTAAATTAGCGATTCTCCATTTTGTGTTTGTGACAATATTATTGCAAAATAAACAAAATTTGCTATCAAATTGATATTAAAAACCAGAGAGCTTGAGTGCGATATTTTAGTGATGATTAGTCATGATCTTACAATTCTATACTTTTGACATACAGGGCTTATAGTGGCAATGATTTGCTTACCACTATTTAATATAAAAATATTTTGGATTTTTTTTTTCTGTTGTTTTAAACAAACTTGTGTAATTAATTACCATTAGAATGAAAAAGATCACTCACTATCAAATGTAAAGAAGCTTAGTTACGAAGGAAATCGCACTAAATACGAAAGGCTATAAATTTCTCAGTAGGTTTTGCCGGAGATAACCAGCCTGCACCACTTTAACCTTTGAGTACATTGTGTTCCTCAGATTTATGGGCCAGATGTTAAGAAATTAGCTCTAAATCCACCCAGTTTCTATCAAGAGTCTCAGAATACACACCCTCATTGGACGATATGCACAAAGAAAACAATAGTAGTGTCGTCCACATTGTTGTAGGATTAGCTAGAGCGCATGCAAGTTATCAGGTACGGAACTCGATAAGGCAAAATATGTTAACAGGAATTTATTCAATATCTACCAAAAATCAAGGCTGATCTTGAATAATATTCAGATATAGAATTGCATAAAAAAAGAAGTGAACAATTTCTCTACACATACAGTGTCCCGTATGTAGTAGTTTTGAAGGCTATATGAATAATAGGTCATACTTAGACAAAAGATAATTGCCTACTTTCTGGCATTTATTGGAATTTTTCGCTGGATTCGTTTGAGAAAAAGTGCAAAAACTCAAAAGGTTACATTTTGTGTACATAGGGCTTGTCCGAATCCATGTCTTCGTCTTATTATTACTGCTAATGACGTAAGACAACAAGCTCAGCTATTATTATAGATAGACGAAGACAAAGATAACCCGTCCGAATTCGTGTGCATAGCTAGATATTTGACGTTTTGATAAAAGCATGTGCTGATTTATTTGATGCTTGTACTTATACCTCCCGCCGTGCTTTAATCAACTTGAAAACAAGTTCTCTTGTTTAAGAAATGCTAAATAAGTTAGGGTTAGGCAGTCATATGTTTCTTGCAGTCAAATTCACCAAAAAATAATAAATTTTTGCCACATGATTTATATTGTATCTACTTATGACGATGAGCTATAATTAAAAATATCAAGATTTATTTTATTAGCCAGAAAAAATTCCTGTTTTATGAACACTCATTTCCATTAATAATTTGGTTTTTAAAGAAATTAAAACAGTAAAAAGCCTGCGCAATATTTATGCTTCATTTTATCAGCGTTCGCTATTTTTCCATCAAGCTCAAGACGACGCTAACCTGTCCGAATTCGTTTGCTTAGCTTGATCGCGACCGCCAGCGAATAAACATAACCGCAAATTATGTTGTCTATTTAAAATAGTCAACTCGAATCTTGACTCGATGATCAAACTAACCAGATATCTAAACTGTTATACAAAGTAGCAAACTCGGTGGCATAGACATGGATTCGGATAGAGCTTGACTCGATGTTACGTCACTAGCTGTAATAACAAGACGAAGACTTGGATTCGGGCAGGCCCATAGTGTGATAGGTAATTTTAAAGGGAAACTTTGGGCTTTTTAAATCCAATATAAAAAAACGGTGTTGATGACGAATTTAAAACGAATAAAAAACAAGTAAAAAAGCTAGAATTGGTCTAAGACCAATTCTTATGATACCCTAGATGAACGTCCGTATGAAATTTCGTATTGTCACCCTTCTGCGTAAGTTTGATTTTTGAAGTGGTTTTTCGCATATATTTCTAGAACGGTTTGTCGGACAGAAAAAATGATTATAATTTTATAGGATCTCGTATTCTGAAGAAGTTTTTAGTACAATAAAAATGTCTTGGACTGATCGTTTTCACAGTATACGTAAAAAACCTAAACTTTTATATGGCAACACCAAGAAGGAGTTGTCCGATTTAGTCCATTTTTGAAATTTTATTTGCTAGTACAATGAAAACACCATGTACCAAATTTCAGCTCTCTATATCGATGCGTTCTCAGGCAGTGTCCAAATATATAGTGGAAAATGAAAGTTTTGTATGGCAACCCCAACGAAGGAGTTGCCCGATTTGTCTCATTTTCGAACTTAATTTTACTTTTTTTTTTAAAGTCCGTGTACGAAATTTCAGCTCTCTAGGTATACGCGTTCTCGAGTTATCGTGCGCACAGACGGACGGACATGCAAAAATCAGAATAATTTTTAATATTATGTGTGGATGTCCAATCCATTTTGCTCTACCATCATTATTTCGAGGTGTTACAAACGGAATGACAAACTTAGGGCCTGTCCGGATCCAAGTCTTCGTCTTCATCTTCGTCTTGTTATTACAGCTAGTGACGTAACAGAACAAGCTCAGCTATTATAATAGTTAGACGAAGACGAAGCTAACCTGTCCGAATTCGTTCGTTTGCTCAGCTTGATTTCACAGACAGCAAACAAACATAACCTCACAATACGTTGTCTATTTAAATAAGTCAACTCGAACCTTGACTCGGTGATCAAGCTAACCAAATGTCAAAACTGTTATACAAACTAGCAAAGCTCGGTGGCATAGACATGGATTCGGATAGAGCTTGTCTCGGTGTTACGTCACTAGCTGTAATAACAAGACGAAGACGAAGACTTGGATCCGGACAGGCCCTTAGTATACCCTATAGATTTCATCTAGGGTATAAAAACCGAATTAAAATTCCGAGTTTTTAACTTTATTGAGCCATAACTTCAAAATGGAGGGATGGAGGGAAAGTTAATAGACCGTTGAAAAGTTTCAACGATTATCTATTTATTAAAATTTAAATCATCAAAAATTACAACATGATCTAACAAACATACCCAAATATCTTTTAAGTCACATTATTTGGGAAACCGTTAGCATTTTTCTTCCCTCATCCATAAAATTTTTTGCTTGTCTAAGCAGGACCACATACGGGACACCCTGTATAGTCGCCTCATATGACAAAATGTTTTTGAACACAACGAACATGGGTATTACTAGAATGAATAGGAAACATCTAATATTGCTCCCGTTTAAATAAAGTTTACCGTTGAATTTTGTGGCGACGATGCTTCTAATTGTCATCGTCTACAGTGTAGAACAATCGCAGTCACACTCCCAAAATAATTGATGAGTGTGATGAAATTGCTGAAAGTGCCAAAAAACTCCCAGCCGGTGATATCTACGCTCCCAAATCAGTATGTAAGGGCTTGTTAACGAGCGCGATTTATCGCATGCGACAGAGCTCTGATTGGCTACAGCAATGGGGTTGTTGCTGAACATGCTTACTCTTTCTACGTTTCGTGCGATACAAAAATTTATCGCAGCAATGCTCTTAGTTTGGTGCGATTTTCACCTTAACCTCAATATTTATGTTTGTTTACATTTGTAATCGGATGCTAAAGCTCCGCAGTGATGTCGAAATTTACAATAATATGTAAATATATCAATATAAAAATATAAATATATGTAAATTTCACACTAATATCTCCTGGCGACTACAAAATTAAACAAATTAAGTTGTAGTCGCTGTCAACCTTGTGAACGTATTGCGCGATAAGAACTAGTCGCAAATAGAGATATATCTATAGGAAGAGCAGGACGTCACTAAAAAATCGCACGGTATCGTATCGAGCTCGTGAACAGGGGCTAACGATTAATTTGATAATGCTGTATGTGCCATCTCATGGATTTCTTTGTGAATCCGTCTAGTTGTGAGTGTGGGTTTTTTTTTCTATTGTGGCAGATAGAATAAATAAAGTCATCTGTTTGTTTAATTTTTTATTGTGTAAAAATAATATCTAATATGAGTCAATCTGAGGTTGAAATTAAGCGCGGCTCTATAGGACGTGCTCAAAATAAAAGGAAAAACGCTAGAGCATCGGGAAAAGAATATGCTACACATAAAAATAACAATGTCGCCGCATTGAACGGTTATATTTTTTATATATGAATATTCAGCATATTAGATCATATTTAATTTTATTCAAATGCAAAATGCATTCCTGCAGACTTTTGCAAGTCGCGCAAAAGAAATTGTATGAGATACCGTACGAAGAAATTAAATGGTGAGCATGTTCAAGCCCGCTGTAAAACGTTCCGTGATATGTTCGTTTTGACAAGTCGAAGACTCAAGTTCTTCAAAATAAAAAGAGAGGAACTAGCGCAAATTCTCGAATGTGCACATTTATAGGTGATGATAGCAAACAGATTGTTGACCACATTAACTGTTTTCGATTGGAAGAAAATCTATGGAAAAATATCTTAGTCCAGATCTGAATATCAGCAGATTAGGTACACCAAGCATTCAAAGGTAGGTACCCACCAACCGCGATACAAAAATTAATATAAGTAAAGCAGCTTGCTTGCAAATCAGAAGTTCCAATCTAAATAAAATTTGAACAAAAGAAATGTTCAGTGAAATAGCAGAATGGAAAAATTTCCTATTTTGCGTAAAGGCAAAATCTTAACGCCTTACTAATTTAGTTCAGTTGAATAAAATAAGTTCTGAGAAGAAGAAAGAATGACTTAGTAGCAATGACTTGGATGAAGAGTATAAGCAATTTTACAAAAACCTGCCTGAAATAGTAAGTTGCTTTATATTTTAATAACAGTGTTAATTTAGAATTTAATATTTCTAGTCAGTGACCCACGCCTTCGTGCATCATTATGAAATATTTCTTTCATCCTTTTCAAGTTAACCTGTACTGCATATACAACATTTTCATGTTTCAACAAATGGCACTTAAAGTATTTCTTAGAAGCTGTACTTTAAACACATATTATATCAACATTTCGATGCAAAAGGATTAATTTTTTTTTTAAACGTTGAAATATTTTCCCTTTTATATATTTTTTTATATGTTTAAGTAAATATGATTCCTTGTGAAAATTAAACATATTTTTCTGTTTTATTCCTATTTCAAATTATTGACACTTTCAGAATTTTTTTCGGCACTCCTCACTTGGTATAGATTGAGAAAATATTTTATACTTCTTAATCTTTGGTATTATAGAAGAAAACATTCTAAATTTTGTTCTTCAATAAAAATCCGTCAATTTAAAGTTTTTTTTTTTTAACAAACTATTGATGAAAAATTCCTTCAAGAAGGGATTAATTCATCGATATAAAAGCACTAATATAAGATAATTAGCTCGAAGTAGTTATCCTAATTGATTTTCCATGGTGAAAGCTTTTATTCCCTTAAGGACCATTCAGATTATAGAAATATATAGATGAAAACGGAGGATCTTTTATTCTTGATTTTAGAGAACTATGGGCTCCACGAAGTTGGAGTTCGTTCTCTACTGGCTCGTCTCGATAACGCCAAAAAGGGTCGTGCTCGACTGAAAATATGTGTCGTTCGGGACGATATGAATGTAGAACTGCATATTGTCGCAATTATTTATAATTATTATTTTTTCAAATTAATATAGACTATGTTTGATGTAATCAAACTGATTTCATTCCAACTGATAATTAAGCAAATCAAAAGTATTGTTATTTATGTCAGAAGATCAGAACTGAATTTCGTTAGGATGAACTACTGTAACTCGACGCTATGCGAAGTTCACTGTTCACAGAGACAACAAGATACTTGAAAAAGAAAAATCGAAAGGTTTCATAAATTGATTTATACAGAATTAGCCAAGGTAACTAACTATAAGTCATTGTGATAAGTATTATGCTTGAAAATTTAGAGAGTTAATTGTTTCAATTTTGTTGCTTAGTGTTATTTGTTTGAATTTTGTTGCTCCGTTACAGTTGCAAATTAGTAATTGGTTATGTGTAAAAATCAATAGTTAATCGATGCCACGCGTACTGGATAATTTATGGCTGGAACAGAATGCAACGACCCACAACGCAGTAAACGTAAAGAATTGTTATGCAGAAGTTGAATGCATTTGAAACACACTTCCAACACCGTTGACATGATTTGTGCAAGTTGAAGAAAACGTTTGTTTTGAATGGAATTTGTCTTAGAATATAGAGAGAACAGGAAAATTCGTGTACATGATCGTAGCTTTTCTTTGGGGTCTTTGATTAGGGGAAATTGGAGAAATGCATGTTCAGCTGCCTACATTTGAAACAGTTGAGAAACTTCCTGGTTACTTTGGCGCAGTGACAGCGACTAAGAGCATTTTCCGTGGGAGTAATCGCAGTATTTAAACCATATATCTTGTTGCCTCACTCTCGTATGTAGATTCTACTGCACGCCTCTCACTACAGCGGCAACAGATTCTAGCACAACCAGTATTTGACTACGCTACATTTGGCTTATCACACTTCCTGTAGTCTCTATATTCTAAGGAATTTGTAATGTAAAATTAATTAATGAGGTGTTGATATTTCAAATGTTACACACTCATTATACAATATGGCAAAATTCACAACTACAAAACTGAAAATATATCAATTGCATTGAATTATTATTTAACGTAGTCATTGCATTTTCATTCTGGGCAGCACTCATTGAATAAATAACTAACAAGGAAGCGGGATATCGAGCGAATTGTACGTGAAAGTGAACTTGCTTGGACTTGCTGTTTCTGAAAGTAAACATTTCAGAGTTCTTGGAGTTCAGCGGCTTTTTCAAGTTTATTATTATTAATAAACATTAGACATTTGAAATACCTTGAAATGTGTCTTTTCATTGAAAAAATTATTGCGCACTAATACATTTCAAATTTCTGTCAGCGAGTGGCTTGAGTTTTCTATATTCTAAGCTTCCGCTACAAACACCCCCCTCAGTGAAAGCGTCATGAAGAAAAATTATAACTTGAACGAAACTTTCTTTTTCTTGAAATGGTGGTTTGTCATTTTATCTTGGTCATTAATATTCATGTCCACAAAAGCCGGTTTTAGACGATCTATAGAAATCGTGGTCTCTCTTCCGTTACAGCGACCAGCACGTTGACCCCAAACAACAGGTCAACCATTTGACACCGAACATTAAAATAACCCGTCGTGTCAACAATTCTAAAATTCTAGTTAAGAGATACCCCCACCAGTGGTAAGGTACCTTCTTCTAGAATTATAGAATAATTCAAGATAAGAATAAAGAATTAAAAGAACTCAAGAAATTTTTAAACAAGAAAAGAGAAGAAAAGAAAATAATTAAGAAGCAAAGAATATAAAAGAAAGAAGAAACATGATGTAGCGGAAGCTACATAATAATTTTTATTTTTTTTTTTGTTAGTAAATAAAAATTATTATGTAGCTTCCGCTACAGTAATGGAGATTAAGAACTAAATATTTTAAAGAGGTAAAAGTGATGTCTGCATACATTTGCCTTCCATCATATGAGCTTTTCCGCATCTATGGTCAGCACTCTTTCATCCTAGATTTTAAACCAATATTTTAGCAGGATGCTCTCCCTAGAGCTACATCGTCTTTTGGTATAACACTGCGCTATTGCTACTGATGATTGCCGGATATTTCCACTTTATTTGCACCTTTGTTTTTTTATCTAGTTGTTTGCTGCATTTTGCTTTATTCACGGCGCCTCTGTGTTTTTCAAGCCCTTCTGCTTCCAATTTTTTTTCTTCAAAGAATATTCCTCAACGTGCAAAAAAAAATGAAAGCTTTTATTGTTGTAGAGTGTGGGTGGAAGTCGATTTAATGAGAAAGAATTAAGTAATGTTAGTTGCTGGTAAAAATGAATGGAAAGTAAATGGAAAAAGTTCTTCAAGCAGCACTTAAAAGCACCGTTTTGATATTGTGATTTGCGAGGCTATAAAGTAGTAGATTATTCCCTTCTGTTGCGAATATCCTATAGAATACAAGCTAAAGAGATAGGTTAAGATATCCAAATGAAATCTGACCTGTGGAGTTTATAAAGTGGATTGATTATCCATTTTATAGATTTCTTTAACGTGGCAAAAGAAGAAATGTTGTTTTTGCATTAAATCTTGCCTTAGACATGCCTTTGATGTCGCAGGCAGCTCAAACTGAACGCTTGTCTTATCCTGCGGACAGTAAGATTTCAGATTTTGGAAAGAACAAACAAAAAATTTTTTTTTTTTTTCGACAGGCAAATGAAAAATAATTTATTGAATTTAATGTTTATATTAACTTGAAAAACATTTTTGCTAGTCTCCTTGTACAAATTATACCAACGCAAACAAATGCGGTGAAAATCGCATTATTTCCTCAAGACGAGCTAAATTAAACAGTTGGAAAAACTTTTTATGTAAACCAATTAATGAAAACTGTAAGCTGTGGAAAATGGAAAGTTCAGGAGCAAAATTTGTTTCAAACTTTTTATATTTCCATAATGAACGAATTGACGTTTGATACATTTGAATGAGAGCAATATGCTAGTAGTGACAGTTTCTCATTCATTTTATATGGCGAATATCTTTAACTTTATTTGTAATACGTGTTTATAATTATTTCGGCAATTATTGAGGTGGGTGTTCCTTAACTATTTGGAAAAATCCTTAAAATCCTTATTTGTAAACAGTGCGAGCCAACTTTTCATAGAAATTTATTCATTTTCATTTGGCAAGCTACTATCTTATTAGAAGATATGTGATAAGTGTAATTTCACTCTATAAGTCATGTCTAACTAGTTGTTTTCACATTCAAGTGCTAATCGCTTTGTGTTTCTTATTTCAGAATAATCTTTCAAAATGGCAACTCAAGACGATGCTCCTACAGGATCTAATAAGTAAGTACATATTAGTAATATTTCAAACAATGATTTTATTATATTTTAATTGATGAGTTTGATAATTGTATGTAGATTTAACGGTGCAATCATTCATATTTTTATATGAGTAATTCAGACATACGGAGAATTACATATCGACAGACGTAATAAAAAAAATTCGAAAGACATGGACTTTCAAATAATGTCTATAGTTCGATTTTAATAATATTACAATTCGGCGCGCGTCTTGAGTAGTGTTAAGGAACACATACAATAATAAGTCTTTACAAAACTAAACGAAAATCTTCTAGAATTATAAAAATTAAGAAATTGCTTTGGAAGTGTACTAGCAAATAATCGAAATGATCTGGATCTTGTCATTCAGGCAGATGCCAGATTGCGCTAATGAGGATGTTGGGAGGACGGCTGAACTGGTTCTTCTTATTGCTCTCTGGTGTATGGGCTGGATATGGAAAACCCTCTGGCCAGTATGCCACGTGACGCGATGGTACCTGAGCTTCGTTTCGGGCGTCGTTTCTCTGTGAGCTTTCCTGTAAGGGAATCGCGGACTGAGGGAAGTGCCTTATCGAACCATCCACGGTCCGGTCTAAAAAATTTTCACAGACGGCTCTCTCACTAATGAAGGAGCTGAGGTGGGTGTCTACTTTCCTGAGCCTGATATTGGAATGGAGTACACACTTGGTAGACACACCACTGTCTTCCAGGCTGTTGTCTTCGCCATATCAATGGCAGCGAAGTTGGCCCTTGATATGCAAATCAAGGGGAAGGACATTGCTATCCTTTCGGATAGTCAGGCAGCCTTGATGGGTCTGAGTGGCCGTCGGGTAACATCTAAGTTCCTGGGGGATTGCAGGTCGTCTGTGGATAAGTTGTGTATCCACAACAAGGTGTCCCTTCTGTGGGCTCCTCGTCACATGGGGATCATGGGGAATGAAAGGGCTGACCTTTAAGCTAGGGCTGGCTTTGATTCTCCATTCCTCGGACCGGAACCCGCCGTAGGCGTTGCCACCTCGAGTATCGGGTCTCATCAAAGCTGATGTTCATAGAAAGCATCAGCAGAGATGGGCGAACCTGAGTATTTGCAGGTGTATAAAACTATTTCTTGGTGGGCCTAATGGGAATATCTCCGATTTTCTCATGGGGCTCGGAAAAAAAAATGTAGAACTGTGGTTGGCATCATCACCGGCCACAGCTCACTTCACGCTCATCTAACAAGGATGGGAGTTAGTGACAGCCCTGAGTGTCTGTCCTGCCTGGCGGGAGAGCCAGAGACAACCGAACACTTTTTGTGTGCGTGTCCGGCCTTCTTCCGGTGCAGGCTGGATACTCTAGTTTAGGGTCTGCCCTTCTATCTGTGGATGAGCTGTAAACCCTGCCTCAGCAAGACCTGATGCGTTTCATTAAGAGGGCAGGAAGGTTTTGATGAATGGCTTTCTAGCAGGACAGCAAAATGGGCCGCTATGGCCTCTGTGCTTGGGATAGGGTCGTCTGTCCCCCTGTCTTTTAAAATAATAATAAGGGCAAGCAAACAAGGTTTGTTTTCAATTCCATGTGTTCAAACTGCCGTTCATTTAGACAACTAATCTATAAATTCATACTCAGACAATTGCTCCTTGCCGCAATGTGAAAATTAATATACCTGAACAATTCATATCATATTCGGACTGCTATCAGTTACTTTTTCTGATTGGTTGCTGAACTTTGTTTTCGTAATCGTTTGTGTGACACAAGGTGTCATGGTGATATATTTATTTCAAACTGTTCCATGTGGCTGCCTTCCGCACGATCTACGTGCGCTATAGTTACCGGTGTCGCTGCGTCTTCTATTTAAGTGATTTCGTATGCTATGGTCAATACATTGCCTTTCTGGCGAAGGACTGTATTGATTGTCGGTGTGGTCTGGTCTATATGTTAGCGTATATGATCCTCTATTGAAAACGTAATACTCGCCGTAGACACGCATTGAAAAGATCTTTTTGCGGATCAGTAACAGTCCTGACGACCTTGCATATTTCGCAGACATCAAACAGTTTGACTTTATTTTGTAAGGTAGCAGAACTCTGTTTTGAACCAAAAATTGTATGGCAAGGGGGAAGGAGTCCACATCAACCGTTTGGGAGATAGAGGGTTATTAAGAATTATGCTAGTTTTTCACATAACACCCCGTATCTTAAAAAGTATAGGGTGTACGGTCGATGTCAAGATCTCATTGTATGTAGAGCTTCATGGCCTTTCCAATGACTGCTCAGCCTGTCAGCCGCGTACTCCTACCCTCTTTGGAGTATTGGTGGTCTAAAGTAAAAAATTTCGCCATTTTCTTACCATTTGGTTGGTGGTTAACAAAACTTTTTTTTATAAAAACTGTAAACTGCGGACTTTGCTCTTTACTTTGACTTATTACACCCTATGTCCTATCTGTAGCCGTTAAAAAGAGTTATTAGCTTTTAACTTGTTCTCCAAGCTATTCTCAAACCTACTTTCAAAGATAATTTGTTTCCTTAGTGACTGAAAACACATCATTTAAGAAAAATGTCGTCACATTAATTCAAATCTAAAATTTTTTTATTGCAATTACTTACGTGCATTACCAAATATCAATTTATTTAGTTCTTCAATATAAATATTAAATGATTACTCATTCATTACGAATTATTTTATGAATAAACAACAAAATTAATTCTTCCTATTATAAAATAATAACATTTAAGGCTTCCTTGATAATATAACGAAAGTGCCAAACGATAAGAAATAAAATAATTCTGGAAATAAAGAAGAGCAAGATATAAATACAACGAATGCTAATAATGCAATACTTATAGCTTCCCTTAAAATTCCTCCTTTTTGGAGTGGTCATGCGACCTACAGATGATCCCTAAGAATCGGTACAACAATTTACCTTGGATACTCTTCGGCATCAGATCAGCCCTATTGAAGATTTAGGTATTTCATCAGTACAAATAATATTATACGGTCAGGCCTTACGTTTACCCGGCGAATTGATAGCCTCTAAAGCTTCACCAAACTCTTTACTTAAAGACATCCAAGAAGCTATCACACAAATTAAACCACAAAGTATAAGAAGGCATTTGTACTTGCTCAAACGCATTTGTAAGAGAGGAAATTTATAAAAAATGACTAACCCACCATACAAAGTTCTAGAAAAACGCAATAAATTTTTTTTTAAATTCTGATTGATGGAAAAGAACGTTTAATATCTATTGATCGAGCATTTGTCCTAAACCCGGATGTGTTCAACGTGGATCGTTCCACAAGATCCAATAGTAAAAGTATCCTTTCAACTTTGAATTAAAGAACTCGGTGAACTCGGTATTCAATTCTGATCTCGGTAGCACACTGAACATACCTATCGAATAGTAAAATTTGTATCAAAGTTTAAGTTAATAAAATTAAGTTGCATTTGGAACTTTTGTGTGTTTTCATAAATTCACCAAGTGAACCTAAAACATTGCAACACATATTACAACAATTTTGAGGTGATAGACCTCTTAATTAAATCAGGCAATTCAATACTTAATTTAATACTTAAGAAATTTTAATAAGCCGCATTTGGTATGATAACCACAAACTAAGAAGCTTTTCATCTAATAGTCGGGTACAATTTTTTTATTTTTTTATTCTGTTAAGACATTTGCACGACTTAGCAATGGGAGTAAGGTAGATAAGTTCTTGGCAAAAGCAAAGAAATTTCCAGCTGATTCAACTAGAATATGCTCTTTGCACTTTGCTGAGAACGAGTGAAATTGAAACGATGGAAACGTGTATCAGCATACTAAGTACTTCGCAGACTTTATCTCTGTTACAGAATACTATTATCATTTTTGGTCTTTTCAATTTCTTTCAGTTTCTTAAGCATACAGTCCGTAAATAATAGTCTGAAACCCACCAAGGTGTTTTCATTTCGATTCCCTTCCATGTTTTCATTATATTGTCCTGTGTCCTAGCCTGTCGCTTTATACGAAGTCATTGTAAGTGATTAGGACCCTAACGAGATTAGAGTAGAATGAAATGAGCATTTAGAGAATTAGAATTCATTTTCTGCCTAAGATTTTTGGCATATAAAAAATGCGGTGCTCTCTTTATATGTTATGTTGTTTTCATTGTAAAAGTAAAAGATAAGAGTTAAAGATAATTCCGAGAAATTAACCAAATTCTGTGAGTAATATGATCTCTCCATGTATCTTTTGTCTTGTCTTTCTCGATTAAGACCGAAACGGCCTTAAATCGACAAGCAACGACAAAACAACAATCAGTCTTACGTGCAGTGTAATCATCGTTTATGAAATAAACAAGTGCGCGACATAAGTGATTTTCACTCAGAAGTTTCTTCCTTTGGCTTTACACTCCCTTGATTTAGTTTGATAGTTCTAGAATTGCATCGAAATATACAGGTCGTATTTTTTTTACATTTGTGAAATGAAGCATTTTTCAAAGAGTGTCATGTCAAACTTCGAACTCCTATTTCAAAGTCTCAGAAATGTTACGTCAACAAAAATTTATTAATAAAAATGCAGAAAAAATTCATATATAAAACTCTCTACGTCTAACAATATCCGAAATATCGAACGATTTTGTTCAATTGAATTGAGTCTTTCACATGCACACATTATAAACAGTTTTCTTTTTACCCGAAATTGAATTGAAATATGTGTGCTCGAATTTGTTCCTATTAAAGTCAGATTTGAAGGAAAATGTATTTTGGCTTCATGCTGCGAATATTTTCTTCAATGCATCCTTCGTGCTGTATGAATCTTGATGTATATATATATATATATGTAAATATCATTTTGAGTTCCACTTCTTTGCACATTTTTACTTTAGTGACATATAATTTAATATAGATAAAGCATGCTGAGATGAAAATGAATGTAGGATGGACGCCGCAAGATATGTTGTCCCTGACGCAGATATTTATGTTATAAGAGTAATTAAATTGGCAATTATGCCGTAGAAGGAAACTTTTTAACTCGTTATTAACAGACTAGTTAGCGACCCTATTACTTTGATTTTTATGCATGCTTACACAATTTTATTTCGTCTTGTTTGACCTAATTTTAGATTAGCTGAGCTTCTTTCACCCATCTTGTTAGCTGCAGGACGAAACAGCAGTCTTTTAAGTTAAAAAAATTTCAATTAAACTTCCCCTTCGTTCGAAACGATGCGATAGAGAATTTCTGAAGTAATGTAAAGTTTGATGTGTTTTTTATTATTCGAAAATATTTTTTTACATTTTTATTTGTTCGTTTATTTATGATTTTTAAATATAATAATGTAATAAAATGAGGAATAAGAGAAAAGGGACTACTTATTCTGGTACTATGCATATAAACAAAATCTATTTACCCTTTACTAATTGCCCAGTGCAATAAACAGATCACATTCTACTGAACACGCAAAACAAGGATATCACAGGAGCTGTTAATAATCTACGAATACTACAGGATGGTTAATATCTTACGATTAGGGTCCTCATGGCCATATCTCATTTGATGTGACGTTGCAAGAAACTTTGAGTTTCATTACTGATAATAAATTGGGAAACAATCCAATATACATAAATGAAAATCTCACTTATTCCAGTAATTTTCTTTTCGGGAAGCTCTGAGCTACCGTGAAAATAAATTGATTCATTCTGTGCATGTGAGAGATGGCTTTGTGTACGTTCAACGAAAAGTCGAGCAATCATTTGCCAAGATAAAGAGTAAAGAACAATTACAGATGCTGGAGCAACTATATATATAGTGTTTTATGTGTTGAAATCTATGTAAATGATTTATTGTGTTTTTCTTTTTATTGAATTATTAATTATCTTGAGGTCGTTAAATATAATTTTTAGTTTAGTGTATATGATCGCAGTTCTTTTTGATTTTGATCGTGCTTTTTTATTTATTTATTTTTTTAAATGCTGATATCACTTCTGATCTATTTTATAGTCTTCTCTCAATTTTATATCTTAATAAAAAGCCGAAATGTGTCGATAATTTCTTGGATATCATTTGGATAAAGGTTTGTGGTAAGGTAAGGGTTCTTATTTACATTTTTTTTGCAAACAGAGTACAGGCTTTAATATTTATTCGCTTAATGCGAGAAGTAGTTGTAATAAAATAGATGACTTCAATTGTATTTTTGTGGGCTCTAGTGTTCATGCATTATAGCAGCCTATTGTCCTCCTACCGGCTTTGTACATGCGAATCCACCTTATAATTTCATTAATTTTCTTAGACTTGTCTTAAAAATATGACAATATAATTGTGGGTGGGGATTTTAATGTTAAACGTGGTGAATTTTGTACCTACTTACTACAATACGTCAATGCTTGATCTATCTACCTGCAATAAGCAGCTCAGATCTAGTGTTCATGCATTATAGCAGCCTATTGTCCTCCTACCGTGTTTGATTATGCGAATCCACCTTATAATTTCATTAATTTTCTTAAACTTGTTTTAAAGATATGACAATATAATTGTGGGTGGGGATTTTAATATTAAACGTGGTGACTACTTACTACAATACGTCAATGGTTGATCTATCTACCTGCAATAAGCAGCTCAGATCATGCTTTATTTTATAACCAGATTGACCCACCCAGTTTGCTTCACCATGACATTCTCTTCCTTTGTTTTGAAATATTAGTCAGTCCAAGTAATAATATGATAATTTTTTATACATACTGTAATTATAACGCAGAAAAAATATCGAACTTTTCGACCCATCGATCAGAGCGGTCTCATCAGTGTACTTATCTCTGATCGCCTACCACAGAAGTCTTTTCTGCATCTCAATGCATTTTGTAAAATCATTGGGGAAAAAAAACATTTTTTTTCCAATGAATTTCAGTCTAATAAGGACAAAAAATTTCCAGCTTGTAATTATAACAGCATAGATCTTACTTGTATAATGGATGTAGTGCTTTACTATGGGATAGTATACTTCATTTTACATGGATCACAATATTAATTATCTACATAAGTATGCTCAAGTTCGAACAAAACTCAGAAAATTGTGTGTCCTTGATATTCTGCTAGAATTAAACAACTTATTGCCAAGCGGGAGTATGCATATCATAACTATAACTCAAACGGCCAAATACAAAAATTTCAAAAGCAAGTTTGATATCAATCTTGCCCCTAAGGTCTTGTGGAACATATTAAAAAGATCTCTTAAGAGCTTGGACTTGCTTTTTATATTATATTAGATATAGATATTATAAGTAGTTCCCCATCAATTTCTGCATTTCCTACTACATGGAAAATGCGAAGATGGCTTCACCAGAACGATCTTCCGATTTCAAGGCAATTAGTATTCTTCCCTTAGCGTCCAGGAGAAAATTGTGCACGTGCAAATTTAAGAATACCTTTCCTGCAATAAGTTATTAGCGTGCTACCAATAGAACTTCCTCGTAATGGATGATGATAAAATTTCTATTTTGGTAATGTTAGACTTTAGTAAAGCGTTTGTAGCGTTGATCATAGCAAATTGCTCCATAAATTGGAGGTTCTTTACGGGTTTTCATCATCTGCATTTCGTCTTCTCAGAAGATAGATACAACAAGTGAAAATTGGCAATAATTTTTCTAGGTGCTTAACATTAGGATTGGGTGTGCCGCAGGGTTCTATTCTTGGCCCATTACTTTTCAGTATGTTTATTAATGATCTGATGGGTGCCGTTTGTGATGTTCGACTGCATTCTTATGCAGATGATATGCAACTTTACCTAGAGATACATATTGGGTTAGTTGAAGACTGTGTAGAACGAATTAATTGTGATCTAGTGCGTATTTCTCATTGGTCTGTGCAAAATGGTCTGGTTTTGAATTCTGGGAAGTCCCAATGCTTGGTATGTTCCCGTGGCTGTTGATTTTGATGGTTAAAATAAATGCCAGTTGTCTAAAATGTACTCCACACTAAGATGCTATGGCTTTCAGCAAGCATTCTGCCATCGCAAACACGATTGAAGTTACTAAAAACTCTTCTTCTTCCTGTTTTTTACTTGGCTCTCTAATTTTCCCACAAATGGACAGTGTTTGTAAACGGGTAAACGGTAAATAAACGTAGCCTTTAATGATTGCTTAAGATTTATTTTGGATTGAGGCGGTATGATCATATCTCCCCATTTAGATCTCTACTCTTGGGTTGTTCACTAGAGTGTTATCTAAAACGCAGGATTCTAATTTTTCTATTCAATTCAATTTAATGTATACCAGAAAACTTGAATACTTGTTTAATTACTATTGAATTCCTGCAATCACCTCGACATCGAAATATCTTGCTACCTCGTGTTAATAACAGTATCTTAGAGAACCCTTTACTTTGTCCAAGCTTTTAGATTATGGAACACTCTTCCTGCACACATTCTGCGGGCACTGTTGGCACATTCAGGGGATTAATAAAGCGACACATAAATTATATTAAGTGTAATTAATTAGTAGATTTCTTTTGTAAGTTGTGTGTTCTATTTTTGTATTGCACTCTAAAAGATTGTCAATGTTGTGTCCTCTCCTAGATTAGCAGAGAGTAAATTTAAATTGAAATTAGTACCCACAGCGGCGAGAAGAAAGTGGCATAGCACTGTTTTTAGTTGCTTCAATCTGTTGGCCTTCATGGTTTTCGTTTTCTTTGTATTTTGAATTGCTTGCTACATTATGTTATGCAAAAACAGTCAGAGAACCATGTTGCATTGGTCTCTGATTTGTATGTTGCTTTTGAACTCTAACAAATTTAAAATTGCCACGCTTTGGGCTTCCTCTTTAGATTTTGCTGTCGTAGATAAAATAAGAACCTCTGTATTATATAGACAATAATTAAATATTCAAAGATTTGATAAAAAAGATTTAATAAGAAGAGATTTTGTCAGGTTTAATATTTTTTAGTCTTAAAATAATATCCTCAATTGCTCCAATTGATCTTCAAAAAATTGACGTAGCTACAGATCATAATACAAGGCCGTTCATGATGGTGGAGTTCTATTGGATTATGTATTAATTGGAGTCAGTGTAAGGAATGTAAGTGCTTCTATTGATAGAGACTCTCACATAAATATCTGATCATCAACTCAAATTTGAGGATCTTGTGATTATGTGTGCAAAATGATAACGTATAAAAATTAGATTTCTGGGGTGTATAAGAAAGTTTTTGAGCATGGAAAATGCAATAATGCTTTCTTTTTAACGCTATGATTTTGCCACACTTTTCATATTGCTCCACATTGTTATATGCTAGTTCGAATGAAAGCAAGGAAAGACTTCAACTGTTGCAGAATAAGGCCAAAGTAAAGGGGGTATGGTCACAATTAAGAGCTCATTGTATGCAGAACTTCGTGGTCTTTCCAACGACAGCCACCTACCCCTCTCCTCAAGAGTTATGGTTGTCTACTCTAAAAAATTTCGGATTTTCTTACTTTTTTTTTTACTTTGACCTCTATTTTTTTTTATAAATAGGTGGTTAATATAGTTTATTTTTACAAAAAGTTCCTTTAATTTTACTTATTACACCCTATGTGCTAACTGTAGCCGTTAAACAGTTATTAGCTCATAACCTATTCAGGTCATACCGAAATTAGACGATTTTTTGTAAGAATTGCGATTTTCAGTCACTAACGGAACAAATATTCTTTAAAAATAGGTTTAAGAATGAATAGATTAGGAGCTAATAACTCTTTAATGACTACAGTTAGCAGAAAGAGTTTAATTAGTCAAATTAAAGAGGAAAGTTTACAGTTTACATTTTGTATAAAAAAAAGTTATGTAATGACCTTTTTGAAAAAAAAAGAAAAAAAAACGTGAGCTCGCGTATATCGAAGGCATAATGGAGCCATTAAAAACACTTAATTTTCGACTACAGAGGGAATCTGAATTACAGAAATCAGGATACGGTAAGAAGAATTTTTATCAAATTAAAATTCAGATAATATGCTGGCAGGTAACCATAAGAGCAGTAGAATAGAGTAAATTTTAGAAAGACGAGCGCTTATATCTCAGTATTCATATACGTACGTCCTTTATTCACCCTATCCACGAAAGGCAAAACAGTGCCACTTACCAAAAGTAATTGGTTTTTTTTAAGTATGCGGTGGTAAATTGGAACAATTTTTAGAATACATATACATATATATTTGCTGTACCAATTTCTTTAATTTTAATTCAACTGCGAGGAAAGCAGAAAATTATTTTCGGATAATATTGCGAAAATGCAAATTATAAAAATGCATAGAACGAAAGCCAAGTGAATTTTCTCTATCCAATTTAAAACTTTTCCATGTCTATATAGAATTTTTCGTTAGTTTTCACGTTCCGAGTGCTTCGTGTTACCTAAAATTAGTATGCAAAGGATTAAAAGCCTGTAAACTTGAGTTCTCTTCCGGTGGGTGAACTGACGCCTCTACAACCTATTCAAAAACGTTGGCACAGGGGGTTTTAACGATGTGAGGGGAATTTCGAAGTATGTCAGAGGCTCACAGCATTTGTAGTACTCATTCGCTCTCGATCGATATAAATTCTTCAATGCGAAATATGCCTGAAAATACGGGGTGAATAAGAATTCGAGCTGTTGCTTATGTGTCATTTGGGTGACATTTCTTTTCATTATACGCTTTTGAAGGGATGTCTCATTTCTCCCTAGATGAAGTCGAAATCATCTATTTAGTAAAGATTTTTCTTGATTTGCTTTTCACTCCAAATATATTCTTCTGTGAACACCCAAATGTTGGAATTGAAATTCTACCAAATATGTACAACTCACATTAGCCGCTGTATTTGCATAAAACCGAAGGAAACACTCCCTTCCTGACAATTGACTTTGATAAGATTATTTCAAATTTTTCTCTTGATAACATTATCTATAAAATGTTTTCAATCCCGGAAATGAAGAATACCTTGGAGTCAGTCATTAAGACAATTTGTAGTATATTACGAGCGTTGTTTTTCTGTGAAACAGTAAGCAGAAACGTTTTCTTAGATATTGGGTAAATTCAAGCAACTAGCCATAAATTTTAATGAAAGAAAATGATCAGCAAAACGCGCGAAAAGT
This sequence comes from Dioctria linearis, assembly GCA_963930735.1. NCBI lineage: Eukaryota > Metazoa > Arthropoda > Insecta > Diptera > Asilidae > Dioctria > Dioctria linearis. The sequence goes on along the minus strand of OZ005740.1, from coordinate 225,356,557 downwards.
GAAGTTAAAAATTAAAGTTTATTTCCAACTTGCTAAATGGGCATTTGTTGGAATAGAAACCATAAAAATGAAAGCACCATAAGTGTAGAATACCACGTGAAAGAGGCTAACCCCTTTCGAGCATAGGGTTATCTACGGTCTTATGGTATTTTTCTAGTCTAGACGTAGTTAGTTAGTTGGTTGTATTCAATTTAAAGTAGAATGTATATGGAGGTTTGTAGGGAATGTGTGCAATTTTCAGATGCAATGATTACAATACTATTCAGTTCAGGGCTCTTCACTTATTGCAGTAGAATAAGAAAAGAATTGGGTCACTTTCAATTTGTGGAGAATATGTAGTACAAAAACAATAAAGAAGAGGAAAATGTCCTGGAATATCCTTACGTTATATGAAAAATGTAATTAACTGGAAAATTATATACATAGGAAATATGTTCATACATATGTGTATATCCCCCTAATCGTGTTTGTATAGCTCTTTAAATGAGTTGATGGCCTTGTTTAAATGTAAGTATCTAAAAGTTATGTACAAGATTTTTCTCCGTCTATTACTTTCATTATTTTGTTATCATTTTCTATGAAGATGCACTTAAATGACAAGTTAAATTTTTTTCAAAATGGCGTGAATTACAACTGGTGCTAATAAACTATAAAAAAAAAAATGACGTTGTAAGCACTTCACAATGCACTGTCGTGATAGTTTTACCAATAACACATACTTAATTTCTTTTTTAACAATACTGTGCAATTTATAAATAATTCAATGTCGACTGATAAGTCTTTTTTTGGCTTTGCTGAATTTTTACCTGATTTAGTTTCAATCTTGACGTAGTAGCTGGAAATCATGGATTTCATTAGGCTTATTATTACATGTTAACCACCTCGCAGAAGATGCTGAGTCAGCAGAAAAAGCACACTTGATTGAAGGTAACGACTATCTCAAAAACTCTTTCGAAGAACATGGAAAGATGGAAAACTAATTTCGTGTAGATCAATATTTCAAGCTTGTCGTTCACGCAATAACATTTTCGCTATGTTTTACGTTTTTTAGCGAACTTACAAATAATTTCCAATTTTAAGAGTTTACTATACAGTAAGCTTACGGATTGGAAAGATTTGCGAGAATTTCTGCCATGTCGCATGTCTCGATTTTAATGTAACTTTTCAGGTAAAAACATAGTCCCTAAACTCGTTTTAAAAGTATACCGAAATTGACTGCTTTCGGGGAAAAGTTTCCATTTTGATTTTACATTTTTTATTGAGAAAACGATTTAATCATTTAACTGAATTTTAATATTTCTCTAAATAAAAATGTCTTTCAATATTATTCGTGTGTGTCCATTTTTCCGTACCATTATAGCATATACCATTAAAGCTTAATATCATTTGTTTTTATCTAGTGTAAAAAAAAATTATCCCACCGCATTCTTCGCAATTGCTTAATTAACATATATCGGAATATTAAAAATAGCCCCAGCAATTTTTGAATTCTCCATTACGGCTAGCGGAGTGGGGTATTTTTTGATTAATTTCGATGCCATTTTGATAGGAAAGACTTGCCTGAAAATACTCTATACTCTTCGAAGCAAACAAACTTTTAAGAATATAGTTAATACATAAATTGCGTTGCATAAAATTTGTATGAATAATTTGTTTGTGGAGATCCTTCTAGAAATAGTTTTGCATGAAATCACTTTCGAGTATCGATACACTTCAACAGATCTGGGGTAGGCGACTAGCAAATTAGTTACACATACACATGTTCTTCCCTAATTATTGAAACGAAAACTTACGTAAGCTTTGAAGTATCTTTTCCCTTATAAGAAACACAATAACAACAAAAAAACTCCATTATCAAGCTCCTAACTATTATAGCGGTGCCAGTTGAAACAATAAAATATTATGTTTATGTAGTTAAGTGGAGTCAGTACCAAGATTTGCAAGTTTCATACATTTTTCAATGTGAATTTCTGACAAACTATGTTTGGGAGAATAATGATTTATATCTTAAATTAAAGGTAACGAAGAAGTCTAGTAAATAAGGTCGGCAAAAATTACAAAAAGTGTATTGGACTGGAGATATTAGCTCGGAAACTTGTAAAAAATGGTAAAAACTGAAATTTTTTAAATTAAATTCCTGGTAGTAGGTATTCTGATTTCTTTAGATTGTGACTATTTTGGAAAGATAAAGCCTTTTTTTGAATTATTTGGCTCTAATAGTACTTGTTTTTTCTCCCGATATTTCACCGACAAGAACTTGCAATAATTCATTGAAAGCGGTTGAAATACAAAGTAAAATAGTATATTTAACAATTATGTGCAAAAAAATTTAGGAGAGTTAATTTTCGTTAAAATTTTTTAATTTCTTTGAACTGAAAATTTTGCTGAGTACTGACTCCTCTTAATGCTTTTTATGACCGGTTACATATACGTTGCTTAATAAATTAATAACAGCTCTGATAATAAAGGAAGAATTGTATGGGATTATTGAGGAAATACAGAAATGGGAAACTTAGGGGTCGATTTCTACTAAAGACTATTTAACAAAATGGAAAAGCACCAGCAATATTATGCGTATTTTCTCTGCGTTTTTAAGCTATTATGTGATGTTGATATTGCCAGCTTTTTTTTTTTTTTTGCTACATCTGCTAAGAAAAGAAATAATTTGCTTTGAATAAATCCTCTTTTTGTAGGGTCCACTGACATGTATATAAATGGACTGCTCGTTGAACCAAAAATGCATGAAAGCAAATGGCACAACTTTCATATTCCTGTCTCTTCCCGTGAGAGCATACTTTCCCACTGAACTGTAACGATTGGGAACCAAAAATTGCTTGAGATTCTGCGATATTTCCAGAACTGGTAACATGGTAATCAAAACTTTCCTACCACAACAGCCTTACACTTCCTTCGACTCATAATTAAAATTTAGCGATACAAATAGCCCCAAATACTTTTGTGGTAGATTCAGTAAATACCACTGACCTGCATACATGGTGTTTCCCACTAGGAGGTCAATAGAGCGGGAGGTGATAGTACTCACCAACACGAACCAAAAATTGTATGGCCATTACCAAAATTTCGGATTTTCTTAACTTTTGTTTTTTTATTTAACCTCTATTATTTTTGAAAAAAGGGCGTTAATATAACATTTTTTTATAAAAACTGTAAACTGTAGACTCTCCTCTTTACGTTGACCTATTACACCTAATGTGCTATCTGCAGCCCTTTAAGAGTTATTAGCTCTAAACTTATTCTCAAACCTATTTTCAAACCTATTCTCAACAATAATTTGTTCGCTTAGCACGTCATTTAAAAAAATATCGTCTAATTTCAGTGTGACCGGAATAGGTTATGAGTTAGTAACTGTTTAACGGCTACAGTTAACACACAGGGTGTACTAGGTCAAATGAAACAGTCTACAGTTTACAGTTTTTATAAAAAAAAAAGTCCAAAAGTACCAGTCTGACCTTACCTAAAGTCATAAAAGTGAAGTCATTAATACTTGATGTAGCTTTTCCCTTAGTTTAAAAAACGTTTATTTAATGCATTTACAATTCTTTTGAACTCGACTTCTGTCGATGTTTAATGCTGTCGAAATTAGCATTCGTCCATATATGCATTCAGCGGGTTTTCCAACGAGACAGGTCTATTCTATTGGTACAATTTTATCAATTTATGTTATTTTATGCCTTAAAATTAAATAATTCCCCAAAAATCCTATTCTGTCCCAAGAAATTTATTTTAATTTTATGCATCGTAACATAAAATATTTCCTGTTATGGGGCATACCATAAAATATCCTAAGCAGTACATTTTAAAGGTATTACGACATACATATTTTATAAAAATGACAATTGGTTTATAGTTTGAAATTAGTGTGAATTACTATTATATCCAAAATTGTGGAAATGCGCATTCCGATATGGTAAATATAAATAGTTAATGAAATTTGTCTAGAGTTTTAATCATATACAGGAGAGATCATAGGAGAAATCTGCTATATCTTACCGATTCCAGCGATCCATTTGAGTTATCTAACTATAAGTTTCAAAATTTGTTTTGGCGGGATAAGGTTGTGGTTAAAATATTTATCGAGAAACTAGAGCATAATGCTAGAAAAATATCCATTTCGTTTACTTTAAGATTCCTAAGTCCTTTGCTACGCACATGGTTCGTATCAAACTCCAGTTGGGATTCGCCATATTTTAGCACTTTCACAGCCAAGTGTCTCGAGACGAGAGCTATTACGGAAATGTCAATCCGACCGCCTGTTCAAAAAGTAATAGAAACGACAAAATAACGTAAAATATTATTTTAGGGAAAATTACAGAATAGGGCCCATTATCTGCAATAAAAGATGAAGTAACTAAAGAACCTGTGAAATTTCAAGCAAGATCGCAATAAACTTTAAGAAATCTGTTTGATTAAATTTTTAATTCTTTGGCTTAGATAACTTACGGCTATGCATTTTCTATGGTTATCTATCACCCCCTCTGATGAATTGTTTTTTAATTTCTGCGGGGTTCCTTTGAAAGTCCTTTAATCTTTTTCAATACTTTTTTTACTTTTGCTGGATTAAATGTAATTGTTGGATTGGACTACTTTCTGTTACGAGATTTCGAATGATGATATTAATGGAATGTGACCGGTGGAAAGGAGATAGTTCAGTTAAGTACTGTTTGAATTCGATGTTGGATTTCTTCTTGAATGAGATTTCAATATATAGATGGGGAATACGAAAATCAGACCGTACGCAAATTAGTACATGTTGAAAATGTTGTCTTTCTTTGCTTATTGCTAAGTAAGCAAACTGTCGTTGTAATTAGTTTAAAATTGAGAATAAGCAATTGGATTCGAAGAAGCCCCAAGTAGTTAGTATATATTTCTTTTCGGTGAGGTAAGTTGTCCGACTGAACTACATATTTGAATGGCATTAGTTTTAAGCAAGTAAAAAAGACATATCTATATGTGGGATCAGATTTTGGAAATCAAATGGCGCAAGTAATTCCAGCAATTAATTAGTCCATTTTTAATGGGTCATTTAATAGGAAACGTCTGATCTCGTAGGGACTAAATATCCATAACAGTAAATTCAAAAAGCTATTACAAATAGAAAAAGTAATTACCATTAACATTTATTTTATCTATTGCTAATTCAAATATTCCATTTTTGAAGGACTTCCGGCTTTAATGACTCAAAACTTCCTTGAAAACAACTTACCCATCTCTGTTGGCAAAGCACCGATTGTATGTATAGACTATACCGTGATGGTTTCACCTGGTTGCAGGAATGAACAATAAAAAACACCTTTACTAGTTTATGATAGATATATGATAGCATGTTCTTCACGTCCCAGCCATTGTTCAAATTATTGTGCAGGTCTTCATCGCACTTTATTATGCGATGTAGAAACACCTACATTTTTTATATCCTTTATATTAACTCCACCGCCACGCCGTGTCCGCAAACTTAGAAAGTCAAAATTGACCCACTTCCCGGTATCCAATCGAGCTGAAATTTTTCTATGATAATGCATCTTGACAACACACACACACACGCAATGGAAGGTGCTTACTATTCTTGGAACAATATTAATTCTGTAAGCATACATGTTTTTTCACCATGACCACTCATATAAGACTTATGCACAATCCAACATTTTAATAATATTGTCAGAGGAAAAGAAAATCCAAATATGGGAGCTCTTGCACGATTTAGAATTTTACGGTATTAGGAGATACATTCCGAACATAGAACTATGGCTAACTATGCGTAACGAGTCAATAGCTATCGAGATAAAATGAAGAAAATGGAGATGGGTGGGCTACAAACACAGAAAATTTACATAAGCAATCACCCGACAGGCATATTTTGCATTCTAACTTAAGGAACAAAGGAAGGGTGGGAAGACTAAGAATCATATGGGGAAGGAGAGTGGAAAGATTTGGGAGAATGGCCCAGAAAATAGTGGTATGAAGAGAATAAGGAGGTTTTATGCTCCCAAGTGGAGTGAAAAAGGAATGAAACTTCTGAAACGAACATTTTTGTTATTTTTAATTAATAATCCACCACCGAAACTTCTAAATGCTGAAAGGAAGACAAATGTTCGGTATGGTAAAAGAATCTTGCAAAATATTTGCATTCCTTCTGTGTGTATTGTCAATCCTACCACCACCAGCCGAGACAGCTTTTTTGATTAAACGAAATGGGATATGGTATGTAAATGATGCAGTGATTTTAATTACGGCGGGCGTATCTTCACTTAATTTACTAATTACATCATTGGACAGTCGAGATTCGGGCAGAAGATCAAATTAAATATTATCCAAATTCTATATCTTCACTTGTAAGGCGGAAGCAGTTAATTAAGATAATCCATCTAGATCGTGAATACATCAAATACACTCTTAATTTTCTTAAATATTTAAGTCGCGAATTTCAGAAGACCATCATCCGTTCTCTCCATAAACCTTTCGGTAAACGTGCACATTAAATTCTCCTCAATTTTTTCATCTAATTTTATAAACAGGGAATCATCTGTTTAATGTAGAGGATTTTTCATAGGTTGACTGTTTGTTTGTATCAATATCACTTGCTGGGCATTTCCACTTACGGTGTAGTGAATTAATTGCTCGAAGTCGTTTTTCATAGAAGTGTTGTGGTGAATTCATGCGTGACTAAGAATGATTTAAGAAGTAGTAATTCGTGGAAAAAGCACAATATGGTGGATTGGATGGAGCGTTATGCTTAATCTCCAAATTGTATGGTACAACCACATTGTCAAACCGACATGGATTTTTGTGTTTGCTTCCTACTCTTCCATTTGAAAATTCATGCTTGCAAAACTGCCTCTTCTCTTTCATTCATTTGACGACATTAGCAACGTTAACCTAACTAGGTTAACTTTGGCATGAGCATTAGCTTATGTGTAGTAGTTTATCAGCAAAAACCATGGAAATTTTCTGTCTTGAAAGCAATATTTTATATTATTCGACTTGTCCCAAATAATTTCTTAGTTTACTATAGGTACTATAGTATAAATTATTGAGACCAAATACTTCCTTTGATGTAATTCTGCAATGAAAATGAGAAAGCAATTACATTGACAGGTCGACAGCTGTTTAATTTGGCAGCTTACATCTGCTTAATATATCGTGTATTTATATGCATTTTTCAACAAACAATATCGTTTTGACGACGCCGCTTTACCATGCATTGTAGATGAGGCATTATACTCTAGCTGCTGAAATTTTTGGAGGGTAATTTGTACAAAAATTTAACACCACCTATCTTAACCAATGCTTGCTCTTTGTCGATTACTTTATCTTGTATTTCTTATAGATGAGATACATACATTATTCGTATGACTAAGTTGGAGAATTTTATAGTGGGTTGTGCTTGAAACAGAAAAAAAAAACAGTAAGAATAACTTTCCTTGGGTGAGGATATGGTTAAAATTTTTGTTGAGGTGGTTCAGTGGCCTTCATTTATTGTGCAGAATGGAACATCTGTACATATTATGCCTGTTAACCTACTTTGCATCTCTAGTAACCACCACTCGTCGGATAAAAAAAAATTATACCTAAACCATTTATAAAGAAAATAGATAATTCAGACTGGAACATTCCTCATTTTCGACTTTGCTTTCAAAATGAATTACTATTCATTTTTTTTTATATGAATATTTTATGAAGAAAAAAATCCATGAAAAGTCCAACTCTGGAATAAAAATATTAAATTCGATTCACTTTTACCTCACATTGTTAAATTTCAGCACCCCCATCTGGAATTTATAGAGCAAACAGAATGAAAGAATGAAACTTCCATGAATTTTACGTGCATTTAAATCATGCTCTGGCTATATTGCTTCCTCTTCCTGGATGGTCATTTTTAAAATCACCTCAGGTAGAAAATATTTTCCAGTGTGAAGTTTTGAAAGCAGATAAATGTACAGAACACAAAAAAAAATTAAGTTAAAAATATGTGGTGCAACCAAAGCGTAGTTACATAATGGTTAAATTTTGTATCTCAAGCGAATATATTTTTATAGTTTTTATTTTTATTTTAATACCTATAATATAATTGTTGCAAAGTTTTACTCATAATTAATACATAGTTTTCCTGTGATACCTCCACCTCCCAGCACACAACCACAGCCCAATCTTGCACAAAAGCGGCTCCAGCAAACTCAGGCGAAAGTTGATGAAGTTGTTGGGATTATGAAAGTCAACGTGGAGAAGGTGTTAGAACGAGATCAAAAACTTTCTGAATTGGACCAAAGAGCGGATGCCTTACAGCATGGCGCCTCACAATTTGAACAACAGGCAGGAAAGCTTAAGCGAAAGCACTGGTGGGCGAATATCAAAATGATGATAATAATGGGAGTAATTGGAGTCATCCTTTTAATTATTATAATTGGTAAGTTGAGATTGTTTTCATTTATTTATTATTATCATTTTTATGGCGGTAGTCTTTAACTAATTATAATTTTGATTTATTGGGCTCGTTATTTTTAGTTTAGTAATTAGTGCTTTTCACCGCTGTTTGGAAGCATGACTTTTATGTTTTGTATTAATTTGGTCGACATTGAGTTTATTAGCTTGTCTAATTTTATGAAATAATATTGCATTGCTAAAAACAAAGGGAAAATATGTACAAGAAATGAAAAGAATGCAATTACTATGTATTAACATTTCGATGGTATTATTTTTAGATTTCATAAAACATTTCACCATTGAATATATTATCTTTACGTCTTTATTTTTAAAATCACCTCCGAAACAGTGTAAGGATTTTCATTCATGTTCGATTTAAATTTACTACTTTCGTGTTCTAACGAAGCATTCAAATCTTACTTTTTATGAATTTCGAGAAGCCCCGTAAACTTTGATCTATCACTTTGTTAAAAATTATTCGGAATTAGTAAAACATTTAAATTACACGTCAAGTTAGTATGATCAATCTTGCCAGCAGCCACAATTATTAATACTAAGGAAAATCTCATACTAGAGAATTTGTGGATAAAAAAATAACTATTTCGAACCTTATTTAAATACGAAATCAATGTCAAATTAACACATGTACTGTATTTACGTCGGCAGACTCTAATATTAGACATAATTTTTAGTTACTTATTTGTTCTTTTTAGTTGTCGTAAAATCATTTTGCATTAGTGTTTTTGCTCATGTTTCATAGGTCCTATGTCTAGCTTTTGTCTTACTTTTTGTCATATATTTTTTCACATACTTTAACATCTAATTTTGTCGTAATTCGGTGATTGATTTTGATTTATCTCTTTCATTTACCCTAAAATCGTACTTCTTATCGTATAGTTTAATTCATTTGAGGGTAAATGAAAAAGATAATTTACCGTAAAATGAAATCAACTATACGATAAAAAGTACGAAAAATTTGTCAACTACTCCTGAGGTTGCGACAAAAGGTTTTAAGTCTGGTAAGTGAGTATCTAACACTTAACGCATCTTTTTTCATTTGTAATGCAAAGTGTTATTCTCAGTTCATTCTACCTTTTGCCAGACTTGCTGTGCTGAATAAAGACAGAAACAAATTCAATAATTTCACGGTTTCTGTTTTTTCACATGCTCAGTTGAATTGACATTTTAATTTAAAAGTGTGTGTTCTGATCTACCGCCAAGTATCTAAAAGTGAGGCCCATCATCAACAATTTTCGTGCCAATCTCATAGATGTGTAGGTTTATATGTACTCTATAAAAAATTCGCATTGCAGGCGGATGGAAAAAAAGGGTTTATGCAAGGGATTTTGGCGCGGTTTTTGAAAGTATGAGGGTCAGTTCATAACAAATCGACCAAAAATCACAAAAGCGTGACATGACCATCATCAATTGTTTTGAAATTTTACATACATGGAGGGTTTCTGAAAACAAAAACACGAATTAAATAATTATACATTGCTTATTTTGCAAATTATAGCATTTTCAAAATTTCGAAAAAATGCTGTCCTGGTCGTTAAAAGTTCATATATATTTTTCTATTCATGCGAGGACAGTGAAATATGGCTTATTTGAAAGATAGGAATTCAAGTTATCTAAGAAAAATAGCATCTTAAAAATATATGCGCAAAAGGACATCAAGAATAAGGACGTGCTTTAATTTTATTATATAATTTTTAATTTTTTTTCCCTAATATTATCCACTAAAATTTATCAAAATTCCAAGTGTAAAAGATCAAGAAAATATCAGCAAAATTTATCTATGACTAAGTACAAATAAAGAAAAATTGTTTTTATACAGGGTGTCCCGTATGTAGTCTTGCACATGAATATGGATAGGTCATATTTAGACAAGCAAAAAATTGTATGAGTTGTGGGGAAATCCTAGCGGTTTCCGAGATAATGGGACTTGAAGATATTTGATCTCATGATAATGATTTAAAATTAATTGATTGGTAATAGTTGATATTAAATTGTTTTCTTATTCCTCTGCGTTTTGAAGTTATGGCTCAACAGAGTTAAAATTTCGGAATTTTATTTTGGTTTTTTTAACTACTATTTTTATCAAAAGCACGTCATCAACACCAAGTTTTCATATTGGCTTCTTAACCCACAACCTGCCCTTAAAATGACCTATGACACTCTGCACCCAAAATTTAACACTTTCTGCTCTGCATTTTTTTGCACTATTTCGTATGCATATCCAGCGAAAATGCTTTAAAAAGCTCATTCTCAAAAGATAATTACCTACTTTCTGGCATTGAACTTATATGTATATATACATATATGAATTTTTAAAGAAGACCAGGACAGAATTTTTCCGTAATTTTGAAAATGCTATAACTCGCAAAACACGCAATGTGTAGGGAAAATCTTTAATTCGTGTTTTTGTTTTCACAAACCCACCATGTATGTAAAATTTCAGCAAAATTGGTGATGGTCACAGACATGTGTTGACTATTTGATATGGAACCTTCCCTCTTCCTCACTAAGCCCATTTCCATCTGCGGTTGCACAATAACTTGCTTAAAATTTCATTTTTGGTAAATCTATATCAAGAAAATATATTGAAAATTAAGCACTTTTATCGAAATTACAATCTTCTAATACCCAGTTTATTGTTAAAAAAGATACAAACGCAATATTACTAAATTTGTACATCAAAGAATGTAATTTTTTTAAATTTTACCAACGGCTTTTGTGCTAAGGTACATTTCCTAACAGAACATAAAAAAAAGTAACTTCTAGGGCACACGTAGACAGAGATGCAACCATATGTTAGAAAGTGGGAGAAATCATCAGGTTTGGCACGCAAAAATTGCATATGTGTATATTATATACACGCAATGACATCTCTTAGTTTCTTACTCGTAGGCTTTGATTTATAAATCCGACTAGAATTTAAGTACTGAGCTATCGTGAAAACCTTTATCATGAGCTTCACATCACTGTATCAAATCTTTGCTTGCAAACGTTATATCTTGCAGGTCGCATGACGAATTAAGAACGGTATTAATTGCCTTCTCTCAAGAAATTAAGAAATGTATATAAACTATATGAAAACTAACTATGATCGATGCTCTAGAATGCTCTAGACACCTCACGCGAAAACGGTACGTGACTGGGAGATGCAGGGAGAAGGAGGAGGTCATGTACAGCGCTGCGACCGAGTATCGAGCGCGAAAATGAAATTTATATCAATTTCTCTTTCACTTTTTCATTATATTTTCGGGGAGCAGAACAAAAAGATGGAATAATAGACTGCTTTTGCTTTAGTGCTTGCTGCACAAAAACTATACCTTGTGACCGCACAACAAGTCTTATTCTTCTTCGCCAAAAGAGAATGGGCGATCATGCATCGTAAAAACTACACCATCCAAACTAGCTTTATGCTAATGCATGTAACTGACAATCTTGTAAGGACTGAAATTCAGTTGAAAGCATTTTTCAATCTCTGTACCATTAATCAAAACAGCCAATAATCCAAGCTATTCACCTATCTATAAGGATTTTAACATAAGGAACTTAATGAAAGTAATAAAACAAATTGATGAAACATAAGAGGACACATTTACATTTGTTATTGAAATGATTTTGTTGAGGATATTGACTCCTCATGTTTATCAGTTAAAGGGTGTATTTTTTGGAGATATTCGAAAAGCTACAGTTTTGTCATTCTGGTAAATTTTTGGAAAGAATTCAAGTTCTCTTTTTGTAGTCTATTCATCACCACATGTGGAACGTCACTGCCTGGTTTCAAGAGTCAATTCCTACTCCATAGTGTTTTTTTTATTTGTTCTTTCTCATGCCTTTTAATAATTAATGAAGTTAATGTTATAGTTATATGAGGTAATAGTTGCTAATTTTTGCCAATTTTTCCTTAACACTTTTGACTACTGTTATGTTTATCACTTATGTATGTCATTATATGTGTGAACAAATCGCAGTATGACCTGGACAAATGAGAAATTGTTTGTAAAATCATATGACACCTAATTTGGACACACAATTGATTTCATCAGACGGTCTGAAGCGAATTTTAGCAAAATACTGATAGATATATGTATCTTTGATCTTCCTCATGTGCGCAAAATTTATTGTGGAGTTGAGGTTTGTATAGCCCTATCTAAGACAATATCGTTCAGATTATTTTGCTTCAACTGCTCAGTTCGTTTATTTGAACCCATTGCTTTAACTCACTTAAATATTTTATTTTCAAAATTGCAGGTGATGTACATTGTCTTCTGAAATTAAGTGAATTAATTTTGAACTTTATATCTCCGAGCTCTCCACTTTTCCTTATTATTGTAATTTTGATTCAGTTTTATTGTACACCAGAAACACATTTACATTAAAATGGTCCGAAGTACTAGAGTAGTACTAGAGAAAAATTTGTAAGCTAAGATTTTTATTAAGGTAATTTCCTTTTAGACTTTTATAAATACGCTTTTTATCGAAGAGTTAAATGTTTTTACTTCGCACATAAAAACCTGCTGAGATATATCCTCACCTGTTTAAAAATTGTCTGACATATAAATCTTTAGGAAACCTCAAATGGTTTCGTTGAGATATACTAACATTTTTTTGCTATACAAATATTATACTGAAGAAGTGAAGGTATAAAGCGCTCATATTTTTATCATATCCTCTTAAATGGTGATGAATTAAGGAACATTTCATTCGGTAAACAAAATGTCACCTCAAATAAATTATGGGTGTGTTTTTGCCTCTTATAATACTCACACATTTCCGGAAATTTTGAATGTCAGAAGTTGTCTACAAAATAAATCTCTCCCCTAGCAAAAAGCACATTTTTCTTTTCAAATATAGTCGGCTCTTTCAAAACACTTTATGAGACCGGACTAAAGACTTCTGCTGCGGTGGGTTATAGTTTTAAGAATTTGTTATGTAATAGAATTTATTATTTGGTGTAGTTATTTTTTGATAAATAGTGTGAGTAAGATGTTGGAATAGAACAGGTCCAAAAGGTGGTATACCCTCAAAACTGCCGGAGCTAATACGATCCTGGGTACATGATTCGAATTATAAAGAAACAGCGATTTCATATATAATTACTTTACGAGAGAGCATTTAAGTCCATATAGACATTTTAAGGGCTGACGGCACCTTACGCTGTACTCGTCTTCAACGCCCTCATAAATTCTTCATGGTATATGACGCGGGTGGTGAAAATAATGTTTTTTGACAAATGACGTAATTGAATTCACAATTAAGGTTTCTTTTGAAATATCGCTTAGACACTACAACATACTAATAGGTTTCAACCACTGACATGTATAACATAGACTGCTTGATCTTCTATTTCATATGGGTCCACTTTTGTTGTCAGGGGTGTAAAAACTATTTTAATTTACATTTTACTACGAAAACTTGATTGCATCTAAACAACCTGGTAAATACAAATGACTCCAATGTAAAAAAGCACTGGCGCCAGTAGCCGCCAGCAAGCGTGCCTACCATTGGTAAGATTTTTATTTCGTAGCCACACCATTTACTATAAAAGCATTCTAATTGCTTGTGCCAGCTGGCGTTAGTATTACTGGCGTGGTGCGTAACTGCAGTCTTGGAAACGCAATAATATTCACAAATTTTAAATACTAGCAAAATATGGGTTTATTATTTATGACAGACGGATAAAAACATATCAGTGTTTTACAGACATCGCAGTATAAAAAAATCTTTGTGTTGAGCATTACATTATTCCTTGGTAAATATATCATGATGAGCTCATCAATGAGCTCCTCATGAGCAATCAGATGAACGTACAGATGAAATTTATATGCATTTGAATCAAAGCCGCGAAAAACATTATTTATTTACTTATTCACAGATAGTGTGCATGAGATATTGCATCTCTTTCACTTATTTCGAAATGTATACTTTGCTTCTCTTTTGTGCATTTTACAATATTAGATGAGCACTTCGATGAGTACATAATGAGCGTTACGATGAGCTTATTAATGAGTATGTCAATTAGGGTCATGATTAGCTTATTAATGAGCGTATTTTTTTCCGAATTCAAACTCTAAGACGCTGAGGCGTAAGGATTTGGGAATAACGTCTTGTTCATCATACCAGCGACAGTCTTTCCGCGCAAAACAAATCAAAAAATTAATTTAAAAACATAAATAAATAAATCACAAAAATCAATTCAAATTTTCCTAGTAGAAATGTCATCTGACCAGGTGATGACAATAATAAATATTTATTTATTGGTGGTTTAGTATATAAGGAGCAGTTTCATGCTATCAAATGAGCCCTTCGATGAGATTTAATGAATGCTCATCACGAGGCTCATCGGGACTTAATTTTTTATGTTTCTTTATGAATTGCAAACACCTTGATATACTTTTCAGTCAAATTAGTATTGGTTTACATAATAACTGCCCCTTGCGGGGCAGGAGGCAAGGTAAAACTGTGAGCAATTTCTACTTGGGTTAGAGATGATCTGTTTAGGTATTCTATAAAAACATGGATAGGTTTTTCTAACGATGTAGATACACAGGAATCGATACAAATACCTGCGATCTAGTTATAATCGATTCTTGATACTTGGATTTTTCAATGCATTGAAATGATTAAAATTAATGCAAATGGAAAATTGAGCGCGCTGATCGCAGTGGCAATTGTGCATTGATTTACAAAAGCTTTACAGAAATTAGTCCAAATAAAAGGATATTTTCCAATATTTTTAACGTTCATAATTTAAATCAAATAAAATTTGCTCTAGTACTATTAATATTACAGTGCCAAGCGAAAACAATAGTTCAATTCTCCTCCATTCAAAATTCTCTCAAAGGCAATTATTGAAATTTGCCGTTGCATTGGATTCCCAGAAATTCATATTTGAATTTGATTTCGAGATAATTTATTTAATAATGCGTTAAAAATTCAATGCATTCTTCTTAACTTTGTCTTTGCCTCTTTCGATTCTCCGCTTAAACTCACTTTTCATTCATGAAGAAGTCTCGATCTCACTTGTATGTATGTTATGTGTGAACGTCATCATGTAGAATTCGTCTGTATGTTATGTTTGCATGCATGTAATTTACATTCAATCCAACTTGCAAGATCATTCGTATTTAAATACAATAATGCGAATGACCCTGGAAACAATCACTATCGGGCGATTTTTAGAAAATTATTCTCAGCGGAGGCCAGGAATAGAGGAATTAAAACTTAAAAAAGGGTGGAGGAATCCAATCAGGACCCGTTGTTAAGTCATTTGAAAGCCCATTAATATGATCGCAAGTATACCCTCTTGTGCAATTGTAGGAATAGTGAATGAAATGTTATTGGAGTCGTTCATATGATTGAAGTTGTTATTTCGAGGTTGGAAATTTGTCGAGGCAAACGCATTGTCAACAAATGAAGCAAACATCTTGCCAATTTCAGACGAATCATCACTAGTAGAATCTTTGTACCTGGTATTGGGGTAGTTGTCCGTTTAGAATACAATAGAATACAAAATTATCTTTAACATTCGGCTTAAAATGTGGTCATTTTAACCCGTGTGAGCACAGTTTTCATTAATTCTCTACAAGACAAAATTTAATTAAGAAATTATTTTAAAAATCCTCATGAATGTAGAAAATTAATGAAAAGTGTACTCTTACGTGGGTCAACTTGACCCCTTGGTAAACCTAGTGTTTTAAAATGAAATACCAGCCATAATGAAGAAGCTCGGTGCACAATTTCAGATAACAATAATGATGAAAACAAGCGATCAGCCTCAAATCTGCAGCAGTGAAAAATATATGATGACTCTGCGTGCTGTGCGGCAGATTATATACCATCGAGCATATTACCTCAGCCAGAAGAAATTCAACCGGCATACAAAATGAGCGGCACAGCTGCAACCAATAATCTGCATTAGCACGAAACAGAAACTTCTTTTAAAAGGAGAAAGATTAAGTCTATCCCTCCATTTGAGACTTCCAAGAACAAAAAGTAAGAACCTCCTTTGTACGCTCTCTATATGATCGAAGTGATTTCTATAAGAAGGAGGCCAAACTGAACTGGTATATTTGAAATTGGTTGTAAGAAAACACAGCGCTACGCATAACCCAGAATCGCGTTCGCCGTATTAACCGTGTGATGTATGTGGAAGCTAAATGTGAGCTTGGAATCAAACAAAACACCAAAGTCACGTAATTTATCGATTTTAGAAGGTAGAAACCCATACATAACATTCAGCGTTCAAAGGAACACACGAGAAGAAAAAGCTACTTTACACTTATAAACATTTAAAAATACACACATTCAAAAAGTTTATCAAGGTCGTCCTACAATTTCACACAATCACAATGCGGATTAAAAGATCTATTCAGTTTTAAATGGTCCATGTAGATTAGCAAATCAGAGTTAGTATAGTAGTAGTATAGGAAACATCATTTATGAACAAGAGGAAGAGAGGGGGCTCTAAGTGACTACTCTGCCGAGAACCGGAGTAAACCGTTATTTATTTTACAGATAAAGGGAAAACGAATTTGAACTCTTAGTTTCCGATCCATAAGATAGATAGGTAGATAACGAAACAAGAAAGTCTAATGACCGCAGTTTAAATAACAACAAGTAAAAAAGCTAGAATTGGTCTAAGGCCAATTCATATGATACCCTAGATGAATGCCCGTATTAAATTTCGTATGGTCACCGATCTATTCAAGTTTGATTTTGAAGTTGTTTTTCGCATATATTTCTAGAACGGTTTGTTGCACAGAAAAAACGATTATTACCAATTTTATAGGATTTCGTATTTTGCAGAAGTTTTTAGTACAATAAAAATGTCTTGGACTGATCGTTTTCAAAGTATGCGTAAAAAACCTAAATTTTTATATGGCAACACCAAGAAGGAGTTACCCGATTTAGTCCATTTTTAACATTTTATTTGCTAATGTAGTAAAAACAATATGTACGAAATTTCAGCTCTCTACGTCGACGCGTTCTCAGGCAGTGTCCAAATATATAGCGGAAAACGAAATTTTTATATGGCAACCCCACGAAGGAGTTGCCCGATTTGTCTCATTTTCGAACTTAATTTTACTTTTTTTTTTAAAGTCCGTGTACAAAATTTCAGCTCTCTAAGTATACGCGTTCTCGAGTTATCGTGCGCACGGACGGACGGACGGACATGCAAAAATCAAAATAACTTTTAATATTATGAATGAGTGTCCAATCCATTTTCCTCTACCATCATTATTTCGAGGTGTTACAAACGGAATGACAAACTTAGTATACCCCTATAGATTTAATCTAGGGTATAAAAAGGAAGCTCTGGAAGCTTGCCAAAAGCCTTATTGAAGTCCCAACCATACTCAAACTATTCAATACAGGTACATTGATGTAAATTGAACCAGGTTTGTTGTTGACCTGCCCTTAATAAAACGTAATGGTTAGATTAATTTTTTGAGGAAAACTCCGATCTTTATTGTATTATTTGTTATTTGCTTGCCGTTTGGAGTCTTGGCTTAGAACCTTTCTTCAGGAGCTAAGTATATAAAAATATAAAACCATAGTATGAAAAGTGTATAATTAATTCGTTTTGTTTTACCTCTGTTTCCGTTGTGATAGATTTTCTAAAAGTATTACAACATGTTTCACAAATACACATTAAAAATAAATTAAAACATTGACTAGACATAAAAATAAATAAATAAATAAACAAATAATTTAGTAAAAGATAAAAAATAAAGGCATAACAAAAAAATGTAGACTAATGTGTACTATGAGTAAGAATATTAAAGAACCACAGATGTGTGAAGTTTTTTGTCATGTTGTGTTGTTAAATTTTTAGTTTTCTTAGTATGTGTTGGTAGTCACTTGAGCATATGAACAACAACTTCCAGCAGTGGATAATCTTCTTCTAAGATAAAATTCTAACCTTAAAGTTTGATTCTGCATGAATCCTGATATCCTGTATTCACCACAATCCGCTACAGAAAAGTGGTGGGGGGTTTGTCTTGGGCCTTGTACTACTTGCCTACAAGCAGGGTAAGCGAATGAGCAAATTGCTGGTGGAACTAAGAGTCGAGGAGAGAAATTGTTAAAAATAATAACATTTAAAACAAATGTTCCATTAATTTTCTTCCTTTTTCCACTTTGCGAAATTGGGTTTTTCTTTTTAGTACGATCAAATTAAGCCGAATATGGGCAATCAGGGGAAATAATTCGTGTAGTTTTGTAAATTGGTACAGTTATACCTTGTGGGTATCCAGATGAACATACTAAAAGTCCTCAAGGGCGGTGGATGTGCTGAAGGTGTAGATGGGGTTTAAGGTTCCTTTTTTCAGGTTTTTGCTCATATCCCGAATATCTGTACGAATAGCATTATGTTTACTTCTGACAAAAGTTTCTACATAAAATTTCCTAGAAATTTGGTCATATTTATTTTTGCTCTACCATCAATACTATAGGAGCTACAGGGTATGTAAGTTTTAACAGAGAGATAAAAAATAGGGGATTTAAGAATTAAAAACGAAATACGTTTTAAAATTTTATTTAAAATAGAAAAAGCAAATCAGTTCGTCTTTATTATCTTACTCGTCGTCTTCTTCTTCTATGATATCTACAGGTACACCGTTTGTACATGAACCCAAACAGCCGAAGAATACTAGACTGCATGAAATACCGGCTTTTCGAAATACGCATTTTCCAGTGCAACCACTTTTGCAGCTACAAAAAATTGAAGTCAGCACGGTGTGAGGAGCTGGCGGATCTGTGGTGATAATTGGCTCGAGGGTTCCATCAGCTCCTCGCTTCCAACCCCACATTTCAGGAGGCATTCCGTTACAAAGCCACTCTTGTACTTGATGGAATGCTCACAATGCGTGATATTTTGCTGACCCTTTAGTATGGGGGAGAGCGGAGAGATCAGCCTTGGACTTGGTGCTGGATTTAACAAAAAGCTAGTATCGATGGCTGTTATGATCAAGCTGAGTAGTGGGCGCACGATATATCGTCAAAAACATCGTTTTCCTGATTTTGCTATGGCTTCCGATGCTGATACTTTGATACTTCTACCCTGTCACTAATCATGTCTTTATCACAAATTGTACAGTGGTAGTGGTATTCGGCGGTCCGCGCCCGCTTACGCCCGTCGTAGCGACTCACGGTATCTCGCACGCTTGGCTCTTGTTTACATTATCGCCCCTTTTGTTTAGAATTCTCAATAGATCGACATTGGGTTTTTTATGTTGGGTCGGCAGATGACTAAGCTTGCTTATTCTAAAAATGTAAGTGATAATGAACAATGACGAAAAAACGACGCCGTTTTCTGAAATCGTCTATTTTTTATCTCTGTTAAAACTTACACACCAGCTTCTAAAGTATTGATCGTAGAGCAAAAATAAGTACGACCAAATTTCCAGGAAATTTTATGTAGAAACTTTTGTCAGAAGTAAACATAATGCTATTCGTACAGATATTCGAGATATGAGCAAAAACCTGAAAAAAGAACCCTCTCTACACACTCAGCACACCCCCACCCTTGAGGACTTTTAGTACATATGTTCATCTGGATATCGCAAGGTATAAACGTACCAATTTACAAAACTACACGAATTATTTCCCCTGATTTTATTAATTTTCTTGAACTATTGCCTTTTCTTCGTTTTACTTAAAGCTTCAACTAATAAAACTCCAGTTCTATAGATAAATATTTTGCCCCGTCAATCACACAAACTACAAAGAAGGACTGTTTCAATTTAATTTTTCTTATCCTTTTTTCATATTAAGATAAGAGGCCGGCAAGTAATTTTCTATAAATCACTTTTCCATGATTTTTGTCAATCCTTTTTTCATTGTGGAATAATAAATTTAATGAGGTATTTCACTATATTTATTGGCTACCTAAAGCTCAGAATCTTATATCTCCTTTTTTGGTCACGTTTCAGGATCTTGAAAAGAATCGAGTTCATTTTTTATGTTTAGTTAAAAGTTTGTCTTTTATTTTCCGATCATGGGATTGAGTCATATTTGAAAAAAATTATTTTATAACAGAAAATATTCAAGCAAAGTCTCGATCTTCGTGAATTGTTGGGATGAATAAAATAAATGATGTTTTTATTAAATCAATGTAATGAAATACATAATACATTTGAACAATTAAGTATATTCAGTAATTATTTACTCTCGCATTTGAAGCTGTTACAATCTGCAAATTTGCTGTAGGCATTTAAATTAGTTATAATACTTTAATTCGGCTAAAATACACACTTTACAATCTGTCAACAGACGTCCACGCATGACCCATTACTGTAAAATTTCGGTTCTTGCTATTGGCGATATAAGCTGTATATGTAGCCGAAAAACATTAGCAGATAATTAAATTCAACGCTCTAGATTAATAATGTTTTAACTACTCAAATAAACTAATTATAGACATCTTGCGCGGCAAATTTTTGTTTACTTAAAACTGTCTTGAAATAATAAAAATAAGTATGTATGTGTTTGGTGGTAATGTTCAATTGACGGTGAATAAAGGATAAACTATGCGCATGTATTTTCCTGTGCATGCAACGCTCAGATCCATATTTTACAAAACACCATTGCAATCAATCATTTTTAAAAATTTCTCAGCTGCATTTCGCCAAGGACATCTCTACTAAAATCTCATTTGGACAATTCATCGCGTCGAGAATTCTGAGTTTTTTAAAAGTGGCATATATGTAGATACATTTATATACCTATTATTTCATTATTCAGACCGTTACTTCCAAGACACAAATCTTGATATCTCATATGGAAGTTTTATCCTATTTGTGTTTTATAACAACAGTATAAAAGAATAGAAATGCAATATAGATGCAAACATATTCATCGAAGCTCTTTAATGATTTGATTAGGTATGAAAATTAACTTTCCAATGATTGTATTCAAAAGTAGTTTATATTTTATCTTGTCATTAAAAACACTTAACAACTGGGTGCTAAAAACTGCTTTTAAATAATATGAAATTGTCATTTTTTCCTGAAAGCAGTTAAATGCACAGGACCAGCTCTGGTTTAGTTTTCGGAAAGGTAGAAAGATAAAGTTTAACTGCTAGCGCCAGAGTATTTTGCTTGTAATATTGTTGAAATTGTCAGCGTGGAAATTTTATCCATAAACTTTTCAGGAAAACATTTGATTAATTATTATTAATAATAATCAACTGAAAGCCGAACATGAAGAAGTTTTAAACAAAATAATAAAGCAGAAGGCTATTGGTATTAAGATAAATTATAAAATTAAAATAAAGCAAGGGCTTTTCGAGAGAAATTAATGAAAATTACAAGAATTACAGAAATCCCTAAACGTCATGTCATTGTTGAATCTTTGAATGTGAGTTTTATGATTGGATGGGATTCGCCGAGATAACGATGATAATTTTGTCTAATATGTTTTTTTAGATATAATAGGCGGGTTTAATTCAAGATGGTAAAATTAGAGATCATTATAGCAAAGCAGATGATATTAATTATGGAAAAAATTTATAAATAAATCTAAAAACCTCGAAATTCATATTAAAAAGGGTAGAAATCAATAATTAATTAATAATATTAATAATTACATATTAGAAATTATTTCTGTTATTGATTTTATTTATAGGAAAGTGAACATAAAAATATCTCATAATATTTTAAATAATTACATTCAAATTAACTGCTGAAGCTCATTTGGCAAAGATACAATTCAATACTTACATTTATATAGAAACATTAATATACTGATCATAGTTAAGCTAGTCGCATATTATCATCATCATCATTAATAACTGAATGTACCTATTCGATGTTAACTTTTTAAATAAGCAACGTTGTATAACTGGAAGAGAATTCGATTTGCAGGGTTCATAATGTAATATTAAAATGAACGTTAACACAGCATTGAATACTAGGGAGTGATCGAAATATTAATATGCCTGCAGGTGCTCAAGGAGCTTATGATAAACCTTGGCTGGTTCAAAAGTCATGTTCAAATATTAATAATATTTCTGTATTGGATTACTATCATATTCTTCGTCACAGTTTGAGTTGGCATTGAAAACAAAAAAATAGTTTTATTGGACATATCGGGTTCTGCAGTACCTGAGAAGTAGAGAAACAGGAAATTAACGGAAAGTTTGTTTACTAATTAATGAATAATTTATTTTATTACCTACTGAAACTGCTTGAAATCAAATAGACAATGCGCACCATATACAAGATGTCCGCAAAACTCGCGTCATTGCTCCATACCCATGTTTCCTCATTCAATGTGGAGCAAAAAATGTGTGGGAGAAGGGTGGGAATTGCAGGGTATGGGGTGGTAGAGGGATCTTCTGATTTTGGGTACTATTTCTCCAAACACCCCGTAACTTCCTTGTTATACCTTGTTATGAACTTATTATGATTTTGAGCACAAATTATAGTAAACCGTCCAAGCTTTCAAACGAATGTCGAACGATCACTCCACCTCCCCAAGTGGCGTCAAAGTAAAAAAAATTGAAAATATTTTCCTATTTTTTTTTTTTTATTATAACGATTTTTTCGGTAATAAATGCCTCAGAATGTTACCTTTTATTTTATCCCGCATAGGTCCCTGTCTACATATGCAACAGTTAATCATAAAAACTGGTTTATTTCAAGATCGGTTGCATGTAGGTAGATACATGTGTGCGATTAAATGAAAGGTAATATGCTGCGGTTTCTAAATCTTGCAAGAAAATGTAACAGTTATCAGGCTTTGTAGCAGGAAAATTGTTAAAATTGTTAAAAAAAAAGAAGATTTTTCTCCCTCCAATTTTTTGACTTTGAACGGCTTGCTATAGCTAGCGACTTTAAAGGAGTGAAGTGATGGTTGGAAAGGTTAGACGGTTTACTATAATCTGAGATGAAAATCACCTTTATAAACTGTATAACATGATAGTTACAGGGTGTTTGGAGAAAAATACCCAAAATTACAATATTCCCCTTACCACCCACTCATCCTCCCATGCAATTTTTTGCTCCACATTGAGTGAAAAATCTGGGAAACTCTGTTATATATGTATGTACTTAAAAATAATGTTTACTGGGTATATAGAGAATAATGGGAAAATTGGCGATAATAATGTATTTATTCTATTGCGGTTAAGCACAGCCTTTTTTATTACAGGCTATGACGTTAAAACTTTTCTTTGCTATATGTATGATGAACGTGTCATTTGAAAGCGCCATGGCCTGTAATAAAGAAGGCAGTGGTTTAAGCTAAGAACATTTAATACTGGTTGGTGCTTGGGATCATTACTTTGGCTCAAGATCTTATATTACGTACTAGATATTGTACATTCATTTGTTTTCATGTTCCAAGTCAAATTTTATAGGCAAATTACGCAAATTCCACTTGAATAAGAGTGAAAGAGTAACAAAAAATGGGTGATAGTGTGAACGCTGTGGAGAAAATATGACATATCAGAAAATCCTTTTGAAGATTTGAGATAGATTCTTCTGACAGTTCTGCCAGAAAGCCCTGGAAAATTTTGTCATCAACCACTTTCTTTTGTATGTACACAGGTTTTTAAATTATAGTTTTATTTCATATTCGCTGCAAAATATTTTCATTCAAAATATTTTAATAAACGTAGTTTTTATATACACCGGTTTCTTTAGGTAATAACTTACTAATCATTTCCAAATATTTAAAACTTTCTACGCCTGATATCATTTTACAACCAGCAAAGTATTCCAAACCGAGAATAGAATTTTTGAAACATCAAAATATTTACTAATTACATATTATTTTTTTAACTTTTGGTAGTGCATTGTTGCGAATGTTTAAACTAAATAAGGTGTGATTTAAAACAAATTATCATTGAATGTAGTGCTGTAATAACTAATCCAAGTAGGGCATGCAAACATTATGTATGATCTGCCAGTATATATTCTATTTAGAAATTTATCTACCTCATTGCTTTGGAAGGTACTAACTCTTAAGAAGAAAACTAACGAATTTTCCTGAAAATAGAGCTGCTCCTACTGATTACTTAATTCGGATTTTATCTCCATAATATTTTTAATTTGTTACAGTACTACTTATGAATTGAGCGCGAGCCGTTTTCTCACGAACATAATTTTAACAGTAGTTTAAACCAGCTCTACGGATGGTAGCAACTTTTGTTTTGAAATAACTACAAAATCGTGCTGAGGATTCATGAACGCACATATAATTTTAGTTTTTTCATTTTTTATATTATTTTTATAGAATCTCGGATTATGTGTGTTATGTAATATTTTCCATTTATTAATGTAGGAAATCAGTTAATCTCAATATGTGTAGACGTTTATGTATGATAATTATTATTATTTTTAATAAATTGTAATGGCCTAATTGGAACTGCTAAGCTTGTGTTTTTTTTCTATTTATATCCTTTATTTACTTTCGATGGGATTTTTCACACAATGCTTATTCGAAGTATTTGTACTAGTTATTAACAGAATAACATAATGTTTTTTTCTCTTCTCCTTACGTATATCTTTCAATTAATTTTGTACACAATTTTAAATAATATTTCGTATATTTTTTCGTATGTTGTCACCTTAATTTATATTATTTAAAATTTTTATTGTCATATAATTGTAATATTTATTTTTATATAGAAGCATGTTAATTTTAGCTACTCGTTATTTGGCTATTGCTGCCTAAAAATTATCTAATTAAATTCTTGAAATCTTGATTTTATTTCACTTGAAAACAACCCTGAATTTTCAGTTTGATAGTACTGTTGAAAAAAAAAATGGTGTCAATGGTGTATAGTATGGGACCAGTGGTCATAACTCTACTGCGGAAAAAAGAAAGAAAGCGTTACTATGAAGAGGATCGGACTACAGACTTATTAGAGCATACAATTATCGGAAAATTTACTTGCGAATATAGAACTAACAAGCATATTTTCTACAGAATCTGAATAACTAGCTGATGACTATTTTATACTTGAATTCCCCATGTTCATGCTACACTCTCTGCTTCCAAATTTTCTTAGTTGTGAATTAATGAAAATATGAATCGCACAAATGTGAGCCCTAGGGGTCTATATACTCCTTTCTTCAGTTGCTTTGCAAAACAAGACAAACCGCCACGCTGTCCTTGAATTAATTTTAAGCCATTTGCCAATTTGGGGAAATCATATCACCTTGTGGGCACACCAGAGTAAGCTTCTTTTAAATCCGTTAGATTCTCAGGCAATTATTTTGTACAGAAATAATCACAGGAACACAGACTTTCTAGAAGTGATGTTAGATGGTATTCCCATTCCATACAGCAAGTCGGTAAAGGATCTTGGCATTATTTTTAACACTACACTTACGTGGTCTGACCATGTCAACAGTATAGTGCGTAAGATTTACACAGCACTTCGTAAGCTTCCCGCTGCGTTTTTCGTTACTCCTTAAGGCACCAGAACACTGTGCGCGCGCGATACGAGGGTGTATTTTCAGTAATTATTTTCAAGTAAACGATGAATGTAAATTTTTTATTAATACTCATAGTGAATATATACATATTTAATATTGTATACAAAATTTTGTACTAGAATTTTGAGGTATAGTTTGCGGTCTACGCCGATTCCAAGAAGACACTCCGATTCCGGCGGTTGACAGCAATTAAGCCATACGGTTCATCGGAAAATGAAATAAACTAGAAACTAGACATATAGGTTTATAGTATTACGTAGCGGAATTTCGATATCTGACATCTTATATAAAAAAATGGCGGACCAACGAACTTTTTTTTCGATTTTCATGGACAATTTTATAGAAGGGTGCCATAGAGACTGGATTTTCGAACAGTTAAGGCTTGGCGCATCCAAATTGGATGTATAGTTTTTTTAATACAATAGGTTGAAAAACGTAGTTTCGAGTACAACGTGTTCAAAGTTTTTCTGAAGGATAATTTAACATACAAACTAAACTAAACGGTTTCACATAAAATGCTGTATGTCCGTCAATCTTACGAATTTCTTCAAAACATTTGGTGAGAGCATTCTTAACAAATGCATCTTTCAAAAACTAGCAAAAAAAACTGTTTTCTTTACAGTGTTCTGGTGCCTTAAAATACAAAGATCATTTTACTGAAATAACTGATTGCTCCTATGATAAAATCGGTCGTTGGATGCCCCTTAAAAAAGTATTTCGATTTCAGGGTAAATATTGTTTATGCACACATTAAGTGTAAAAAAGGTGCCTAGTGATCGATGTTTATTTTCACGATCAAGTAGAACGTAGCATTTAATATGGAAACTTTTAATTATCGTGTAACTGAGCGTCAATTTTATAATTATGCTATATATTTAATAGCCTTTCTATTTTTATTAGCACACGTTTGGTTTATTTTCCTTTTATTATTATGCAGTTTTTTTAAATTCTAGTTCATAGTGGTCCATATTTTGTTTGTAAATTCTACCTTCACATAAGAAGAAATCCAAGCTTTAACTGTGCATACATAAAGTACAAAAATAAATAACACAAACATTCGCAAAGGGCACCGTGCGAGCCAAATAAAAAAGTATCAGTCAAAGTAGAAATCTATTTCAGGGCCACAGCTTCGTGAAGTAAGAGGACCTTGTTGTCCAGAGAAATCGCGATAGTATTGTCTCTTCAATGGGTACCTATAATCATTAAAATAAATATTTCAGACAATTTCCAAAAATGTTTTCCGACTAATAATCCTCAAAATTGAGTTTTTATCTTACAAATCTTAAGAGCTTTTTCGGCTCTTAACGTTAGGTCACAGATAAACCCAGATGTCCAGACCTTATGGGGATCAGTGACGTTCAGTCAACAACTGAAATAGAAAGCACATTGTTTCGAAAAAGAGCTTTGAAGCTTTTGCGAGAGATTCTATGCGAGAAACATGTCTCTTGAGATTATTCCGGGGGCAACGCACGATACAGCGCCGCAATGGTTACATGTTTAAACTTGATTGTTTTTGAACTCTCTCACAGCCCTCCGCTTTTGTATCCAATTTTATCTTTACATCTCTCTCGAAAAATGAGAGTTTGGTAGATGGCTTGTGAGAGAAAAGCTTTAAGCACATGTTTGTCGGTAGATGTTGTCGGTTAGCCGCAATAATTGGTGTCAGTTTGAAGTACGGTGGATGGTTATCTGTATTTTACTTATTTGTGGTTAGGTACAATCAGGCGCGTATCCTAACTTTCGACGGGCGGGGGGGAGGGGGGGGGCAAACGAAAATGATCGAGGGGGGAAAAAGAAGGAAATAGTCGCTTTTAATTTTTTTTATCATTTTTAAGTTAGATATCACAAAACCCAATTTCGGCTTGATTTGGAAAGCCTGTCGATAATATTATCCATATCAATGTCGATCTCAGAGTGGACAGACATTAAAGACTCATATCCAGATTCTCTTTCTCGTGCAGAGATTGTAGAAATAGATGTGACGCAACCGATTCTGTCATTTGCGTCACATTCAAAGGAATAGGAGTAGGAGTAGTATCTTGTGCTTTCTTCTGAAAAAGTTGCCAATGGTCTTATCAGTCTTCTGCTTTCCATTTTCGCTACTATTTCTACCTCCATCGCTAACTAGTGTAGCAAGTTTATCCCTCTCCTACAAATTAAAAGTAAACAATAAGTTAAATTAAAAAATACTACTTTAATTAATACGAAAGTACCAAGCAAAGCAACGGCAATTACCGTAGAGGAAAGCGAATTGTTTTTATTTTTATAGTCTTGCCGTAAAAATTGGGAAGAAAAATTGTAGAATAAATTTTAGTGGCATCAATCCAACTGATCGTTTTCAGCAACCAATAGTGTATCAAAATTCGAAAGAAAAATGTTTAAGTAAATTTCTAAGAACAAAATATGCTTGCCAACGCTCATAAATATAGTTAGCGACCCAGATCAGCCAAGGCACCTGAATCAACATAACTCTTTGGAATCATTGTCCGCCACCAATAGTGCATGAAAAATCTAAAGAAAATTTTTCAGATCTTTCTAAGAAAACTGAATGCTTGTGCCTTTGTCCGAAAGAGTGAGCCACCAGAATCAATGCACCAATTCCAATGTTCTTTCTAAAATCGGCTAAATGTATCTAGAAAATCTAAAATCGGCTAAAAATTGGCAAATTGCAAATTCCATTCTATACAAAATAATGCAAACTGCTCGTATGAAGTAAATGCAAAACCAGCATAAAAGTTGTCGCCGATAGTACTATGGAGTGGTGTATTCTTTTCCTGATTCAGAAAATTTTCTCGGGACGTTTTTGTTGCCGGAAAACCCATTTTCATGCACTCGGGTGACATACACCCCAGTTACTACATTTCGCATATATTTTTCCGCTCTTTCTTTCAGAGACATAAGTGCTCTGTTGGGAACCTTTTTCTCATAGGAAGTCATTTTCCACGACGATCAATTTCGCACAATCACGGGAGGAAAAAATCCACTTTTTCAACCAAGAAAGTGGCTCAAAATACATCCGATTGCCAAAGCACACTAACCCGGGGATTACACGAGATAGTACAGCTTGCATGCAAGCCTCCCTTCGCAATTTTTAACTTGACAGCAAAAGGCAATTCGGTTTATATCTTATCATCTTGCATGCAAGTTCATTTGAACAATGGCATTGAGGCGTAAAGTCTTGCGTATATTGCAAAATTATAGGAATAAAACAAGTAGCAGAATGATAAAAACCCAAAAAAAATGACGTGGAAGGTGTTGGTAAATGATGTAATGCAAATGATCCCAGAAAATCTTATTTTTTCAGAATAAATTTATCAAATTCTCTCCAGCATTTCTTTTCCGCCATCTTGAAAACTGTATAATGTCAAATTACTATCCCTTCAGCTGCCATGGTTTTTCATCATCCAAGTTCGCTGAAAGCTGAGCTGCCAGCATGGCAGTAGAGGTTAAACGTGCAACAAGTATGGCAGTGCAGCTTGCATGCAAGCTGTACTATTACGTCTAACCCCCGGGTAAACTAGGTGTAGCTAGCGTCAATCCCAAAATCGGCTGACGAAATATCAAAATCGGCTGTCGGCTAAGGTAAAATTTTTTCGGCTAATGAAGTTGAAAATCGGCCAAACTAGTCGATTTTCGGCTCAATTGGCAACGCTGACCAATTCGTTTACACCGTTGTCGGTGAATAGATATTCATTCAAATTCTTAAGAACAATTTGCAAGTGTATTTCTAAGAAAAATTTAATGCTTCCCTACGAACGTAAAAATTTTGAACAACTCTTGAATTAGTGTCGCTATGGAAAATCAACGGGTGGCTAGACGTTGATTTCCATGCAATCAACTGGTTCTATTAGAAGATGGAAGAATCGTAGAACAAAATTTGTAAGTCAAGGCTTAAATACAATTACGACGATCAACGGCAAACGACGAAAAAGTGCCGCTGTCAAACTGCTAAAAGCACAGCGTCTTAAGGCTTAAACACAATTGCGACGACAGACGACAAACGACGACGATATATCGCTGTCAAACTTCTAAAAGTACAGCATCTTATGCGAATGCACCAAATTGCGACGACCGACGTTGAGCGATTGACGACATTTTCGCCGGGATTGATCAATTTCTAATTTTGCCGTCGTCGCTGCAGTCCTACCAACAAAATTAATCGAATGAAATGGTTGTGACATTCACTTTTGTCTTTTTTAGGTGGTAGCACGCCGCGGTAATTTTAAATAATGAGCTTTAAGGAAAAATTGATCGAGGAAATGAGAAATCCATAAAATAATTTATAGTTTACAAGACAGGCAAGAGAAATGGACAAAAAAGACGTGGGTTGGTTGGATATTTCAAAGCGTTTAATTTAGTTAATTTCCGCATTTTCAGTTTTTTTCACACTTTGGTCCATTGCATTTCGTTCAATATAATATATAATATTCTTGATAAAAATCTCCTTTTAAAACGCTCGAAACATTTAACAAATGAAATTTCAATATCTTCTTCTTTCACAATCGTCGCTCACCGTCTGTCGTTGCAATTGTGTTCCCAATTTTTCGACTGCCTGTTTCGCAACGATATGTTCGCTGTCGTCTGTCGTTCTGTCGCTCTGTCGTCGGAATTGTGTTTAAGCCTTTATGCGAATGCTCAAATTTCGACAGCTGACGGTCAGCGGTGGACGAAGTTGCCGTCGGGATTGATCAATTTCTAATTTTGCCGTCGTCGCTAACAAAATCAAACCAACGAAATTGTTGTAGCATTTTTGTCAAGGTTTGTCAATTTCAAAACAATGAATTTTGATGAAAAATTGGTTGAGGAAGTGCGATATCATAAAATAATTTATGATATACAAGACAACCAGTATAGACGAGTTGACAAAAAAGACATAGTTTGGATGGATATTTCGAGGCGCTTAAATTAAAATGGTAAAGTTGTGATTTGGCATTTAGTTTGATTTGAATTTAGTTAATTTCTGTATTTTAAATTTTTCCTTTCCACACTTTGGTCCATTGCAATTCTTTCAAAATAATATAAAATATTCTCGTTAAAAATCTGTTTCAAAACGCCCAAAACTAATAACAAATGAAATCTCAGTATCTTCTTTTTTCATAATCGCAGATTTCGACTACCTGTTTTGACACAGAATTTCCCGCTGCCACCTACCGTCGGAAAATTAGATAGGTAAAAAAAATTTATGATCGCCTACCAATTTCTTAGAAACCATAACACTTTTTAAACTCGTAATTGTGTTCTTTTTCATATATTTGAGCAATGGGCGCAACAAAAATATAAAAGCGTTCCAAAATTACTTACTATCCTGTGATAGGTATGATAGATGACTTTTCGACACTAATTAAAAACGCAAAAAATGTGTACACGTTTAAAAGAAGAAGAGCTACGAGCGAATGTTTATTATACCCAATCCACTATTACTACTCACATCACCGCGAAGGTTAGGTGGCGCGCTTTGTGGGGTCATGCTCCCTGTGACCCCCCCCCCCCCCCCCCCCTGTATAAGCGCCTGGGTACAATTAATGTGGAAAATTGATTGTGTGAATGGTAGCTTGTCAAGACAGGGTTGGAAATAATGTGCAATATTGCGAATCGAGGCAAAGTAAGCAAAACATGCGAGCGATAAAATGATCCTTGAATCAAATACAAAGCCCCAAATACAGGTCGATAGCTAATTATTAAGTTTAATATTAGTAATATGAGACATTAAGGCAACAAAAGTCAGACACAAATTGAGTTGTCAATGATAGAGTGGAATATAGAGGGACTATAATGAAGAATTATCAAGATTTATTTGAATTTCTATTCAGGATAGTGAACTGGTGCAGAAAGTTTCCGAAGTGGATAAATATATTTTTTTGTGGAATTTAAAAAGGGCAATAATATTATGCCAATATAAATTTAGATATGGTAAAGAAGTTTAGGACTAAAATTTCACTTTATTAAGAATTAATATATTAACGAAAAATTTTCAAACAGCTACATATTTACTTACATGCATTATATTGGTATCAGATTTCAAATACTTACATAGATGATGTGGCCAAATTACGATAAGTAATGATGCATTTTTGGATGTTCATTTTTCTGAAACGAACAAGAAATGATTATAAATTCACCCGTGTGAACGGAACAGTGTTGATTAATATAAAGATTTAAATCTAATTATAATTCAATATCTATCCACATATTAAGGTGATTTAGAAACAGGTTGGAATAAAAGTGTTGATGCGGAGGGGCAAGATAAAAAAGACATTATGAAAACTCGGTTTAGCTTTTAGAAAAACTAATTTGGTTCTGTAAGCATCTTATGCTAATTATATTGCTTATAGGTACGAACTAACATCTTATGCTAATTATATTGCTTATAGGTACGAACTTTATAATAAACCTTATATAGGCGTGTCCTGTTGAGATTGTATTAATTACTCCTTCGCAGGCAAATTCTGTGCAGCCCCTACAAAACTGTCCATACTTTCTCGGCTGTTTATTGTATAACAATTTTCTAAAACATTTAACTGCTTTCAAGAACTAAAAGAAATTTCTAGCGTGTTATCACGCCATTCTGGTGGATGGCGAATATTCTACTAAATCTAATATGATATCATACCGATGTTGTGCTTCCAAAAATGTGTTTCGCCTCGGCGCAGGAGGTGAATATTAATTAATCGAAAAAAAAGATTGTTTCACCCTGTAATCTCCCCTTTGTATGCGACTGCCAAATAAATTTCTTTAAGAAGCTATAAACCCTAACCCGGCCTTTCCTTTCAGGATGAAAGGCTGGGGAATGTTTCCCTAAATTGCCTTAAATGTGGTGAAAGTAGAAGATTGGGCTGAATGTATGAATTTAATTTCCCGGGAGAGGAAAGTATTTTTATGCATTACTTTAAAAATCTCTGGGGATAATTATACCGAAATGGAAAATTACTCAGATTTAAATTATACTAATGCGCTTAAATCGAGAAATTGAAGGTGATTTATGCTGATAGTGATTCATCATCTTCCATCTTAAATCCATCGTAGAACATGGGTATAGATGAAGGAATTCATGTTTGTTGCACTTATTAAAATGGCTTTACAATGTATTTTATAACTTTTATTTTAAATAGAAAGAGAAAATGACAAAAATGACATAAAGGGGGAAAAAACAGTTATTTGAAAAATTGGGAAAAACGAATTAATTTTAGTTTGCTACTGGGGCTGTGACGGAATAGAATAAATCGCTGAAGTATACCGTAATGCAAATATCTTTAGAGCATCATCGATAATGCGCAAAATATTATTCCAAAATATTCTCGTGATTTATGGATCAATCGAACTTCAAATTTCAAGGGAAAAGTTCATTCAATTTTGAGTGAAATCGCTAACCAACTAATGAAAAAAATAAAGGAAGCTGTCGGTAAAATCAAAGAACAATTAAAATACATATATATCACCATATAAATTATAGCTGCTGGAAAAATTAACAGATACTACAAGTTACATATTAAGTCTTGTTTGTGAAGATAAACCATGCCAATTTTTAAATTACATTTCACCCTTACAAGTTACAGTTTGTGGAACATATTCTACATCTTTTGGACCAGGGATAATCAGGATGAATGAAGAAAACATGTAGACATATGGATATGTGAAGCACAAATGATGATAATATCGTTAATACTTATATTTTATGAAAATCCTTCAATGGCAATACTTGCCAGTAAACAGGAAATTCAAGTAGAAATTTGGAAGCTATGTAATGTAGGCAGCACAATTATATAAAAAGGAATATGGATGGAGAAATATTTGACCAGGTTTTCATAAACTTCTATGGAAAAGATTTGAAAAAAAAAATGTTTACTTCTCCGTCGTGAACTTTCAGATGATGTAAAGACTACATAAATTTTATATTATGACATACAAGGAATAATTCGAGATTTAGAATTAACATATTAACATGCCACTGTTGTTTTGGGATCCACGTTTAAAGATGATAATGAGGCAGTTGGAACATAACACAAAATAAGAATATAAATAATATTATATGTATATATTACATTTGGAAAGGAAAAGAATATTTGGTCAGTGGCTACATTCGAACGTTCATATACTTGTATTCAACATCTGTACCCGGTTGGTAGGGTTTCCATTTCCTTTACCTCGATTTCACATAATACAGGTGAATATTGACGAAGACAAGTATTGTTAAAAATTGTAAAAAAAGAAACACCTGACTTGGACAAAATAACAGTGATTTGATAACTGAATCATTACTTTGGGCATATAAATTTTTAAATATAAACTGCAACAAATATGGGTATAGTTAGTGGATTACTTAAAAGCTATTTTCATTGTATGTAATATAAATAGATGAAAGTATTAGTTAATAACACAGTTTTTGGGAAAAATCATACTTTTTAAATAACTTTTATCAACTCACAAGCCCCTGACTAAAAAATGTTGTTCCTGAGAGCCTGAGGGTGCCGTTCGTGACGAAAGACGTTTAGGGTAGCAAACATGGATGGATTTACATGAGTTTTTTTGATTTAGAATGAGTGAATGGGGTTAAATTTCTTATATTTTGGGGGGTTTTAGGGTGAGGGTGGTAACTACCACCCTTAGGGTTGACCAATTTGGGCCGTGTGTGATATGAGTAGAGATTCGAGAGTTAAGATTGGTGATTCGAGAGTCGAGATTGGAGAGTCAAGATTAGAGATTTGAGACTCTAAAGTCGAGAGTTGAGATTCGACAGTAGAGAGTCTAGAATTGAGACTCGAGAGTGGAGAGAGTATAGAATTTATGACTAAAAAGTAGAAAATAAAATACATTAAAAAATCTTTTAAATAACTTTCGTAAATAAATTGCACTATACAGGGTGTTCGGTAAATGTCTTTAATTCTTTAAGGGGATGAAAGTAGAGGTCATTTGGGTCAAAAAAGTCTAGATACTATTATATCGAACTCCGCTTGGTTTTCGAGTAAATCGATAATATCGATTTTCGCGATTTTGCATACCTCTTCAAAGTAATTTCGTTATAAGTTCTATTGTAATTAATGGATTGTGACGTTCAAACCTTTATTTAAAAGAACACATATTGGCCTTTCTAAGAATGCATAATTAGTTATAATTGTGCCTTCAATTATTTTAAACAAAAACAGTTTTCTCTAGAATTTTTTATTTCACCAAAATTTTTGTCGCGCTTCAGTGTACATTTATTCGAAATATCACCATTGCATGAACTTGGCAAAACTATGAAAAAATTTGCGCATTATGTCCCCTTTCCAAAATGACCTCCATAAGTGCTATCAACAATAACAATAAAAAGTTATAAGCAAACATTTGGAAGATGTGCCCCTGGAGGTAATCTTCAGTTTTTTCGTAGGATTCTATCTCCTCCTACAGTTTTTAACCTACGACAACCATTTATATGTCATTGTACGGGAATCTGAACTGGCTATTAGATAGGGTACTTTTCGATGTCAAATTTCGAAAATGGAGGGGGTAATTTCGAAAAAAACACTTTTTACCAAACTTGATATTTACGTAGATTTCGTTATTCCGTATCTTCATTTTGCAGGAGGGGCAAGCTCTGGGAGGGGCAGGAGTTCAAAGTTTCAACTTTAAGCGGCTATATTTTCTCAATCAAGCATTGTTCTAGCAAGTAAGTCCTAAATTCATATAAGGAAAAGATATTTTTGGTGGTTTTTATTCAAATATAGCCGCTTAAAGTTGAAACTTTGAACTTCCACCCCTCCCAGAGCTTGCCCCTCCCGCAAAAATGAAGATGCGGAATAACGAAATCTACGTAAATATCAAGTTTGGTAAAAAAGTGTTTTTTTTCGAAATTACCCCCTCCATTTTCGAAATTCGAAATCGAAAAGTACCCTATCTAATAGCCAGTTCAGATTCCCGTACAATGACATATAAATGGTTGTCGTAGGTTAAAAACTGTAGGAGGAGATAGAATCCTACGAAAAAACTGAAGATTACCTCGAGGGGCACATCTTCAAAATGTTTGCTTATAGCTTTTGATTGTTATTGTTGATAGCTCTTAGGGAGGTCATTTTGGAAAGGGGACATAATGCAAACTTTTAAGATTTAACCTT
The DNA here is from genome assembly GCA_963930735.1 of Dioctria linearis. Lineage (NCBI taxonomy): Eukaryota > Metazoa > Arthropoda > Insecta > Diptera > Asilidae > Dioctria > Dioctria linearis. The sequence goes on along the minus strand of OZ005740.1, from coordinate 225,320,568 downwards.
TGTTGTAGCATTTGTGAAAGAAAAAAATATTTTTTACTTTTTAGTAATTTATTTACGAAAGTTATTTATTTTAATAGTTTTTTTAATGTATTTTATTCATACCTAAGATTTGAGTGTTTGATTTTTCAACACTATGTTGGAGTGTAGTGTTTTTTACATTTTAAAGCTATGCATTTTTGAACGCGAAAAACACTTTTGTTTCTCACACTGCCCACGAAACATGAACGCTTTTATTGGGGAGCTCGATCCCACTAGCATCGTAGTTTAGCATTTGAATATTAACAAATATTCCGTTGTGAAAATTTTCGACTCTTTTAAATATCTGTACAATACATGTAATAGCCATCCTGACAGTATAATTTACAAAAATTGTATTGTGTAATTCAACACTGATAAGTATTTACTTAACTATATGCACAGATGCACAGATATGCTAGCCTCTTACCATTTTCTTCAGGGCATTTGAAGTGAATTTTCTTTTTGTAGTCGTTCTTTAGCTTGTAGCTCACATTATGTTTTGGAATTTGTATGTATAAATTACATATCACAACAAAAATATTATAAATGCTATACTCTATAAAAATGGGAATATATCGGAACTTTTAGCAGAAATATTAAAATTCAATTGATTTTTTGTAAAAGATGTTGTTGATAAAGGTCTGGCTAGTATTTAGGATGTTCATTTTTATTTTTATTTCAGGTAGCAAACAATTTATTTTAAGGTCTAGGTATACATCAAATGGGCGGACCAATATATTAACATAATCTAACTTATAATTAGGTCCAATATTTTTTTTTATGCACTAAATCGTTACATTGTGCTGCTTAATTTTTCTGCATTCCAATCTCTTAAATCCTTCGTATGAGTAAATCTTATTTTTTAAGCCACAACAAAAATTAAAAAAAAAAATCGTTATAAATCACCTAGCAAATGTTCTAAATATGCAATGGTAAAAAGACGCAAGCGTCATATTTATAGTTTTCAAAGTCAGGAAAAACGGTCCAACCTGCTTTGTTAACTTTTTAAAGAATAATCAAGCTAACCTAAGTCGAACAATAAGTTTCATAAGATTCAAATTAAATCGGAGTAACCTTTATAATTACATACAACTGGCGAAAGAAAACGAAGGTATTTAATAGTTTTGGTTATATCTAGTGCTAACAAAAACAAAACGCTATTTTTATAATATGCAGGGTGTTTCCTCCATGGTAGTCCATAGAGCGAGAAGTGATAATACTCACCTAGACGAACAAAAAATTGCATGGCAGGGGGGGTTCACACCAATCGTTTGGGAGATACCGGGTGATTACGAAATTATGCTAGGTTTTAACAAAACACCCCGTATCTTAAAAAGTACAGGGTGTACGTACCGTCTAAAGCTGATTGTATACAAAACTTTATGGCCTTTACAACGACTGCATAGCCAGCCCCGTACTCATCTCCCCTCAGGAGTTTTGTGATCGAAACCAAAAATTTCGGATTTGCTTACCTTTTTTTTTACTCTGGCCTCTATTTTTGTTTCAAAAAGCTCCTCAACATAACTTTTTTTTTATATTAACTATAAACTGTAGACTCTTCTCTTTAATTTGATCTATTACAACTTATGTGCTAACTGCAGCCGTTAAACAGTTATTAACTCATAACCTATTCAGGTCATACTAAAATTAGACGATATATTTTTTAAATGACGTGTTTTCAGTCACTAAGGGAACGAATTATTTTTGAGAATAGGTTTGAGAATAAGTGTGAGTAATAGGTCAAATTAAAGAGAAGAGTCTACAGTTTGCAGTTTTCATAAAAAAAGGTATGTTAATGAGCTTTTTTTTAAAAAAAAAAATAGAGGTCAAAATAAAGTTTTTTTTTAAGAAAATCCGAAATTTTTTGTTTAGGCAGCAATAACTACTGAGGGAGAGGAGTAAGGGGCTTGTTGAGCAATCGTTGGAAAGGCCATGAAGTTCTGCAAACAAAGAGCTCTTGATAGCGATAGAGTGTTTTGTGAAAGACTAGCATAATACCTTAATCACCCTGTATCTCCCGGACGGTTGATGTGCTCCCCCCAAGCCATCCCAAACAAATTTTTGTTCGTCTAGCTTAGTACTATCACCTCCCACTCTGTGGACCACCATGGAGGAAACACTTTAAAAAAATTGTACGTTTTCGGCTATCTCTTTATACAGGGTGTCCCGTAAGTCGACGTGAAGCCGGAATCGGGTGATAGACCAAATCATAACAGTTACCGGAAAAATATAAAAAAAAATCTAAGTCATGTGTTTTTCAAATTATAGACATTTCTTTTGTTGTCGAGAAAATGTACACCCTGTGATGGTTTTTTTTAGCTCCTGTTGCTATCTCGCCCACTCACATTTCATGCAATTTACTTGCCAAACTGGCGTAGTACATTTTTTTTTTTCATTATAGTCAGTTAAAGTTGTGTGTCTTAAACAAGCAGTGGGTGCAATTTTGGTTTTAGATAGAACGTCTACAGAGAAAGATTAGAGAAATTACTGCAAGGTAAAACTATATAAGCGACAACGTTTCCCGCAATATGTTTTCTCACAAGGTCAGGTCGAAAAAAATAAACACCATACTTGAAAGATTTTAATGCAAGTAAAATGCATGAAAAAAATTGTAGAAAGGACAAGTTTCAGTTTTTGTTTGGTAATCTTATCTTCGCGCCGTAATTTATAGATTTGTGAGGTTAGTAACCAAAAAACACCCTTCGGTCTCCAAAGCACAGTTGGACTAAGCGACAAAAAAGTCATCGAGTTGGACTAAGCGACAAAAAAGTCATCGTACAGAAATGACATGTAACCTAGACCATTCGATGCAGAAAAATCGCATGATTATAATTGTGTGATTTAACTCTATTTCCCAACAATTGTGTCGCTTAACCCAGTTTGCCTTTCAAGCTTCGATATGTATGTACAAAAACTTTATATGTTTACCCCGAGAGGAACATAAGTTTTGCAAAATGGGAAGACCTTTCTTCTATTTATTTCAGAACCAATTGTTAACTTTAAATTCTTCATATTATCTGCTAAAAATAATTGGCTCTTCTCTTCAGTCATAGTGTGCGCATAGTTATAAAAGTTTTGCAAGCATCTTTTACTGTTGAGATTTATGCTATATATAGAGTGTCAAAGTTATTGTGTCGCTCCCATTACCCTAAGTTGTCTTAAAACTTAATAGCTAGATAATAATCATTAGATGCTTAAAATTTTATAGAATAATTTACGCTTTTCAAAGTTTTTTTCATAAGTTAACTACATTTTTTTTTAAAAAACAGGTAAGTTTTTAATAACGAAGTCAAGCAGCTCAAATAGTTTTCTACACCCAAAGTGTATCTAATAAATTTTATATCGTTTGTTATTTAGAGAATATTCAGACATTAAGAAGGTAACACTCTTAAATTTTAGACTTCCAAAAAATGTTTGAAATCCAATTATTTTACAATGATTACAGTTTTCCACATTATGAGTGGTAAAACTATACTTTTTTTCATTATTTGTTTTGAGCAGCATGTCTCGCTCTTTATTTCCTTTACAGATTTTTAGAATTCTTACAATTGGCTTATTTACTTTGAAAAAATCATTAAGGTGGTATATACGCTGTATTAATTGCATTAAATATAATGTAAAAGTTGATTCTTCACTTTATTAGAGACAAAGGCGATTAAATTCTCAGACCCATGAAAAAGAGCACGTAAAATAGTTGTTTCTATCTTCTGCGGAAAGAACGTCGCAGTTTGGAGGAGTTAGCAAGAAAAGTGTGAGAAGCTGATGAAGAAAACATCAAACACATGTGAGCAGCGTTTAGACGCTTGAAAAAGAGAATTTCTTCGGGTGTTTTACATGTGTATTGATTTCTGGTATATAGTTGTTTCGATAGAATAGGCAAGTCACATCAGAGTAACTGTTTAATATTCCTTTAAAAGTAAGACAGGAGAACAGTTTCTTTGAACTTTTTGTGGATAATTCCATAAATACATACGACAAAAATATATCTTTTTAATCTCCAATATTTACAGTCCAAAATTTGATTGAAAATCTTTCTTGTGTAATTAATTGCAACTCTTTAATCAATTTTCCTATTTAAAATTGTTTACCTTATCTCATCTCCAATATCACTATATAAATTATTGGTATATACATAATTACACTTAATCAATTGAGTCTAAGGATTTTAAATATTTTTTCTTTCCTTAATTGCTTGCGTGATAAGTACCTTCCAGTAATGAGTCAATCGATTAACACCGAAACATCTAGGAATTAAGCAGTTATAGCAGAAATCTTAATACATTTATTGTGAATTTTACCTTTGATAAATGTTAGATTTAGAGCGAAAATTCACCCAAGGGAAGTTTTTTCGTTTTCGTTTAAATAAATCAAAAAATGAAACTAAAAATTGCTGCGAAATTGTTTGAACTTTTCTACATTTATTAGTACATATGTCCACCGTATATAGACTAATAAAATATGTTTACTATTTATTACATTTTATAGATAGAACTTAGTCTGTGTAGCGTATATGAGACTAAGGTTTACGTGTCTTGCATTATATGATGGGTCAGTCATTGCCGAGATGGTAAAAGTGAAGCTCCAAAATTTCTATCATCGTTGCAGTCGCGAGTTCCATCTTGGGCAAATATCGCCTACAACAAAATCATTATTTTTTAAAATGCACATATCAAACTTAATTATTAGCAATCAGGCACTAGCACTATTGCTGTTGGTTGGTTTTACTGTATGTAACTTATAAAAAGTGATCGACTATTAGTTTCTCTAGCTCTTAGTTGATCTTCCCTGATTTTCCTTACCCTACTTCCTTTCCTTTCAAGGTTATACAAAGGTTTGAAAAGGTATTCTCTGGTGCTTTGAAAACCTAATATCTCAGATCATTGGATATTCTCTTAAATAATATCGAATGCTTTTAATACAAATTTTAGCAATTTTTAGAATACTTAACCCAATGGTATAAAAATGAACAAGGTATGATCTTTCTAAAAGTAAGTATTTGTTTGGCTTGGCTCATCACTTGGGGGACAATTCCTTCAAGCAAACTTGTTTTTAGTGTAATTCTGTAGTATTGACGAAAGACAAAGTGAACTGTGCAATGATAAGTTGCGAAATTTATATCCAGTTAAAAATATTTAATAACAACTTAAGTTTCGTTGGCTTCGAGAAAAGTGGATAAGTGCTTGTGGGAAAGCAAAGTAAACTCGAGTTAGAATATTCTCTTTGCACTTTGCTGAGAACGATTGAAATTAAAACTAGCGAAATGCTCTCCAGCTGCCAACTGAAAGTTTAGGAAGGCCATATCATGTTAATTTTACGATCATTTAGACATCTAAAAAGCATACTACATATATAATAATGATTTTTAATTTTTAGTTTCAGTTATGCCTTCAGGTTCCAGTCCAGCTCAGGTAGAGGGAGCAGTAACACCAACACCCACTCCAAAGCCTTAAATTGCTAAAATGCTAAATTTAACGGGATGCTCTTAAGAAACTGCACGTTTCTCTGAAGCATATAAGAAGTATTCATAAACATTAATAAAAATATATCAATACATAATAATAGGTGTATAAAAAATGTCCATGATTCAAAACAAAATATATTGTTAAGATGTTTGGTAATATTTACACAAGTTCAGGATTATTGCTCGTGTATATTTATATGTAGTTTACAAATTGTGAATGGTTGCCCGGAGAAATTTACTGCAGCACACCACAAAAATTTTTATACATACATACTTAGTGCCTTTTGTGGAAACGCTCACTGTGAACATACATTTATCTTGCTCTACAAACTAAGCAAACACAAATATATAATTATTAATTATGCATCCATCGATTGATTCTACATATTTACTTTTTTCTGTTAAGGATAATTACTCTTGAAATATTGTGGGGTATCAGTATCAGATTTATTTTTGCTAATTCTATCTACATATTTATTATGTATATTGTATCAAATAAAATTATTAATAAATTATTTGTATTACAGTTGTTTAATTTGTGTTTTATATATTGGATATAGAATGTGTTTTTAATTACGCTAGCCTTTTGGATTTATTCGTGGTAGCTAACAGATTTTTCCTACATTTGCATGATATAAAAAGTTAAATAGGGTTACTTACCCCACGGTGATATATGTACATGTATGTAGTTAGAGAGTGCAATAATGGGTCTGGAGTTTTACACGGATGAATCAAGGTTTTTTTTTTGTAGATTATACACCGCTCTAAATAAACTATAAACTCGATATACTTTTGACGAGACATAGTGTAGGTTGTAGGTCTAGTGGAATTAAAACTTGTAGAAAATAGTTTCTTTTTTTATATTATTAAGCCAAGCTCAGGGGATACCTTATGATGCAAAGCACAGCATGGCAGGAAGAAGATAGGGAACGGATTAGGGGATATGAGGAGAGTGGCGGAGGTACCGATGTATGACGCCCTTAAACTTCCGCAGATTGTATGCCGGGGGAAAAACAGAAGATGATGCGCGGTTTGCAGCGCGAGTATTGCGTGCAGGAATCATTCTACAAGGGATTAGATTAGATATTTCATAAGAACATTGACCATGCATGTAGCGATAAAGGAGCGAAGGGCATCCAACATTGCGGTGGTGCTCGAGTGAGTCGATATGACAAGTTATCGCCACTTCACCAATGAGCTGTTACTAAGGCTGTGCGACCAACTCCAGCCCAGATATGGGCATTGTATTCCATTCTAGGTCTAATGGGACTTGTAGAGGAGCACTAGATTTGACAAGCTGAAATATTTCTTACACCTTTTCAGAAACACAAGACATTTCAATGCTTCTTTTGCAACAGAGAAGATGTGATCTGTCCAGTTTAACTTACTGGAAATATTAATGTCAAGAAGGCTTTGTGACGGTGAATCAGAAATTAATACTCCATCAAAAGAAACGGGAGTGGTTAAGTTATGGTCTGGTTTTAATGAGATGAGACAGCTTTGGGTCTTAGATGTATTGAATTCAACGCGAGGATATTGTTAAGATGGTTATTGAATGATCTAATAATGCAATCTCATTTAACACATGCGGCATTCCCCCTGGAGTCCGCAAGAGTATGCGAAATCAAGGGAACTGTCATCAGCAAAACTTTGGATGGGATTAAAATTATGGGAAAGCAGATTATTAATGTAAATTAAAAAGAAAGTTGAAGAGATAACAGAGCCTTAAGGCACACCGGCATTTATGGGATGAAGTACAGATGTAACGCCATCTAATACAACACGTATTTGGCGACTAGACAGGAAACTTTCAATGCATAATAGAAGAGGAGGGGAGAGACCATTTGTGTATGTTAATAATTCAATGTATTCCTATATATTGTAAGGGGGTGTCCTGCCTTCCGCTAATTTTTTCTGGAATTTTTTTTCATCAAATAGAATATGTGGGAGATTAAAGTTTTCAAAAGAAGGACATCCTAATACATACATACATGTAAGTAAGTAAATGACCTTCCTATTCTAGCAATTATAGCATCTCTTGATCTGACCTCCTTAGGCATATGTACATTTGTCAGTAGAATATTAATTATAATTTCTGACCTACTACGCAATCCTGAGCGAGCAACATTGTTATCCTCTTAATATTAATTTTCAAGAAACCCATCTGACTTGTTACAACACTATAAGATCTATTTTTAAGTTAAAATAAACATACAGCCAAACCAAATAACTCTACTACTCTCCTGGAAACTCTTGCTATAGTAACTCAGATCCAATCGTATCATCACAATAACAACTTCAGGTTAGTATGGAATATAATATTGCAAACAAATTTTGTGTAAAGCTCCCTCTACTTCACCTCAAACTTGAAAATTACACCCCAGTAGCATTTTATGTTGGAGCTTCCGCCATTAAACTGCACGCGATTCAAAATACATAATTCTTCCCGGATTTGGAGTGTTTGCTACCAGGATTTCATATTGCAGCGCGCTGGATGCATGTAATTTAGGCCCGAGGGATTTATATACATTTGAAAACTTAAATTATCCGACTCCGACTCCGACTATGTAGCAAAAGCAAATCAGTTTGTCATGCAATGCTGGAGAAACAGTTGAAGAGTCCCAAGTCAGTAAGGAAGTTTTCAACTAAAATATGCCGGGAGTTTACCACATTAAACATCTCGATCAGAAAAGTTGCAAGTTCCTCTCTAATTAAAATTTTGGAGAAGTGAAATATACACATAATAAGTTAGGCGATATTAAGCTAGTGTACGCACGCCATCACTACGGTTGTCGCGTAAAAAATCTGTGAGTGGATTCTTTGTAATAAGACCAACTGGAAAAGTTTTCTTCACACTAAGAAGCCAGCGTAAGCATTTTTCTGGTGACAGGTTGATCAATCATTCTAAATCCAAGATTGATGGATTTGACTCCCACTAAGATGGTTTGATTAATCTGTTTCAACTGCGAATGATGCTTATCGTCTTCGAGGAGCATAGTTGATTTTTACACTTTTCCTGAATTCAGTTTCATACAACGCAAATTCCTTTGAATAAAATATCATCGATGAAAAGGCAAAAATCTTAGCATAGCGAAAGATACGGACATATACATAAATCAAGTGGAATGAATGCCTTGGTACATCGCTCAGAATAGTTGAGTGTGCTGACTGAGTACGTAACATTTTACCTATTGAATGGCACATCTATGTCGGACTGTCAGAAGACCGAGATAAGTTTACTGAATCAGTGCTTAACTTGCAAAATTCTTATATAATTCACAAATTTACATGTGGATGCAATGTAGATGGGAAACTGCAAATTTTCGTTTTACATCTTTAATATTATTCTTAAGGGGATAGGATAGGTGTATGTGTGGCGGCTACTTTTCAAAGGACCTGTTACCTACACATAGAAATTGCGGTGGTCCGATGTAATATCATATGTAGGTATGTATATGTGGACCAAATATCGTACCAAAGTTTAGTGGAAAGTTAAAAATAGCCACAACCAGCTTATAAATCTAATAAGAAAGATAGCCTAATACATTAACCCTATATCTGGATGGCCCAGGATATTCACGTAATAAGTTCTCAATGTTCTTTACCTTTTTTTCATTTACATATTACTATATACCTTCTGCAGAAGCATCGTACAGTACACCGGTTTCATAAGCAAAATAGTGGTCTTCTTAAGAATTATTTCGGGACATAGCTGCCTTGAGATTACACAGTTATTAAATTACTTATCTAAATTTGACGGAATGGTAAGTTCATATTCCTCTTAACATATTTCGGGGGCTTGTTTTAGTCTGGATGTGGATACTAAGATCCGGATATCCGGAATAGGATCCTAATTATCTCCGATAATCCAGATTGTAAATTATCTGGATACATTCAGCTCTAGTTTGAATCAGGTCTCAATTTGACAAACAAGGATTAGGATTCTGATTTTTGATATAAATTTTTATATTGCTAATCTCTATTATGGTAGTGAGTGATGTATGCTGCCTTGTTAATGTAGAAAACGTGCCTTATTGAAACACAATGAAGTAATCTAACAGACGACAAATTATTCCTTTTATGTTATGAAATTTGGAGCAATCTCAAATTTCAACTCACGTTTCCTCATAATCATTGCATCTATCGGTGAATGAAAACTAATTCTTCTGATTCGGGGATTACTGGACTATCTATTCTCTTCTCTGCTTGGAATAATACTTGCAAAACCGTGGATTGGGAAAGGGGCCATCAGTATGCTGCCGTGACCAAAGTCAGATGTTCACCAGTAATTTGACTATTTTAAATTCAAATGGAAATGCTATCAAATGCTATCCCTGCAAACATTTTAGCGAAGAGCTCGCTATCTCGAAGTAATGTCGAAATGAGTATTTCGAATTTCCCCCGCGATTCTTACGTTTTTTTTTTTTTTTGATTCTGTTATGAATGAGAGAAAAATATGAGCAGCACAACAATTGAATTGTTTAGAATTGAGTTGAGATGAAATGAGTTGGATTTTGTGTAAGTATTTGTTAGAAAAATTCGAATGGGTGTTTTATCCAACACAAGTCCAGCTACTTTGTACGAAATATTTCAACTGTCAACTCAATTCAGAAACCGTTCATGGAGACGACAGCATCGAGTTAACTCAGCCAGCAAAACTTACGCCAACTCAACTCTAATTCACTATGCAACTTTTACGGGTGACATAACCAACATAACATAGAAAATCATCTGTAAAGAGTTGCTAATACTCAAAGATGGATGAAAATGCTTTTGTTGAGGAAGTAAAGAAAAAAATTTACATGGATGGATGTAAACCGGAAAGACAAAATCTGGCAAAATTTTAAAGGCAAGTCTTCGAAACCGAACGGAACAATTGAGCCGGTGACAATCAGAGCAGTGTTGGGCGTAATCTGATTGCAGTGTAATTTAATTAATAATTCCATTACGGTTTAGTCAAATTACAAAGTAATCTAATTAAATTGTATTCGATTACATATCAATCAGATTACTCATGAGATAATATGTAATCTATCAAATGTGTAATCTGTTACAACATTGTAACAGATTATTTTGTAGATTACTTAAAAGTAATTAATAATATAATGAAATGAATTGAAAGAAAATAGTATTGTTCTCGTACGAAATTAGTTTTGGGGAGTTTTATGAAGAATTAGAATACAAATATCTTAAATATCTTAAATGTCTTAAATGTAATCACATTAATTAGATTAACATGTAGTGGGATTAACTTGTAATCGATTAATGTGTAATCAGATTAACTTGTAATCACATTACACGTTAATCGATTACATTATGTAATTATGGAAATGGATTACATTAGTAATCTGTTACAAAGTAATCTGATTACAGATTACATGGTTAACTGTAACTGTTAATCATTAATCAGATTACATTTTGCCCAACACTGAATCAGAGTGGCGTAAGTCAATTTTGAATAATTTTGAGCAAATTGATGTTTCGCAGCTCGACCCATAAAAAGTATGGACATCTTTTGTTGAAAGTGACAATGAAACACTGCCATTCGTAGCTGTAACTGAATATTTTAACTTACTTCATGACGGTGCTTAACGGGTGATCGTTAAGAAGTAAGAGTTTGGGCTTGAAAATTATTGACTTACCGGCTCAATTGTGCTAATGCATTTGTTCGATTGAAATAGGCCGGTTCAAATCGAATCGAAACGGCGGAATTATGTTTGGCACTTAAATGAGGCAACATTTATCTACGCATAGAATTTTCTGCGAGAATACTTCGTTTCTCTGATTTAGATTTATGACTTTTTAGAGAGGTTAGCTTACTGATAGTACTCAGAATAAAAATAATTGATCTGCCGTATGTATATTTAGTGACATGCGCTAACTTCTGTAGTCTTTATCTAGGTAATACTAAAGTAAAAAAGTGATATGTCCAATATGCGCATTATTTAAATTTTTTCCTAGACTTTTTCCCTTTCAAAAGGAATGAAATGCCCCTAAAACCTCGCTTTGCGAGAATCTCCTTAACACGATAATAGGTCGCTCTCTTAATATTATAGGAAATATATAAAACATTACTCACTAATGCAAGTACGTTGTTCGCATCTACTTCATTTTTATCCCATATGCTTGGAACAGAATGCATCGCAGCGGTGATGATGTGTCAAAATCATAGCCATCAACATGTTGAGCACAATGGCTTTTAAAACAAACAAAATAGTAATCAGCTGTCAAATTTAAACGTAGGGTAATTGCGGTAAAGTTAAAAGTAGACCAACTTCTGCATTTTGGCTACGATGCCTACTTTAATCGCGATCACTTCATTGCCTTATAACCTACTTTTGCGTGATGCTTGCCTGCGTATTATCTACTTTCATTCTATTCCAAGGGTTAACAACCGTTGTGCGGTCCCAGCCTATAATATTTTTTGCTCTGAGAACGCAGGAAGTTGCTCTGCAGTTTTAATTTCTTCAATAGCTTCGTATTTTGGAGTCGTTTTCGTGCAGTTGAAGAGGTAAGTACGTTTAACCTTATTCTATCTTTTATTTTTTATGTGATTTATGGAGTGCGGTCAGTCTGCTGTAGACGAGAAATAATCCATCTATGGGACCGCACAACGGTGAATATGTAACTGTTTTAATTGTACAGGCTGCGGCAAAAAGATCTGATGGTTTTAAAATAAAAACAAGACAAAAGTTAAAACTGATAAAAATTGTTTTATTGCTTATTACAGAAGGGTGTTTATATAAATTAATGAAAATAACATCAGAACAACCGATTTCATCCGTTTAAGATCTAAAATAATGTTCTTTAAATGATGTCCTTTTATGATCAAGCATTCTTCCAGTCTTGCACTGAAGCTGTCGAACAACTTCTCTAACATTGCGGAGACGATTTCTTGGCTTATGGCATCTCAGTTCGTTAGTTTTCAGTTTGTTTTTGTAAACTCTTGCTTTAAGGAACCCCCACAATAAAAAATCACAAATGCTAAAGTATGGGAAGCGAGCTGGCCTTGCAATGTCCCCAAAACGCGAGATGACTCGATCACGAAATTTGCTTCTCAAAGAGTCCATCATCAGATTGGTTGTATGGGCAGTTGCCCCATCCTGCTGGAACCACAGCCTCCTGGGCACTAAACGATTTCTCTGAAGTTTAGGGATCTGGAAGTTCTTCAACATCTGAACTGGCTTCTACAGCTTCTCTTACTTGATCGATATTCTCTGACGTCCAGGCTAACCTTGGACGTCCTGTCAATTTCCGTTATAACGTTGAACCGGTAGCTCTGAAGCAGAATTGTGTTACGAGTTGGGACTCTTCCTCTTGGACTCACTTTAAAACGCGTACGGAACTGCCGCTGAGCAGCAACGCAGGAATCGTCACTTTTAAAAAAACGCCTCGACAACAAACGCACAGTGCTCTCGCGACCATTGCTCCATGGCTACTAAAAATAACCACGTGTGGGCTCTGGAGCCCACCTATCCGCACCACCCCCCACCACCTACTCGCTTAACAATACCGCGGCGAAAACCATCATATCTTTTTGCCGCACCCTGTATTTCAGTGAATTCTATATGTACATCATGGCACAAGTACAGAGTACGTCAAAGGAAAATAGAGCAAATTATTTATTGATCTCTTAAACAACGATACGTCAGATTTAGAGGAATCAGATAATGAAAATGGAGATTGCGTAGAAATTGAGCATGACACAAATTCTGTTTTGTCATTTGGTTCTGATGATAGTAAGGGTGATCATGATGAGGAACATGTTCGCGGAGAAGAAAGCAATTATTTCTATGGACGGACCCATTTTAAGTAGACACCTTCAGAACCATCAATCAGTGGTAGAACTTCAGCACAGAATGTCTGAAAAATTCCTGTATACTGCGTCATCAGCCAAATTCCGAATCATTCGAGCCAATCGACGCATGGAATATTTTATTTAGCAACGACATGATTGAGCAGGTTGTTAAATAGACAAATAAAAAGGTAAGAGCTTGCAAATTTAAATACAAGAATCCGAATAGATCAGAGTTACAAGAATGCACAGTTCCTGAAATTCGAATCCTTTTGCGATTGCTTCTATACACAGGTATTTTTAAGTCAAACAAAGAAGGTATTCGTTCATTTTTCGCAATAGATGGAACTGGTCACGATGTATTCAAATGCACAATGTCGGCTAACAGATTTGTCTTCTTTTTAAATTATTTAAGGTTCGACAATCCTGAAGATCGAGAATTTCGGAAACAAATGGACCGTTCTGCAGCCATTTCCAATATTTTTATGAGGTTGATAGAAAATTCCGAAGCTGCATATTATCCTGGGGAAAATAAACCTTCGACGATATGCTTATAGCTTTTGCGCAGAGGTTTACTCAAGGATAGACACAGTTTTTAACTATCAGGGGCGTAAAGCTTGCAGGACCTGGATCTTTAAAGATTTTGAGATCCTTAAGGACAGTGAACACATGTCGGACGTGTATTGGCTTTTTTACACAGCCACACGGGAGATGCGTAACAGGTTTTTGTATTTCGCCATAGTTGAGTAGTGATGGTATGGAAGAACTAATGAAGTTGTTGCTGTTGGTATTCACGAGAGACCTGAATAACATAAAGTAGGCTATTTCGTAAAAAGTCATAACTGATTCGGTCCCTGGTTTTTTTCATTAAAACATAGTTACAGTTTGTATGTATGGAAGTTAGTGCTATATATGCCAATATATGACTTGTTTTCAAAAACAATGTGCGAATTATATTAATAAAAATATATTTGTAAGTGTTCCATAAAAAATGTAGAATAATATCCTTGCGTATAGAACGCAAAGATAATACCTAATTTATTGAATGTTTCTTCCTTATATCTGAGAAAGCTTGACATTGCTGTAGCTATGGTGCCAAATACCTAAATTCATTGAATTTTCCATTGATTTGGGAAAATTAAACTGATTTTCCCTTTCTATCAGAGAAAATTACATTTATTTTTAGGAAAAAACGTGTCTTAAATCTAAGGAATTGTCCTACTTTTTTTTTACAGTGTATGTAGTGGGAAAAAGCTGCGAATTTGAAAAATGCATTTTTGCTACTGATATATCTGGCAGTGCTGTCAGAAATCGGACACTTAGCCTGGCGGTTGCTGTCCTGAACTTGACCCTGATGACATTGGACAAATTTTTGTATAGCAAACCGTTGCCCGATTGGTCCCATTGTCGAACTTAAATTTTTTTTAAAATAGGCACGTGTACAAAATTTCAGCTCTCTACGTCGACGCGTGAGGCAGTGTCGAAATATATAGCGAAAAATTAAAGTTTTGTATGGTTTGCCCAATTTGCTCCACTTTTCAACCTGTATTTGCAATTTTTATGAAAACGCCGTTTACAAAATATGACCTCTCCACGTCGACGTTTTCTCAGACAGTTTCCAAGTATATAGTGAAAAACCACGGTTTTGTATGGCATCACCAAGATGAAGAAGTAACCCGATTGAGACCATTTTTGAAAATACCACGAACCAAATTTTAGCTCTCTACGTCGGTCGACGTGTTCTCCGGCAGTATATAGTTAAAAAAAAAATTTGTATGGAAACCCTACAAAGGTGCTGCACGATTGGTCCCATTTTTGAACTTAGATTTAAACTTTTTTTAAAAACACATTTCACATTTCCCTTTAGCCGATGTCGCAAGTTAATAAACTGAAGTACACCCAGCTATCACCTGAGCAATGATGAAATGATGCACCACTAGATTTTTGCGCCATAGGCTACAGGCTAATTAGCCTATTGGTTAATCAGCTGCTGGCTAAGCACTTTCTTCTTCTGAAAGAGCACTAAAAAAGTTTATCCAGACACTAAAATATTTTAATCATCTATTATACTCGTATATCGTTATGTAAATATTATTATACCTATTCCTAAATATCCTAAAGTCGTACGATTAGTCGATTTATCCACTGCGAAGCTATCACACATTTATCTGAAATTCCATCATGAATAAAGCGGACATATTTCCTTCAAACACTGATAATATCCTCATCTTGAATTTTTGATCAAACGTACACTTCCCCACGACAATTATGTAGATCTAGGGTCTCTAGAGTATGCCAATCTCGAGTCGTAAAATTCACGCACGCTCCCGGATGACATTAATCTTTTTGCCATATAATTTAATACTTTCAGAAAAGCCCTTTAATTTATGGTGGCGACGAATATTCCGACATCCAAAGATGTTCACACATAATTTCATAATGAATCAGTTTAATCGAATTACTCGATGGGTGGACCTGATAAGGCAAGAACTGGAGCTGGATCCTGACTGAACAGCATGCCCCACACCCGCGATAGCATGTTAATTTGATAAAATAAATCGCCGGATCGGATCTGCTGTAATCGAATTAGTGACAAATAATTAAATGGGTTTATGAATAGCGTCATGCTGCACATCGAATAAACCATGGGACGCCTAAGGGATTGCAAATATGGCTGCCCACAATTTCATTTTGTCATCAGTGGATGCTATGGCTGGTATTCAAATTAAAACTATGGTGAGAGCAAAAGAAAAAAAGAATCTAGGATAGAGATGTGGAGCGCGGTTCGCGGGTGACTATGGTGGGTTGACGAAGTCTGAGGAAGAGGACTAGTAAAGGTACTCAGCGCAGCATTTGGTTACAAATTCGGACTAGTCCTTTTATCCCTCCAGCACAAAGCAATCCCATTTGCTGCCAAATGGTATGGATGAAGGAAGCAGTATGGGACAGGAGGCGAAGGCCATACAAATAAAATAAAATGAAACATGAAAGAATGGAACGCAATTTAATGTTTCATACAAACAGGAACAGAAGGAAGATCCACAGCGAAAGGTTGCTACATAAATTTTTGTTCAAAGCAGATAGACACTGTATTAGTGGCTACATATAGCAAGTACGTAACTATATTTGCTCCTGAATTTTTAAAATTACATTATCCACCGGATCCGGTAGGATCTTCTTTTCAATCGAGGCCTACTACATTATTCCTTGCCATGGAATGGTATGACGGATAAAGATTTTATTTTATTGTAATTTTTGACGCTACTCCTGTGTCGTTGTCTTGTAATTTTTTTTTTTACATTTTTGTATAATTTTTTTGCAGATTTTGAGTTTTTCAGAGGGCCGCTTTGAAGTGTTCCGCATTAAGATTCCGCCACCACAGAAAACTTAACTGTGTTGGACCTCAAAGAAAAAATATGACAAGGTGGTAGATACTCGCACACAGACTGGGTTTTCTTTTATCTTCCCTGAAAGCATTTTAAAGGCTTTTCCTGGCATGTTGTGGTTTTCTGTTTGATTTTAATTTTAGAGAGATTCTTTTGGTGTAAGCTCAAACTCTATGTGAGTATACATGCCACACGCTAATATACTATAATCACATGCGGTAAATGGGTTCTTTTGTGAAAATGATTTTCATATAAAGCATCCATTTATAGCAGTACGTCAACTTCGGTATTGAACTAAATCGCTAATAAGATGATAACGGAAAATAATTGAATAAAATAAAAATGTTATATACAAAGAAAGTTCGTTGCGTGTAAGCATACGCTTATGTTGCCATGCGACGAACTTTCCTTTCTGCAAACGAATGGAACTACCTCTCTATAGTCCACAGACTGCATTATTTCTGAGTCAGCACAGAGAGTGAATTGAGCCTGATCTCCTCTGCGATAGATCTTAAATAGTTCTTCACTCGTTTTAGCGCTGAAAATGTCCGTTCTGCCGAGCAGCTAGATTCTGGTGTACACAACAACTTCCGGAGCGGTATTTTTACATTTGGAGAAATGTCCAAAAAGTCTTTTTCCAGGATGTACTTGTATCACTCGAGAGCCGATAATTGTTTTCTCCGTGTAGCCTCAGCGGACGACAGATGAGCTGGCAGGTCCTTTTCCAAAGTCCCATCTAAGTCTCTTAGATAGAAGGCTTTAAAGTTCTGAGCTATATAGCTTCATAAGAAAGTCAAACTTTTTTCTCAAGTTCTCGTAAGCAGAACCACGTCTTTGTAGCTCTGCAAACAACCTGTCGATAATGTCGTTGAAAACGGTAACTCTTTCGTCCATGCCGGATAGTGCGACTTCGAACTCGTTTCCTTTTACTTTATCAAACTGGAATTTTCGATTATATTTCATCTTCATATCGTATTGTTCACCGCTTGTTTCCACAGCCTTCGACTTATAATAATCAAAGGTACCGACTTTCTTCACGGTACAGAGAATATAAGTTATTCTAATTAAATTTTGATACATGAGCTCTGACGAAATTTCGTGCACTAACGTATATACATTTCTATTGAAAAGACAGAGAGAGGAGAGAGAGTATTCTGATCTCTGAACCGTGCTTCTATACATTATATGACATTTCGTCCACTAATGGTGGAAGAGTTCATAATGAGAATACCTTGTATTATCTGTACCGTGACTTTCCATATATCTTCTAGGTATGTTACCAACGACTGATAAAGTTCGGCGATCGTATGAAGTTCACTGTTCACAGATTGCACACATTTGCTAATTTAATTGTATGGTTTCGGCAGAGATTGTGTGATACGACATATTGATATTGAACGAGATTATCAATCACAATTACTTTTTAATTGTGTGCAGACTGGTTTCAGCACATCGGCTATCATCACTACACAAAAACTGTATTGCTCCCAAACTGATCTCTTACAATGGCTTGCAGAGTGGTGAGTAATTCAGCTCTGTTTGGTCATTAAAGTAAGAGTGGTCTTTGTCCATGTAGTGCTCGAGATATCTCCAATGATTCCACTAGATGTAATTTCTTTTCTTTATCACTTCCATGTATTTATTACACATATGTATGATTGTTGTTTAATAAATGAGTCGCATAACTGGATTTGTTATTTTTATTTCTGTAGGAGCTGGTATGTTCATCTGTTCTTTCCTTGAATGAACGCCCCGTTTGACCAATGTTCACCCCTTGACATGTTGAACATTTCAAACTATAAACCGCATTCTTTTGTAACTAACGTCTTATCTTTTATATTGGGAAGAATATTACCTAAATTTTGTTCTCGAGCACTACTAGATAAAGACCACCCCTGCTTTAACGACCAAACAGAGCCCAATTACTCACCACTCTGCAAGCCACTGTAAGAGATCAGGTTGGGAGCAATATAATTTTAGTGCACTGATGATAGCCGATGTGCTGAAAACGGTCTGAACTCAATTAAAAAGTAAGTGTGATTGATAATCTCGTTCAATATCAATTTGCTAATTTAATTGAATCTTTCTAAGATGTCATTCAACAGCATGGTCGGGAAACAAATTTCCAGAGAGTCAAGCAATTTACGAAGACCTGAGGCCTCAGAACGCGTAGATGGCTTTTGACTTGGGTTACTGGTACATCAGGTCGAGGCTCCAGGCTCGAGGCATCATTGTGTTTATATTGGAGCGAAGCATTTTCATCAAGTCGAGGCATTGTAAATTTTATACTTGAGTTAGGTGTTACTGGTTGTTGTTCTACTTGCCCAGTCTTTGTATGTTATTAGTTTGTCTATGACGACACTATACCAAGAATTTATCAAAAATAGTATATTGTGTATCAAACAGGGAGAGTAGGACTTTTACCATAGCATGAATATCTACAGTCGCTAAAACACCTACATCACGTACCGTCGACACGCACGAAAAAGCGAGGAAGAATTAGTAACGTTATATTATACAAAAGTATTTTATAGCAATTTCAAAACACGCAAATAAACTTCACAAACGCTTTTTTATCATTTCCTACAAAAAGTCACAAACGAACAGCACAAACATATTCCATGTTAAACATAAAACATATAAATTTTGTTTGTTTTGACAGTGCTATAACACATCAAATATAATTTTATTTTTCGTGTATAATGTATAAGTGGCTACGAAAAAAATGTGATCAATTCAAAATTTGCCACCCTCAAAAATTTGTTGTCCTGCTCTGCCAATTTCTAAATCCGCCTCTGTATGCAGGAACAACAAAGTGAATTAATTTTTTTTAATGTCCGGTGTCGTATATACATATTACATGTATAGCCCTGGCGGAGGTTGGGTTCCTAGGCAACTGCCGGCAAACTAGTGTTAGTTTTATGTATAGAAATATATAATATTGTTACGTGCAATAGAAAGAGACAACTGGTGACATCTACTGGCAATGGAGAGTAAGCCACTTCAGGTTCGGAGAATCGATTATTATTACAGGAAATTTCAGGAATAGAACAAATAGAATAGTCAAGAAGCTTTTGGAATAGAACACTCCAGAATAATCCGGAGAGTTTCTAGGGTATAAATATAACAGTTGTCATCGCCAGAAAAAGAGTCTTGTCTTAGACGTTGCAGTGTTAACAAGTGAAAGTAATAAAGAAGCGAAAGTGTATGTAATTAGATTGCGATAATTGATAGTACAGTGTTAGCGATAATTAGAGTTGAGTTGATTAAATGAATGTTTGTGAACTTTATATGATTTAAGTGTAGTAAAGAACTTATATATTAATTATTTAATATTGTGTTTTAAATAACGAACCAAAAGCCACGCTCGCAACAATATAATGAATCTAAAAGGGACCTTATACTTAAAACTAAGTGAGTTCTTTACAAAAATTGCCTGTTAATTTTAATACCGTAATTAATTAGAATTCAATATCATTGTTCATTTATTGCGGATTTACAAATGGCTTAGTTCTATTCGTACCACCACTTATATTATTTCTACTCCCCAATTGCTATTAATAAAGCCTGTTTCATAGTAAGTAGGTGCACGTTTACATTTGAAATTTGAGTTACTATTTGCGGTACGTATTTCATTTGTAATGCGGTCAGTTGCAGACCATTATTTCCTTGTTTAATTTTAGACAATTATTTTTATTTAGTGGTACCAGGCAATTAGTATCCTGCAATCGGAGTTGCAATGTAACTGAAGTTATTTTCAAGTTTGGTCGGAGCAAGACAGCACAAAGTCTTTATATGAAACCCTTACATAACCAGTAGTGTATCTCGAGGGGGGGGGGGGGGGGTCAGCCCCGGGCGGCATTTTTTATATGTCTGTCTAAATGATATAAAAACAAAAATAAATAATTATGAAAACACGCCGTAAATTTCGAATTGGCGACAGCCATATAAAGATACGTCGTTTGGTGGTAAAAGTTAGAACTGCTAAGAAAGTAGTTCTTAAACAGATTAAAAATTTCAAGTGCGGAACTCGCGTAACGCGCGCTGACTACTAATATCGAATGCTTATTGTATAGGGAGTGTTAGATTACAACCGCACGCGACGTCTGCGAAGCAAAAATTAGGTGATTTTCAACTTTCATCGCAAATGCGATGAATTTAACCTCACATTTTGGATATTGTACTGTACCTACTGCTGCTGGATTTTTTTAAGATTTTTGTTTTTATTTCCAGGCATAAAAGTAATTTTGTGAAAAGTTTATTGAGAAAGTGGTAAAATGCAAACTAATTTATAACGAAAAAATGAAAGAAATATGTCAACGCGTTCAATCGGACAGCATAGTTTTTCCAAGTCGTCAAACGCGACGCTAACCATTCGTCGAAAATACCAATCTAACTCAACATTAAAGGGCAGCCTGTTTCAAAAGAATTATTGCAATGTTCGAAGTAGATATATCTAATACCTAATACAAACTGCTATATTTTTGGTTGCTATTTAAAAATAGATAGATCTCCTTAATTTTTAATAACTTTTGTCACTAACAACTTTACAAAACTCGTTTTTACACTAAGCACAAATGTCGGTCTAAAAACGTGCATAAACAAACATGAACTGTTATTGTATCGTTTGGTGCCATTAGTAAGCCATATACGTAGGGGTCTGCTCGCATGAAATCGGCTAAATTATTACACGAAGCATTATCCGCAGGGTTGCCTACGGCACTAATAAAAGCTCCTCGTCCATACACCTTAACATCTGCGCGTACAATCTTAAAACTAAAGATTATACGGTTTTAAATTGTTGTTGTTTTCATTTCAGAAGCATATCATCTGCAGTGTGCAAAATTTGTGCTCTCCAGAGTCGAGATAGATGCTCGTATTATTTATTTCATAAATATTGTCAGGCGGTGAAAATGAGTTCAAAGAAGAGAATCCGTTATATATTCAAAACGAAAGCCACTCTATTTTATACGCTTTTCGAATATTTTCAAAATCAGTATTAAAACTTTGTTAGCATTACGATGCACACACGCTGAATAAAACCAGATAGGCAATGGTGTTCGTGTATGGGCAAAAATCATATAGGAAAACCGTATGGTTTTCCAAACGGTGTTGTACAGAGTTAAGCGTGGCACGTGTCGTTACCCATACACATATCGGCTTTCCGTTATAATCTACATAGGATTCCTTTTGATAATTTCACGAATAAAAACCAAAAAATTGAAACCACAGCAGTTCAATATCAAAACGAAAAAGATAAAGAATTTTATGTCTGTAACTTCTCTATAAGAACAAGCAAAACGTTCGAAAACCGGGCAAGGGCCTCTTCAACTTTTGTCCATTAAGTAAAAAAGCTAGAATTAGTCTAAGACCGATTCTTATTATATCCTAGAGAATGCCCGTATGTATTGATTGCTGAAATGGACATATTTCTAGAATGGTTCGTCGGACAGTAAAAATGATTATAACCAATTTTATAGGATTTCGTAATCTGAAGAAGTTTTTAGTACAATAAAAATGTCTAGGACTGATCACAGTATACAATGGCAACACCAGAAGGGTTGTCCGATTTAGCCCAATTTTTAAATCACATGTACTGTTTGTTGACGTTGATGCGTTTTCAGGCAGTGTCCAAATATATACTAGAAAACGAATTTTTGTATGGCAACCCTGAAGGAGATATCCGATTTGGTCCATTTTCAAACTTAATTTTACTTTTTTTTTTGAAAGCAAATCTGCAAAAGTTCAGCACTCTAAGTACATGCGTTCTTAAGTTATCATAAGGGCAGACAGACAGACAGGCGGATGGACGGACGGGCGGACGGACATGCAAAAGTCAAAATATCTTTTAATATTATGCGCGGGTGTCCAATCCATTTTTCTCTCTACCATCATTATTTCTGTGCGTTACAAACGAAATGACAAACTTAGTATACCCTATAAATTTCATCTAGGGTATAAAAATATAGTTTGAAAACAGAATCTTTCAACATAGTAATATTGTTAAAAATTTTGTTAACAATAGCCATCAGTGTAGCTGGTAGTGAACAGAACTTTTCCAAATTAAAATTAATTAAAAATAATCTTCGTTGAGTGATTTAAGATTTCGAAATCTAGCGATACTCTCCATAGAAAAACAATTAACAGATGATATAAATTTTGACAATATTCAAGACTTTTCTAATAAAAAAGTAATCAAAATAAATATATAAACACGATTACATTTTATCATTATTTGTATACAAACTGTTTAAACAAATGAAATTTTTTTTAAATTTATTTATTTATGTTCCGTAATATATATGTCAATAAACACTCTTAATTTTGATTGGGGACAAATTGGGGACCGGCCCTGGCTGCAAAAGCTCTAGGTACGCAACTGTACATAACGAATTGGTCCTAAAAAGTTTTCAAATGTCTAAAAATAAAAAGTTAAAAAATCAAATCTTTACATTTTAATGGTATAATAAGTAACAGATGTAAAACTCCATTGAAATATCAGTAGCCAATCAGTGAAATTGTAGAGACACGGTAACTGATAGATATTATGTGCACTTTCAATTAATTTTTAATGTTATACTTCTTCTCATAAAAATGTAGCAGTTCGCGACTCACGTGCAAATATTATGGAAATAATTATTTTTTAATTCATTAATTGATTGAAGCTTATAAATATTCTACGTTTCTTTATAATTACGGGGCGAACTGTAATTGTCTAAATAATTCTGATGTTTTTAAACACGCTTATCTACTGCAAAACATATAAGGCAGAAGCACATCCAGGCTTCGAGGCGTTGTCAATATTTCCAACACGGGTTTTTAAATGAGGCAAGACAAAACCAAGCTTAGCAGCTAGCCGCTAGACGCGCTTTACTCAATGTTGGAAATTCTTCTCTCTCAGATTTCTTTATTTTGTTTTTAAATTTTATTCTGTCAAACGGGATATTTGGAAAATAAGAATCACTTGAACTTTATAATCAACATTTTTGAAAACCAATAATAAATTATTTCTGCCCGGAATTGTAAAGGCATTGTCGCAAATAATATCAAAATTACAAAGCCAGCACCGAGCCCAAACGTGTCATTTGGTTTTCAATTCTCTCAGGCAAGCCTTGAGGCGAGCTGCGAGGAAGCCTGAAGCCCTCGATACATGCTGCGTTCCTTTTCTCGTTCTGAATGAATCTGTATGAATCGATAGAACGATGTCATAATTTAGTTCTGTGCACATAGAAAATGAACGAAACAGAAATATTTCAAGTGTTTGACATTTCTTCCATTTGACAGCAGCAAGAATAGTAGTTTTTATTGACCAGCTAGCAGTATTATTGTCCGCAAAATCTTCTGCATCTTCCCAGGAAGTCAATTCCTTTCTAAAACCTTCCTTTGACGTTGAGGCAACTGGATCAGCAGATAGAGGGAAGGGTGAATGAAGTTCGCATTTTCGTGTCGTCTGTTTAGATAACCTTTTTTCTCTCCTTTATTGGTAAAATAATTTCTTCATCTGCTACTGCTGCAGTTAAATAATTGTTATTTTCCAAGTTGACCCTCATGAATTCTACCTCTTCTCCAAGATTTTTTATTATGTATTTGTGAGCATATAAATCGTCTAGAAATACCAAGTTAAAAACTAAAAAAGCTTTCAAAAGTAATTTTTACCTGTTTGCAGCTCTTCTATTTCATCCTCCGTATCACCAAATTCGTATAAATTGTTGTTTATCACAAACAAAGCCATTTTCAATGAAGAGTACTTAACCTCAACTACCCCGGCGAAACAGTAAACATCTCATTCACAAATACAAATTCACAATACAAATGAAAATCGTTCTGCTTGAATCCGGAAAAAAATCTCAGGTGCATTCAGAACTATTTGGAGTCCGAAAAAGGCAATGACAGATTGAAACTAAATCGTTCGGCTCGAGAAAAAGAACGACATGGATCGAAAAAATTCGTTCTGAACGAGAAAAGGAACGCAGCAACAATTAGGTCCGCTCGTTTTTCACGCGCTGTAAAATGAGTTTGAATTTGAATGGCTTTCATATAAAGCAAGAGCCACTTTGGGGCGCCGCAAAGTTTGATGAAACTTTAAACTTTGCGGCGCGTTGTTTTTTTCTAAGTTTGTTCCTAGTTTCATTTTAAGAGAACAAATGAAAATACTGACAAATATGAAATAAATAGGGAAAGTACACTTGCTTTAATTATAATACTTAATAATTTTTTTAAACATTTTTAAATACTTTTCACAATTTCACAGAAATAATCAACACACCTCAGTTCAAACTGTCATATGTCAAGTGTAAACAAACGCGTGGCTCTCATTCTTAGAATATAGAGACAACAGGAAGTGTTGATACCTGTAAAATTTTTATGAATGAGCGTGGATTTTTTCAGCGTGCCGTGAAGTAGCTCAGCATTATATAGAAGAAAGAGACAAATCTATGCCTAGCTGTCAAACGAAGTTTGTTTAATTTGCAACAATTTAAATGCATTTTAAAACTTGTGAAAAGTGATTTAAAAATAGTGCTAAATAAAGTAAAGAGTGTAAGTAATTATCTGTTGATGTATAGTGATACATTTCTAAGTGATGTTCATGTACATAATTGCAGAATGAAGTTTTCGGTGAAAAATTGCCACAATAACAACAAGGTACGTCGTGGGAAATCATTCTTTTAGCAAGTATAGTTATAAAATATTATTTTGTGTACTTGACACACCTTTGTATATTAAATTAAATTAAAAATAAATAACAAAAACGATAAAATATCGAAAAAGTCCTTCTTCCATCGAGATTTGTTTACGTTTATGACAGCTGCGAAATTCCCTGGGTATGTACGCGTAGTGCAAGCTAATAAGAACATTTTCGATGGGAGCAAACGCGTAACCCCCGCAAGATACAAGCCATGAACAAAGTCGAAAAAAGAGAGATCCACAGTCTTCTTGCCTTGTCTTACTGAGGAGTTTTTAATATAAAAGTTGCTTGTATTTTGTTCAAACGCTATAATTTCCATAAATTTGTTCTGCATGCAATTTTTTTTAAGCTATTAGAAAAAAAACATATTCATGGCTTCATGGCTTGTATTATATTCCGGCGGTTACGGCAAACGTAATATTTTCAACCATATATCTTGTTGCTCCGCTCTCTATATTGATTCTACTACACGGCTGTACTGAGCGTTCAATACAGCGGCAACAGATACTAACACAACCAGAATTTGACTACACCAAATTTCGCTTATCACACTTCCTGTACTCTCTGTATTCTAAGCTGTCATTGTATCATAAACACCGCAAAGCGGCGCTCATTGTTTCTAGGACTTGAGAGATGTCAGGCCTGAGGCTTCCTTGGATGTGTGCCTTTAGAACTGAGTAGGTATTTTGAAATCTACATGCCAACTGTATAAATATCCAGCTTCGACACTTAGAAAGCTAACAAAAGATTCAATATAAGGAGATAGTTCAAATTCTTTTAAAGAAAAATAAAAAGCTTAAGAATTGATGCGAACGAACAGATGGCTTTCTTTGATATAGTTTCCCTTTTCACAAACATTCCTTTGAATTTAAATACGAAAATTATAGATAAGAAGTGGTATTTATACTAAAAGAGCAGGTAAACAGTGAGAAATAAATTCCTAGAAATACTTATAATTTTTAGGCGTACCTGTGGGAAGTCGTCTTTTGCTATTTTCTGCTGATTTGTCATGGAGGGAATTTTAAAGCTTTGAGTTTATGTTGTCAGGGAAGTTATTATAAATGTTCGAGGAGGGCGGAAAAAGTGGGAAGTAGTCGCTTGTAAATTTTTTTTTTATAATATTCAAGTTAGATATCACAAAATTCAATTTTCGGTTTGATTTGGAAAACCTGTCGATAATATTATCCACAGACCATATCCAGATACTCTTTCTCGTGCTAAGATTGTAGACATATGTTGAATTCTTTTCAGTGCAGCTTTACGTGTTTTTGTTTTTGCATTACAAAAACAAAAACACGTAAAGCTGCACAGCACCGGTGTAGAGCTCGTTGAAAAGAATTCGACAATAGATGTCATGCAACCAGGGCTGAATGACTGAGAGTTAGAGCTTGCACCTTTATTCACATTCAAAGGAATAGGAGTTGAAGTGCATGATATATCACTGACTATTTCTTTTGATGGGAACTTAACTGATCTTGCTATCTTCTGAAAAAAATTGTCAATGGTCCTATCAGTCTTCCGTTGTACACTTTCGCTACTATTTCTACCTCCATCGCTAACTAGTGTAGCAAGTTTATCCTTCTCCTACAAATTAAGAGTAAACGTGAAGTTAAATTAAACAACACTACTTGAATTAATACGAAAGTATAAGCAAAGCAACGGCAACTACCGCAGGCAGAGGAAAGACAATGGTTTTTATTTTTATAGTGGCATCAAGTAGGTGTCACACTGGGAGCGACGCGGCATTTTTCAGTTGCCGCTGCACGATTGTTCTTGCAAAATTAAATGTATAAGTCACACCGGGAGCGGCGCGGCACGGCAAAATAGTTGCCGCGCGGCGATTTTGGACATTACTCAGAAACACCATTTTGCCGCTGCCGCTGGCGGCAAAATTCCTTTTCATTCGAAATAAGTCCGCACAACTCGTTAAATGAGGCTTTTTGCATTCTTAAGTATATTTGTAATCGAACCTCATCACTTTTCTCTGTTTTTCTTCAAGCAGAGCTACTAATAATAGAATTTCTTCCTCGGAATTGGAGTACATTTGGATAAAATCTGCCGCTTTCGGTGTGAACACTCTATTTTGCCGCGTGCCACCGGGCAGTGCCACGCCGCTCCCAGGGCTTCAATCCAACTGAACGTTTTCAGCAACCAATAGTTTATAAAAATTCGAAAGAAAATGTTCAAATAAATTTCTATGAACAAAATGTATGTTTGCCAACGCTCATAAATATCTTTAGAGAACCAGATAAGCTAAGGTACGTGAATTATTATAACTCCTTGAAACCATTGTCCGCCGCCAATAGTGGATGAAAAATCTAAAGAAAAATTTTCAGATCTTTCTAAGAAAACTGAATGCCTGTGGCCCTATCCGAAAGGGTGGACCACCAGAAGCAAGGCACCAATTCGTTTGGACGTTGTCGGTGAATATTCATTGAAATTCTTAAGAACAATTTGAAAGTATATTTCTAAGAAAAATTTAATGCTTCCCTACGAACTTAAAAATTTTGAACAACTCTTGAATCAGTGTCGCTATGAAAAATCAACGGGTGGCTAGACGTGGCAACGGCAAACGACAAAAAAATGCCGCTGTCAAACTTCTAAAATCACAGCGTCTTATGCGAATGCCCAATTTACGACGGATGACGGTCAGCGGTCGACGAAGTTGCCGTTGAAATTGATCAATTTCTAATTTTGCCGTCGTCGCTGCAGTACTACCAACAAAATCAAACGAATGAAATTGTTTTGGCATTAATTTTTGTCAAGATAGTAACACGAGCATCAATTTCAAAACAATGAATTTTGATGCACAATTTATTGAGGAAGTGCGAAATCATAAAATAATTTGTGATATACAAGACAACCAGTATAGGCGAGTTGACAAAAACGACATGGTTTGGACACATATTTCGAAGCCCTTATACAAATGGTACAGCTGTGATATTTTTGCCATTTAGTTTGATTTTAATTTAGTTAATTTCTGTATTTTAAATTTTTCCTTTCCACTCTTTGTTCCATTGCAATTCTTTCAAAATAATGTAAAATATTCTCGATAAAAATCTGTTTCAAAACCCTCAGAACTAATAAATGAAATTTCAGTACCTTCTTCCACAATCGCCGCTCACTGCCTGTCGTTGCAATAGTACTCCCAATTTTTCGGCTAAATGTTTTGACAGCGAATTTCCAGCTGTCGTCTATCGTCGGAAAATTAGATAGATAAAAAAAAAATTTATGATCGCTGACGAATTTCTTAGAAACATTAACACCTTTTAAACTCGAAATTGTGTGCTTTTTCATATACAGGGTGATTCAGATCAAGATACCTTCCGGTATACCACGCGATTCTTTGAGGTAAGCTGATCAAAAAATTGTTTCACATACCCCCCCCCCCCCCCCCCCCCCTCCCCTCCCCTAGGAGTTGTGGGCAGTTGAAGATTTCGCCAATATTCGTCAACCCTGATGGGAATAAATGAATATAACTTTTGAACCATCCTATAGAGCATCTTTAAAATTATACTCAAATATTTCCAAAATTTTAATTTTTTTACACACAAAAGTTTTTGAAATAAATAACGGTATTTATGAAATTTGTATGTAAAAAAAATCAAAATTTTGGAAATATTTGAGTATAATTTAATTTACACTTTTCGACAGCTACTATTCTTGGAATAAGTCAACAATAACCAAAATCTATAGCGTGGTTCAAAAGTTATACTCATTTATTCTCACGAATATTAGAGAAATCTTCTACTGGCCACAACTCCTAAAGGAAGGTCTCTAGGGGTATGTGGAACAATTTTTTGATCAGCTTACCTCAAGTAATCGCGTGGTATACCGGAAGGTATCTTGATCTGAATCACCCTGTATATGAGTAATCGGCACAACAAAAATATAAAAAGCATTTTCATAACTGGGCTGCTAAGCATTACGTGCCATTTTCTAAACAATCAAATACTGAAATAAATAGGCATACCAAAATTACTTACTATCCTGTGATAGGTATGATTGTTCGAACCAAATCGATTCGAACACATTTTGTTAATAGACAAATTCTGAAAAGAAAATATCCTGAAAACAAAGCATCAACATTTTGAGTAAAATTAAATCTAATTTGATTACTCATAATCAAAAAACAGGTATACAGCCCAACAAAGCCATATATTTGTCATCTACATAACATACTGCACAAATACAATAGAAAAGTATAGCCTCATGGAGCTGATCAACTTAAAATCATTATCGTATGTTTAAACCGTTAGATTCGTGTTAAAAACAATTCCTGAAAAGAGAACATATCCAAAAATACCATGCTAAATTGTGCTCTGAAAAGAAAATCTAATTACAATTTTCCCAAAAAATAGGTAAAACATCCAACAAGGGCATGCGTTATCATGTAGCATACAATGCATGGCATAAAAACAATCAGATCAAACAGATCAATTTACAACTCTATCATTTTCATCATTACATTCATCTTTTTGTACTTAGCATCGCTTGAG
The DNA here is from genome assembly GCA_963930735.1 of Dioctria linearis. NCBI lineage: Eukaryota > Metazoa > Arthropoda > Insecta > Diptera > Asilidae > Dioctria > Dioctria linearis. The sequence continues at coordinate 225,290,723 of OZ005740.1, read as the reverse complement.
GTAAGTTGGCTAGTTAGGGGCTACCATTTATTTTGGGTATCGACTGATATATACCCTATTAACAAATAATTAAACACTTTATTTCTGGTCTCGACGGAAATAAAGAATCTTGCTTCGGGTTTCGACTGAAATTAAGATATTTACTAACATTCACTTTAAGCAGGGTCTCGACTGACTTAAAGAATATTATCTCGGGTCTCAACTGAGATAATATTTGACTAACAATACACTTTATTTCTGGTCTCGACGTAAATAAAGACTCTTGCTTCGGATCTCGACTGAAGTTAAGATAATATTACTAACATTGACACTTTATTTCTGGTCTCGACGGGAATAAAGAATTGGTCTAATAAAATGTTAGAACAAAGGGTCTTAACTTAAAGCCAATTCCTCAAGTGCCAAGGTTTAGATCGGTAAGTACCAGCCACTTTTAATATTTTTTTTATTTATTCATATATTCAATTTATTATATATTTACTCATATATATATATTGGTCACGTCCCCACAAGATTCACCCTTTCTTTCACATAATCAAAAGCACGCAGACTCAGCTAAATTATTCCTCCACCGGAAAACACTTTTGTGAAAAACAAAAATATCAAATAACATTTTAAATTATTCCTCCACCGGAAAATACTTTTGTGAAAAACAAAAGTTTCAAATAACATTTCAAATCATTTTCTCACACGCGCATTTTGTAATTTTGTAGAAGCAAGCATTTTTACTTACTCGATGAAGAACCTAATGAAAAGTTCAAGTTAAGAAGAAAGTCAGTCTGTTTTTTAATGTACGTACAAGTCGGTCGTAGTCGAGAAAGCTTTATTATAAACGTTTAAAATGAAAGTTGTGTTTTTTCTTTCTAATATTTTTTTTTTATTCTTCTCTTGCTGAAAAGGTAAAATTCTAAAAGTTATACATATTGTTACGCGCCACAAAGTGATACAAGCGACATCTATTGGAAATGGAAACAACTTTAGGTTAGTGACATCCTAGTAAACTGGGTTTGGAGAATGGCATATTCAGGAAGGTTCTAGGATAATTGGTAGAGTATAAAAACGGCGCTGCTCACATCCAGGAGGCGAGTATTATTTCAGACAGCGAAGTGAACGAAGTAAACTATTTGGATTGCGATAATTAGAAGTACAGTACTAGCGATAAATAAAGAGTTGATTTGATAATTATTTGAGAATTTGTGAGAGTAAACAGTAAAGTTAAATAAAGAAAGAACTTTTGAATTATATCTGAAATATTGTGTTTTAAATAACGAACTAAGGCCACGCTCGTAACACTATTATATACTTTGTGTGCATATCTATCAAATATCATAATTTAACTTTATTCTATATTTATTTATATCACTTTTTTGACCATCTCATATTGCAACTTTCTGCCAATAAGTGTTTTTCAGTGTGATCCAAAATTCTCTAACCCGAAACTTCTATATTGAGTTTTATCCCAAAACAATTATTCTTGAAAATCGTACCTTATAAATCTCTGTCAATAAGTGTGTTTTCTAGTGTGTGTGGATCTCTGACCTAATATCCTATATACATAATCTGATCTTATTAGTGGGAAATTCTGGAAGAGAAAATAAGTGTGACATTTTATTGAAAGTTAAAAGGAAGTGAGTAGTGCTTGTTTTGATAAGAGAGTCGACCACTGATCTTGATCCGAATTTAGCAGTGCAATCATTTCAGTTTCACTAAATTCAAATTTGCGTGTACGTTCTAACAACACGGGCAGTACAATGATAGATGACTTTTCGACCCTATATAAAAACGCAAGAAAATTCTAAAACAATTTGTACACGTTTAAAAGACGAAGAGCTTCGATCGAATGACTATTATACCCAATCCACTATTACTATTCATAAGAGGACAAACAAACCATACAAGGCAAACCGTACTATGCTAAAATCATCCTCTTAAACTCTTACACTCGCTCTACAGCCCAGCGCCACATTCAATTCACCGCGAAGGTTAGGTGGCGCTTGGGAGTCATGCCCCCCCCCCCATGTCGCGTCTGCTAGCTAGATAAATGTCTGTATGTAATTTCGTATGGTCACATATTATGCATAGGTGTCCAATCTATTTTGCTCTACAATCATTATTTCTATACGTTACAAACAGAATGACAATCTTAGCATATCCTATAATTTCATCTAGGGCATAAAAAGTGAAAAGTGGAAGTAAATCCTTATTTTGTTCCTCTACACTGAGAAATTTTTTGGGTAAAATCAAGTTTAAATTGAAATTGAAATTATTCATCTTATATTTACGTCAATTCTCAGCCTACCCAATTTTAGTGTTAAAACAACCGTTTTGGAAAAGTTGTAGGGTAGGTGCTACTAAAGTCGGCCACCGCTGACAAAACTGCCCACAAAATGAGTTTGAAAGCATATATGCACAAAACGAAAATTGAAGAGAATAATATTATTTGTTTTTAAATCGTATAACAAAAAATAATTTCTCTTATATGTATGACGGTTTTACTATCAGCGATTTATTCTGTGCACATATGTATGTCAGAGTTGGTAAATGTGTGCTCCGTGAATTTTTTGGTAATGAGATTGAGGTAATTGCGAATTCGTGTAGTTTACCTAAATAGTATTGTATTTTCTACTTTAGTATTTTATTCATTCAAGTGCATTTGTACTTACATTTTGAAGTGAAGAAAAAACTAAAAATTTAGTTTTTCTAAAATATTTCTGTTTACCGGCATTAGGGAACGTAATTTTGACCTTTTCCTAAATGGCCGACGTCATGCTGATTCCAAACCTTAAGTCGGCATAAATATAATCTTAACAAAAGAAAAAGTTATAATTGGTCTAAGACCAATAATATTATACCCTAGAATCCTAGATGAAAATTAAAGTTAAATATAGTGAAAACCCAAAATTTTGTATGGCAACACCAAGAAAGGGTTGCTCGATTTGGTCCATTTTGGAGCCTGTACTTGCAATTCTTATGAAAACGCCGTGTACAAAACTTGAGCTTTCCATGTCGACGCATTCTCAGGCAGTTTCCAAATATATAGTACATAGGTACTTGAGCTTGAACTTTTAACCTCATACCTAGTATAAAATTTACACTTTGTTACTCATTATTTTAATATTTGCTGTGAATACTAATATATTTGTATTACTATAAAGTAAAAGTGTGAACTTCGCTCAAAACTGGTTTCTTTTTCTTTGACCGATATTAGGTTACATTATGGCCGTAGTTAGAACTTTTTGGCCGACTATAAAAGTGCACTTTTTGAATCTTAAATTACTTATATATTTTTTAAATGACATCTTCTGTCATACTGATATTGAAAATAGTGTAGTAAACAAATGTGAAATTACTAAAAATAAACATGGACCGTTATACTCCCCAAGGACGTGGAATAATCGTGTCAATGTTTTTACGGAATAATTCATCAGTGGTAAAAACACATCGTGAATTTCGTCGACGATTTCCCCGCCGTCCGGTACCGGTTGGTCTCACAATGCCATGTTTTGCCACACGTCTCGAAGAAACTGGCGCAACATTAGATAGACCTAAGTCTGGAAGACCAAGAACATATCGATGCTGTGAGCTAAGACGTGGAAGAGTGTCCAGAAACATCAACGAGGCGACGTGGCACGCAATTGGACATTTCCAGGCGGACTCTGCAGCGTATTTTGGTTAAAGACTTGAAGATGCTTCCGTATAAAATTGATGACTCATCAGCTGATGCCTACTGATCACCGAACTCGTCTAGAGTACAGCCAGCGCGACATAAACGTTTTTTTCAAAATTGGTTATGAGTCACGAAGCACAATTTCATCTTTCGGGGCATGTCAATAAGCAGAATACTCGCTTCTATTCTGGGGCACTGAAAATCCGCGCATTATTTAAGAAACACCATTGCAACCACTAAAAATTACTTTATGGTCTGGCGTCTGTGCTGAAAGAGTGATTTGACCCTAGTTTTTCGAAGACGCTGCAGGCAATGCGATAACTGTCACTTTCGAGCGCTACAGACCCATGTTATGTGAGTTCTTGATACCCAGTTTGGATGAATTGGGGCTGGAACACATCTGGTTCCAACAAGACGGCGCCACGTGTTATCTCTCGTTTTGGCGATTTGCCTTGGCCTGCAAGATCACCTGATCTGACCTGTGCAGACTTCTTTCTTTGGGGTTATTTGAAATCACTGGTGTATGCGAACAAGCTGCAGACTTTCGCAGCCCTAAAAGAAAACATTCATCAAGAAATAAGGAACATATCGTAGGAATTGTTTCGGCAAGTTATGGAAAATGCCATAAATAGGGCTGAAATGTGCATCAACTCTGGAGGTCACCATTTAAGAGACATCATCTTCAAATCCTAATGCGACGAAATTGTATGGCACAAATATACATATATAAAAAATTAATTCTGGTTTTCTAATTTAGAAAAGAAGTTGTAGCTGAACCAAATAGGGTCATTCCTTTTGCACCACCCGTTATTAGTGGTATTGCTATGCTACACATATGTTAAATGCTTTAAATTCTCAGTACAAAATGTTTTCATAGCAACAAGCTTGGGACAGTCATCTTACGGCTAGCTAAAAGTCCTCTAGCTATGCATTTTTGGCCGACTATTGGTGCTTGCCCCCTATATTGTTTAAGTTAACGAAATGGTTATTTCAACATTTTATATAGGTTATTTTTAAATTTACTTAAATGATAGTAGAACACAACTTTGTAGAGGAAGTTGAAAAATCAACACTAAATATGTTAACTCAACCTAATATTTGATCACGATAACTCGAGAAATATTATATATAATATAATTATGTTCCAAAATCGCTCCATCGCCGTAGGGTTTCCATACAAAAATTTTCTTTTTCACTATATAACTTGACATTATTGGCTGAGATGGGATGACGCAAAGCGTTGAAACTTTGTAATTCCATAAAAATAGCAAATATGATCTCGAAAATTTATTAAATAGGGCAAGTGCTTCGTAGTGTTGCCACAAAAACATTTCGTTATTCACAATATATTTGGACTGTGATTGAAAATGCATTGATGTAAAGAACTGGAAAAAAAATTACTAGATCTGGAAATCCTTTTGCGAAGTTTCCATACAAAACTTAAAATTTTTCAGGTATAGAAAAATAGTCTTTTTTGTATTAAAAAGTTCAACGGAATGCTGGTTAATACTGGTTACTGGTCTATTTTTACCGTCCAATGAATCCTTGAATGCTGGTTAATACTGGTTACTGGTCTATTTTTACCGTCCAATGAATACTTACCAAAATAAATGCGAACGATTTAACTTTTACAAGGGTGGCTATATGTAGAAGCAATTATTTAGGATATCGTGACAATTGATCTTAGATCGTAGATTTTTTTCTAGTTGATCTAGTTCGTAGATGTTATAGTCATGCGGCGCTATTCATAGATAAACACTAAAATCGACTTTAGTAAATGTAAACTTTATAAGTTCTCTCCGTCTTTCTTGTATAAAGTATAATTAATATATAATAAAGAAAAGGGCACGCAACTAAAACTGGACCTGTGGGGAAAAGGTTTTTCTCCCAGAATTAGTAGAAATACATATAAATATAATTGAAAATAGAGGAAATGATGCAAAAATAATTGGAAGAAAAACCAAAAAAAAAAACTTTTTTTTATTTCGACAACACTATATGAAATGTACACTGAGCAGAGATGAATTTTTAGATCGAGAACATTGCTTCTGCAATAAGCATTTACAGCGTTTTAAAAATTGAAAAAAAACAGGCTACAAAATCATCTGTTCATGTCTGCCCCTGTGACTGATGCTCAAATTCCTTCTAAAAACAACAAAATTCTACGAGGCAGACGTCTCAGTCGCCGATTTTTTCAAGGCAGACCTTGAAATACTCAACTCGCGCCAAGCGTATATCTATATATACGTATACACGCTCCTATTCGCCTACACACGGCTAAGCTGTCGGCCGAAACGGTCGAAATCTTTCTATTTCTCGTCCCATACTTCTTTCGTATTGTGTGTGTGTGATGTGCCCATGTGTATACCAAATCTGTTCGCCACGGTTTGTCCGTTAAAATTGGGGTGTCAGTTCTCTTTCGAAATATAAAAATTGAAATAAATGAAAAAAAAATTGATTAATCATGATGTTAATGATAATAATGATTAATAAAAAAAACAATAATATCATTAATCTGTCATATCAAAGTATTACATACATAATTTTTACTTCACTTCCTAAACTTTCAGAAAATCGTACAGCTCAACATCAGAAAGCTGCACGTCTGCCAATATTTTTTCTGGTATCCAAGGCTTATTGTGAACTGAATGGACGCAAGCGGGACCATGAACAAATGATTTAGTATAGTTTTTTTTTTCAACACGTTCATGTCCACTTGCCGCGAAAACGCAGAGTTCTGGACGTCTGCCTATAGTTTTTCAGTACACAAGTAGTATTTGTTATGCGATAGCTCGAAAGGCAGACGTGAACAGATAATATAGTGCCATTTTTTTTTTACAAATTTGGAGCGCTGTAAATCGAAAACGCAGCGCCGCCGAACCTCCATCCATAGGACTTAATTTATTCGTATCGATGTCATCTTCAATACCTATCGTTATGAAATATGAACAAATGATTTATCAAAATGTTCACCAGCTCCCTAACTATTAGTGAGAGTAAAAATTGGAAATTGTTTCTTGAAACGATTCAGAATAGACTGGACAAAAATTTGTGTTTCACTTGCTTTAAGTCCTGAGGAAGAGATATTGATTGCGGATACTTTGCATCAGGTGGCAATGTGCTAGAAAATGATGTGCTGTTCTCATTGTGTAAAATAAAATGGAGCCCTTATAGGGGTATAGACTGGCTACAGTATGTCATTTGCCATGGTTAGCTAGGCGAATACTGTGCCGAAGACAGCAAGAATCCGTTTTAAGAATGTTACAGATGTTGTAAAGACGACGGTTAATTTTTTTTTCAATAGCTACCTTTAATGTTTTGCTAAACTATTTTTCTAATAAATCTTCACAAATTACTAAACTACTTTTTCTACTATTTTCTTGTAGTTTCACCTGCTTTTATGCTTAATAATTATGGAACATCTTAAGTTATACATCTGCCAAAGTGACTTCGGCAGGCTTTTTAAGGGTTTTTTTCTCTAAATTTTTAAGCAAGAATAATATTTGTGCCATTCATTTCAAAAGGGTCTTGTAGAGAATTATATATTTTTTGATGTCGGAAATTATATACATCATTAAATTATTATATACATCAATTAAATTAAATACATCATCTTCGGTTCTTTGATCAAGATTGATATCTGTCTTCTGTTAAATTAATTTTTCCACACTCCTATTATTTTTTTTAATCAAAACTTTTTAAAATTGAAGACTAAATATAATTAAAGGTGTCAAAAGTCTGTTTTAAAGATAAACTTTAATCGCTAAAATAACATAAAATCAAGATAATGTCGACTTAAAGTTGATTTTAAATTGGCTATGAATAGCGCCCATGGTCTTTGTATGTAGTGTATTTTAATATATTACGTTTAATATTAATCATTATATTGAGCTGAAAGTATTACTTTGAAACTAACGAAGGCATTATGGGAGGTTAAAACTTCTAAATTGTAGTATATCATAAAATATTCTAAAACAGCTATTTAACTCTTCAATTATGTAATTTTTACCCTCACCTTTTGTTAGAAATTTACCCCATTTATTAGTTGAAATAATATTATATAAAATTATTTTAAAAACTACTACAATCAACATCAGATTGTGGTCATTTCCTAAGTTAAAGAACAACCTATTATTTTAAGTTATAGTTTAACTTGGTTGCAAGTAAATGCTTTAACTAAAATTTGTGTTAAATTAACCTAAACTTTCCAGCATAGTGTTGATTTGACCCTAATTACTTTTTTCAGTGTATCTTCTAAATAATTCAAATAAATTTCTTTTATGACTTTTTATCTAAACTAAAAATAAAAATTATACATAAATATTTTCTCTTTTCCATCAACGCATTCCCAAGTGATGGAACTTTACTAGTTTTGGTAAATTGCTAACTTAACATGAAAGTTGTAAACTTTTCCTTTTCAACCAACACTTGTAAACACAAATATTAACCCCCCCCCCCCCCCCCCCATTTATTTCTGTTTTTCTGGGATTTTTTATTCATATAGAGAAAGCATCTATTGAGAATTATGATTGTCATTTTTACTATGAATAAAGATCTAAAAGAAATTGGAAGAACATATAGCAAAAACTGTTATTCAAGCTAAAAGCTCTTATTCTAGAAGCTTCTTTTTCGAGGTCATAAAACTAAGAATAAAGATAACTACAAAAAAACAGTGAAGCCTATCTTCATTTGAATTGAATAGTTTCTAAAATATTGCCGCAAGTTTTAGGTCAATCTCTTCAATATTATGGGAAATATAAGTGAGGAATGAAAACATTCGGGCTTAAAGCCACAAAACAACACGAAACCCTTGTCCATATTCAGACAGAGCTCCTATGCTTTTGAAGCTACACTCTCTTTGGTATATGTCCTTAAAATATAATCTCTCAGTAAAAATGTTTTTCTAGATTAACTTGGCATTGAAACTGCGGGGACGGAGATAACAGCCATACTCATATAAGGTAAACATAGCCATAAAGGATACTTTATCCCTTCTTGGTTTTCTTTATCTCTACATGAAATTCGAAACAAAAAAGTTTTCCTTTAAAACCTTCATTCATTCCGTAGAGGTTAGCTCTTAGTTCTCCGCACAAATGTCGTTTTGTGTTCCTCTAAACTCTGCGGTTTTGTGCTAGTGTAGTGGAACTGATTTGCTTATAATGTTTTCCATCCTTTAACCAGTCATTTACCAAAAACAGATTTACATACATCACAATATAAGATTTTATAACTTCCTAAAGATATTTTGGAATCTTGATCTTATGAGTCTCTCATAGTCAACAAACAACTACTACCAACCACTGTTGATTTCAATTATAAGAACAACAAATGCATTGTAATATCCAATTTAGTTTTGAAAGCAATAAACATTTGAAAACTAATTCGATATATGGTTTAAAATAAATGAGGCGATAAAAAGGAGAGGGTATTCAATTAATTTAGAGATTACCGACTTTGTTAAATTTAACAAAAAAAAAACGTATATTTTCTAGTTATTTATATTGGTAAAAGTCTACTGGCAGCATTTGTCAAGAAAAGGAATATGAATTTATTAATTTTCTCCCAATAATATTTTTCGATTAATTTCAGGGAATTGAAATTCTAAGAAAAAATGAATTCTTGTCTATGTTGAAAATTTTTTTATCGGACTGAGCGCACAAATCAATCGAAATAATATTTTGGTTCGTAACTATGATATATTTAGCAGAGATCAGTGTGTTATTGAGATTTGTTACGAATTCTTCTCATACATCAATTTGTTAGTACAGCCGCAATGTAGTTCGAGTAGTAGTATTTCTAGGAAATAATAAAGAAAAGTAACAAACAACTAACCCCAGATAACAGTTCTAACAATTTTTTTTGCACACACATTGTTTAGTGATGAGGCAGAGGGTTCGAAATTCAAATAAGCAGGTAACCCGACTTGCGCATGCAAATTATTTGTAATTTAGCGAAAATTATGATCACATCTAGAGTACATTTAGTGGTATCTATATATAGTGTTTTAGTAACGTATTCTCAGCTTGAGAGTAAGTCTAAGTAGTATTTTATTTTGAATTGAAGTTGAACAATATTTATTCAATTAAGTACAACAAAATTATAGAAACAGTTATATCTAATACAACATAATATTACGTTCAATAGAAACGGACAACTGGTGACATCTATTGGCAATGCAGAGTAAACGACTTCAGGTTCGGAGAATAGATGATGGAACCTTCGGGAATGTTCAGGAATAGAATGAATAGAATAGTCAAAAAGCTTCTGGAATACAGCACTCCAGAATAATCTGGAGAGTTTATAGGGTATAAATATAACAGTTGTCACCGCCAGAAAAAGAGTCTTGTCTTAGACGTCGCAGTGTGAACAAGCGAAAGTAATTAACGGGCGAAAGTGTTGTAATTGGATTGCGATAATTGAAAGTACAGTATTAGCGATAATTAAAGTTGAGTTGATTAATTGAAAGTTTATGAATTTTGTATGATTAGAGTGAAATAAAGAACTTGTATATTAAATATGTTTTAAATAACGAACCAAAGGCCACGCTCGCAACAATAATTTCTTCCCGATTTTATAATTTTGAACGATTATTAACTAAATGTCCGATGTCTTCGAGCTAATATTTATGTATAATTGTAAGTACATTCTAACCTTTTAAATGATAAAAAATTTACCTGTGACAATGATGCACAACTAACTTTTTCTTGGTTTTTTTTTAGTTTACGCTTATACTATTTCAAAAAAGGATTTATTTGAAGAATGGGTGAATCAATCAAAGGATGACATACACTTTCATCTGTTTCACTTCATTTCTTCTAAGATTAATTTATCTAATTTAACTGCGGATTCGATGAGAGACATTAAAGTAATAATTTCCAGATTTTCTGCAAATTTGGTTGAAAAATGGTCATCTTGTGGGAGTAATCGGTAGCGTTTTCTGAGTTAATATTCCGATTGGTTGAGTGGAGAAGACGTGCAGCTTGAGATATCTCGGTACAAACTGCAACCATCAACATCGAAATATTATAGGCAGGCCAAAGGAAAATTTTGAAAACTCTTCTGTGAAAACAAAAAGGCGACGAATCGATGATCTCATCCAATTTCGAAGTGCTTTCGACATAAAAACATGGCAAGTTAAAGATTAAAATGATAAAACAAATGTGAGACAACGTTCGAATGAAATAAAAAGTAGGTTTAAGAGGGTCATACCGTGTGACTGATTCAAAAAAACTTTGATTTTTTTTTATATAAATTGCATACAAATATAGTGAAGAATAGTGGGTAAAGTGATTTTCCGATATTCGGAGTCTTCGGAAGTTAGAGCGTTGAACAGGCCAGGTTGTTACGGCCTCGAGAAGGCTTACTTCGGTCTATAAAAGATGCTAAGAAAGCACATTTAACTGTTGTGTCCATGCTATTAATTTTTGTATGAACTTGTGATACTCGTACTGCAGCTATTCTCTCTTTTAGGCACAGACTGTACGATCGCCTACCAAAGAGAAGCGATTAAGCGATTTTGTAAAAGAGGAAGAAAAGAGGAAACCGCGAATGTCCCGCCCCATTACTGATGTCAAAGACAAAACCTCAAGGAAGAAAACTCACGCAGGTTTTACCTGCAGTCACGGATTAGTCACGGACGGGATTGCATTGTATCCGGACACGAAGAATGTAAATGCCAGGTGCTGTATTCGTAGTTACGGAGTAGCCAAGATCGAAAATGAAGATTGTAAACTTAAGTTAAGGGTTCTTGTAATTATATAACCTCATTTTTCTTAGCTTTTGGGTTGTATAATGTAGGAGGTCGAGATGCATAGATCGCGAAGCATTAAGTGTTGAATTGTACTCTGTAATTATTTTTAAAGAAAAGTCCCAAGCTTTATTAAGAATTGAAGCATATATTGTAGTCTAATAATAGTTCTTTCTTTTGAATTTGTAATCTTAATCAACGCCAACCAGTCACATACTCCAGATTAACGATTTCACTAATCTAACTGCTACCGCTTTGCCTGCTGCTCTTCACCCTGGTTGCCCGCAACTGGGCACAAAATTATAGTTCACGGTAAGCAGGTTATCCAATCGTCCCTTCTGCCTATTGGTCAGCTTTCTGAAGAGGTTCAAGAAGCATGCCACAAAGATTGCAGAAGATATCGAGAGCAAAACAGCCGAAAGTGGTCACGTACTGTCACGAATAGTGATTTGTAACTTACTGATTACATCTAATCCTGTAATTATTAGCCTCAGGGATATAAAGACTGTCCCAGATGAAAAGTGAACGCACTCTTTCCTTTGTTATTTCACTATTATTTAACGGATCATGATCGAACATGTCACGACTGGTTCGGCATCGAACATTCTTTTGATATACATATACAATGGTGTCTAATCAAGAAATTCAAAGGAAATTAATTATGTCCACACGAAGTGCAAATCCCGAATTGTCCATTGGGAAGTTATCTAAAAAGCTTAATATTGCTAAAAGTACCATTCACAAGGTTTTAAAAAATGAAAGGATGACTAGTCAGAGGAAACATGGAACTGGTGCGAAAAAGGCTTGAAGGACATAAGAAAAGAGAAAACTGTAAAGAACATCTACAAGAAGAACCCCAACCATTCCATCAGAGATGTGGCCATAAAAGTGGGAATATCGAAGTCAACAGCACACAGGATGAAAAAAGGACAAATTTAAAATTATTTAAAGTTTTATGTGCGCCCGACAGAAGTGAAAAAAAGAAAAAATCTGTAAAACGCGTGCTAGAAAACTTTACTCCGTTTTTTGACAAAGTACATATTCTTGCTATATTCTCGACGACGAAACATACTGCAAAGGAGACTTCAAACAACTTCCTGGACAAACTTTTTACTTTTCCACTCATCGAGGGGGAGTCCCTAAGCATTTAAAGTTCGTAGGATGTCCAAGTTTCCTTCAAAATCTCTAATTTGGCAGGCTATTTGCACATGCGGTTTGAAATCAAAGCCTTTCATTACAAAAGGGAGTATTAACAGCGATGTCTACATCGAGGAATGCTTGAAAAAAAGACTTCTCCCTTTCATAAGGTCACATGGAGTTCCTGTTTTATTTTGGCCTGATTTGGCAAAGTGCCACTACAGCAAAAGGACCTTGGAATTTTATGAGGCAAATTCAATCAATGTTGTTCCGAAATACGCTAACCCGCCTAATTGGCCGGAGCTACGTCCTATTGAAAAATACTGGGCGCATATGAAGCAAAAATTGAAGAGAACAAATAAACGGACCAGAAACATCGAGGATTTCAGAAAACGGTACATCCGTCTTATGCAGCAGCTGAATTCAACTTATGTAACAAATTTGATGGCAGGCCTATTCGTATTAGTGAAAAACAATTTCTGAAATATTTTAATAGTCAAGAGTTATTAAATTTTTTCTGCGTCCACTTTTCATCTGGGACAGTCTTTACCTAGCAAAAAAAAAACTGACACATTCCCTTCGGAAGTATTGGACTTACTTAATTCTCCTACAATTAATGTCTGTCAGAGTATACTAGGTACTAGCAATACTGTTAATGAAGAGGATTTTTAATAAATGATTCTACTGCAGAAGACAGTGATGTTTATGACGATGATATTAATTATACTTAATGTTCTATAAATCCTAATGTACAGAAAAATTCTATCTGTATGTACCATGTTTTTCTTAATTTTAAATTAAATTAAATATTAAATTTTCAAAATTTCTTTATTTTTATAAATATTATCTTGAACATAGTACAACTCTACAAACATATAAATGTTCGTTGTTGACATATGAATTGAAAAAACGAAAAAAAAAGTTTTGTCCAGTTAGCTTGTTCTACTCGAACCACAGTGAGCCGTTGATAACTGGGTATTTTTTGTCTGTGATAATCGATACAAACCTTCCTCACCATTAGCATTATTCCAGCCTTGACAAAAAGAAAATATATGCAAGATATGTAGGGTACAAATATGCTTGCAAAAGCCACCAAATAGATACTCATCTAAGATGTATGGTATTGACTTTATGTGTTGGTGAAGTTTGGAAATTCAAATCTGACCAGCGTTTTGGTCATACAATACTACACGACACTCACTGAAAAAGCAGACCAGGTGGAAGACGATTCGAGATGAAATTCGTGAAATCTATATATATGTTTGTGGTATACCGACTTCGCATGCAAAGGAAAATCCAAGCAAGAAAAACTGCCGGGAGGTTAGGATTAAATAGTAGCCAAATATGGTACTTGAGGGGGTTTTTGATCGGAGAGAGTCAGCTGAAAAGCATATATCGCTCATCGGCTGCTATATGTACTGGCATAACTCAAAATTCACGAAATGTGTGCTAATGCCTGAACTTAAATTAAAATTTCATGCTATATGTTCCTACGAAACAGGAGTAATTTTAGCCTGCTTAAATTCCGGTTTAATGCATTTTTTCTTTTCTGAAATGTTTTCATTCAAACTATTGCATTTAATATAGATAATAATAATAGCACATCTACAATCTACAAAAAGAGTGGAAAATTTCATTCCAACTGATGTATATGGTCGAAACATACCATATCATAATATTTTAGATCATGAAAGCCAAACAATCGTCATTACAAAAAAATCCAGCTCATTACTCAGCTTAACTAGTTAATGTCTCTTAAGGTCTTAATTTATCAAAACTTGTCTTGTCGATTATATCGAAACTTAGATTTTTGAAGTCTGCCAGCGATATGCTTATGAACAATAATACCTTAATTGGCAATTAAAGAACCACTTCAGGCCCCCGGCGTTACCTGCTATATATTCTTTCTAAAATAATTGAAATTGATTTCCAGCTTATCACAGGTACTATAGGCGCTATATTTAAGTATATATTGGATTGGGCTATACCTTTTACCTATAAGGGACTTAACGTCATATATTAGTATATTTTTCATCGGTAAATAAATATAATGATGAAAAAATTGTACGATATATATACCTACACTTTTTAATTTTTTCAGTAGAAATTTGTTAAAAGTAAAAAACGAAATGCTGTATCCCTTCTTAATGTCCTTTAGAGAGGACATCGAGCCAGTTAAAGTCCTCATTACGACAAAGGTTATAACTAGATCTCTGAAAACAAGAATTAGTTTAATCAATCAATCAATCTCAGATGTTATGTCGAAACGCTATAACTTTGAAATACCATTCAAGGTAATCTGGGATCGTCAACAGTGGCATTTCGGTGACTTATCTTTTGATAAAAGATGTCTTAAATGGTACACGGATGGATCCCAAATGTAAGGTAGAGCAGGCGTGGGCATATAAAGGGTTTTCCAATGAGAAGTATCAATTTTACTTTTTAAGTAAAACACGATGTATTTGAGATATCGCCAATTTCTTTATTGCTAATGAAAGCTCTCATCTCACCATTTAAGAATGAAATTCGATTTTAGGCATATGGTCACCACGGGCGTGCTTGCAGCGATTAATTCGTTGGACCCAATTTTCGGCCACTTTACCACACATTTCGCTCGACATTTTGGCACTTTCGCTTTCGATATTGGCTTTGAGCTCGCCAAACATCCCTAGGTTGTTGGCATAGACCAATGACTTCACATAGTTGTAGATAAAAAAGTCCAGAGGCGTTAGATCGCACGATATCGGTGGTCAATTGACGGGTCCTCTTCTTGAGATAATGCGATTTCGGAATTTCGTCTTCAATAAGTCGGTACTTGAGTTCGCTGTATGGCATGCAGCGCCATCTTTTACATTCATGCTATGCAAATTCGGGAACGAAAAACCGTTTATCATCGCTCTATAGTGGCTACCATTAACTGTAACGTGGCGGGCATCATTATCAACGAAACAAAGGTCCCAATGACACCGCCGATATGAAAACTGCACCAAACAGACACTCTTTGGGGATGCAGTGGTGGCTTATGCAGCATGTGTGGGTTTATTGCGGTACAATAGCGCATGTTCTGCTTGTTGACAAAGCCGTTTAGTCAGAAATGAGCTTCATCGCTGAGAAGTTTCGGCGCAGCAAATGTTCCTACGTCTTCAGATTTTGAGTTAATTTGATCTTGTATGCGTATAGGCCGAGATCCTTTCATAAAATTCGCCACAATGATGTTTTAAAGAGTCCCAATTCCAGCGTACAGGGTGGAATCGATTGATTGGGGTCGTTGTCAGCAGACGCACTTACGGCCGCAACATTCTCAATTCTCCTTGCGTTTCTTTGTCTCACAGGCACCGGAACATTAAGAAGAGAAAATGTGGACTTGAACTTTTGCACAATCTTACGAATTGAGTGTCGGGTAGGGCGATTATAACGACCAAAAATTGGCGTTAACGCTCTTAAAGTTGCGACTACCGACTCCGAGTTTTGGTAGTAAATTTTGATAATTTGTAAACTTTGCTCGTTTGTGTACTTCATGGTGATTAAATAGTGGACATTGACAAGCAAAACAGCTATGACAGTTGACAGATAAATACTAAAGTTGTGTTCATATTTAAAATTGATAATAGATAGTCCTTATTGGAAAACCCCTGTGCGAAAATATGGATTGCGAAAAATTAATTTCGTGTGTACGTGCCAAATCCATTGTGGAACTAAAGATTGAAAGATCAAGCAAATTGTCGCTTTTAAATGTAATCAGGTCATCATGTAACCACAGCCTAATACATAAAAATCTCTGGAGTCACCGAATCCAGAATGAAAACTTTGGATATGGTCAGCTTATTATAAGATTGAAAGAAGAAATCAAAGGAAGATAATTAAATTTTATTGTCAACTCGTGATAACTTCAATATATCAAGACATACCCTGCCCTGAAACCCACAAGAATCATGTAGCACAGGGATACCCCTCGTTTCCGAAGTACAGTACCATCATCAACTGGGAGATGAAGCACTGATCTGTCACACGAAGCAACGTCAAACGAGACCTACGACAAAGATAATAAGAAAGTACAAGATGGCTGATCAAGGTACGTACTGGACACATGTAAAGCGGATTTTTGGTTACCACAGATTTCAATATACAAGGTGTTTCCATCTAGGTGGTCCATAGAGTAGGAGGTGATAGCTCTCACCTAAGGGAACAAAAAATTGTATGGTAGGGGGTGTGTCCGCATCAACCGTTTGGGTGATTAAGAAAAAAAGTAGTTGTTCACAAAACAACCTGTATCTTTAAAAGTACAGAAGTACGGTCGCTGTCAAGAGCTAATTGTATATAGAACTTCATGGCCTTTCTAACGACTGCTCAGTCAGACCCTGTACTCCTCTCCTAATCGGACTTCAGCAAGTCTGAAGAAAGAAGTTCCGCAGTGTGGACGAACAATAGTTCGAAGCAAACTAAACTTGTTGTCAGTTCAGGGAAGCCGCCTAAAAATTTAGAAGTATTTTCATCATTCAAGAGCACCCAGATAAGTCATTGCTCTATTTTTTTGTTTTCTTGTTTTTTGTGTTCAAAGAATAAGTCTTAATCTCTACTTTCACGATTCTTTTATATATATTTTTTTTATATATAAGTGCTACATTATTTTATTTTATATATTCATATCTAAATATTAGTGATACATATACTTATCCCATTTTTACTATTCTAAGTTTCAATATTCCTTTTTATCCCCTGTTATCGGTTTGCAATACAGGATCCTTGGATGATCTAGCTAAGTATGCAGACCAGATAGCAGAAGTGAACATCAGACCTGAAGTTTATTCGATCGCCCCGAGCACCTCTTCCAATACACAGGGCGAGATGCTTAGCCAGTTGAGATCCAGGCTCAACAACTTGGAGAGGCTGTTGGAGCGTACGCTGATTTCACAGCAAGAAACTTCACAACCCAGATCTTCTAGAACAGATGTAGGATTGGCAATAGGGCAGTTCATGACCGCGCGCCATGATGAAAGACTCGTTGTTGTCACACAGCTCGCGCGTCTTGAGGGGAGAATGCCAGACCAAACTGGTTCGCGCAACCACGGCGCTGCCTTTTGGTCGCGGGGAGCTCGCATTTACATACTCTAATGGCGTACCGTCAAAGAGGCGTAAGGCGCTCGTGTGGCATTGGCCTTAAATGGCTGAGAGAAATTTCGCAAAGGAATTTCTGTCAGACTCTATCGATTCATTTGCTACGCGACCTAAATGGCAAGTAATGTGTATGCTACAGCGACGAACGCGCAATAAAACGACGATTGTAGCGAGCATAAGAATATAAACGTTGAATTTAATATGTTTATTAAGTTCAGATTTTTTAAATTTACACCAATTAGCTGCTTACATATTCATTTTTTAGTTTTATTTGTATAAACTTTGACTTTAATCAGTAACAATGAAAAGTGAAGACGAGCCTTTATTAATGTTCGCAGCAATGTGAATAATTTAAAAATAAAAAATAAAACATAAATCTAGAAATTGATCAAAACATTTCTACCAACGTACCATTTGAATTTACTGGTTTTTCCTTAATTTTAAAAACCTGGACTCCTCCAGTCTCGAATTCGAGTAACTACCCAAATACTCGACGAGTCTGAGTGGAGTCGAATCGAGTACAGAAATCATCATGTCCTACAACCACTAGAGACTGCAGTAAAGGAGGATTTACATTATGATGACATGGATTTTTTACAGAAATTGTGAGGGAGATAGTACATCGTATACGGAAATTTATTTATGAGTGACGAGAGAAGCAGACGCGTCCTGAATTTTTTCCGGACGTCGATTTGTCACTGTGTGCATGTCCGGAACCATAAAAAGAGCTCAAGCATAGGGAGTTTTTATAGTTACTGAAACTAAAACGTTGTTATTGGCAACCCCAATTTGTCAATTTCGACTATTCGTGCTGCCATAGTGTTGTTGTTACTATAATTTTTTGGCATATATAGATACATCAGTCAAGTGAAATTATTTGTTGAAATAAATAAAAGTAAGTTTTGACTTTGTAATTAAATAATACGAAATTGAAAGTTTTTAATTATTTCTTTATAGAAAATATTGTTTTCCAACCACAAGCAGGGAGAAGTGCGTCAACAGATTCACTCCTTTATAATTTGCTAGAATTATGCCGCCTTTAAGATAATCCATCAGCGAAAACGAACCGGACTGGAATTATCTTCACCGGGGGAAGTGGAATTATTTTCATGTTTACATATGTATTAGCAGAGTAGTTACTGAATTTTTTGTTTACTATACGAAATAAATAATAAATAAAAATTTCGTTGTCGTACAAAATTATGATTGTAGAACTGAATTACAGTACCACCTGATATTTTGCGACAAATTTTTTCTATATAGGTACTCTCATCCTTTGCTTCGAACTCCTTCGTGCGTTCATGCAATATTTTAGAAATTGTAAAATTATACTTCTTTCATGATCCGTCTTTGAATATCTACGAAAAAACGATTAAAAACTTGAAAATTTCTAATTAGACAGTTTAAGAGTTTTCGATTTTTACCATAAAAACTAGTGGGGATCATCATAATGTAAATCCTGCTTTAAGGAATTAAATAAAAATTCAGCGACACTTTTGACCGCTGTATGTGTTTATAAATTTCTATTTGAAATGTTAAACGAGTTTAGAGCGAACGTAAAAATTTATCGAAACGGAATAAAATACAAATGCATGAACCGACGTTCAATGAAATTAATAATCTTCTAAGAAGCAGGCAATATACCACATTTAATAAATATTTTGTTTATAATTCAAAAGGTGCTCCTATTACATTAGAAGTAGATATTTTTCGACGAAGTGATGTATCTGCTTATGACAGGATCTATTACGACGACATCGAAGTAGCTGAAGAAAGCACAAATGAAAGTGAGTTTGAAACTCAAAGAAATACTACAACTTACTTTATGTACAAATTCTCTGCAACGATAACTATGGAAGTGGATTTCATCAATTACCTATGTTCAAGAGAAGAGCAACGCAATTACTACATTGCTGAAAAAAAATGTCTTGCTTTTAACAAACATAAAAACCAGGATAGATGATTTAATATGTATATTATTCAATGCACTCATTATAATAAAGCCAACATTTATATTTTCAATTGTAGCCCTGACTAAGGCAAAAATTAGAACTCATCTGAATTTTGAAATTTTCAATGCAATAATCTTTTTAAAATATCCATTTTTAAAAACGAATTAAATTTAAATCATATTATTTTCGTTTACTAATTATTAATATAACAATTAAAACATTTGAATAAAAAAATAAATGAATTATAAAACACCATGAAATATTGGATTCAAGCTATTTATTTATTTTGTTTTTTGTTATCCGGATATCCGGATTAACCGGATATTTTGAATTTTCAGTATAATGAAATGGATTTTTTTTTATTTCAAAACAACTTCAGTTCTGTACTGGAATAGGCTTTGTATCCTGTTTTCATTAGCAAGTCAGCATTTGTCAAATATAGATTCTAATAGTGTAGGTACTCTACTTATTGCACAACTTACTTCAAAACGATATTTCAAACTTGTTCCAGTATTGAACTAGACAATCGAATAAGCTGGCTTTAATAAATTTGTATGGAAAAGGCCTGAAGGCAGTCTGTATGTATATTGAAGTACGTGTTGGTTACGCTCTTGTGCATACATTTTCTACGCTATGTCTACTCCATTAGTTTCCTGTTCGAAAATCTCTGCTCCCTTTAAATATAAATGGATGATACAAACTATTTGTAGACCGTATGATAGTGGACTGGCAGCAGTAGTAGTACCAGATTCAACTATACATATATGAATTTAAACTTTCTCTTTAAAGTCTCATAATGTACATAATGCATGCAGATAATTATTGATTGCGACCTAGAAATACAAACAGTTGCTGTCATTTATTTTACTCAAAAGCCTTTCACATATATGGAGTTTCTTTGATACAAATGTGTTCGACACTTCTTTGTGTCTGACGCAAAAATCTATAAATTCTTGCATTTATCCGACAAACCCACAAACACAATATTCCCTTGCCAAGATTGCAGTTCCAGACGACGACGTGCAGTCGTTTCATTGATTATTATCGACGGGAAGTTTCCTTTTCCTGTTGTTTTCAATTTGTCTTTAATGTACGATATTGCGCTGCTCTCAACTTTCATCTCCTTTTTGTAACTTTGGTCATGGCAGGGTTCGGGTTTTGTGGAAATCAACTGCATCGACTTACAGCAGCTAAGACATTGTCAGTGATAAAGGCTCTAAAGACTTAAAGCATAAAAAGCGAAGGAATTAAAGGAGTAGCTTTAGAGTGCTTTAGGTTTTTAGATATTTAATTTCATAGCACTTCTGCCAAGCTAACATTTGTTTGTTTTCTCCCTCTCTTTCTCTCTCTCTATCCATATACCATCTCATAAATCATGTAGATAGATGATTCAATAAGATAGGACAAAATTCTATAAGAGCAATCGTGTTGTATGTGTATCACCCTCACTTAATTCGAGATCATCTAATTTATGTATGTAGATGGTTTTATTGATACAATGCTGTTCTTCTTAAGAAACACTAATTATAAGTTAAGTTAGTTCCGGGCAATTAAGTTTCTATAAAATTAAGTGCAGGATTTCTTAAATTTATTTCTGTACTTACTTCTTCCTTCTTACACGGTGCCTCAAGGCGATGGAGGAGACATTAGTAAAATGAATTAAAGTGCACCTAAATTGGAGTTTACCACATACTCGTAAATTTTTTTTGAAATTCTTTTACAACTAAAGCTGCACTATACAAAATTAATTGAAATTTTCTTTCTTTCGATGTAGTAAAAATTTAAACATTATTTTAGCAAATGTACGCTGACTGCAGTAAAGCAAGTAAAAATTATATTAATTCCAGTACATCTGCAATTTTTAATAAAGTGACTTTAATTGCGTTTTTATTTAGAATGCAGAATGTTAAATAGAATATTAAAATAATTGCGTACATCATGAAAAAAACATTTGTAGGAATTTCTCACCAGACTACATCACTTCCTTCGTTGTAGGTTTTCTTGCGGATATTTTTTTCAATGGGGTTAAATCAGGGGAGCGCAAGTTGGCCTCTACTTCTCCCAGCATCATGGTAAGTATTTATAATGATAATAAAGTAATAATGTAGGGAATTTATCTTGCTTGAACCATATATGCATGAAATGTTTTGCTATGTTATGATGTAATGTTTTGCTATATTTTTACATTCGAAATTCAATCGAAGAAAAATGACTAATTATTTTGCTTATATTCAGCACCATACGTTCAATAACAAAATTTTCTGTGCTGGTGTGCTGTCTGCCGTTCCAACCGATGCTGCCAACTGGGAAAGTCAAAGTTTTTAGTAAGTAAAATTAGATTTGACAAATCAGTAGAATGGCTTTATAAATAAATCAGTAGAATGGCTTTATAAGTAAGTATATATTTTGCACACAAATTTGTTTCTTTTCAGGTAATTTAATTGGTTAAAAGAAGGCTATTTATTAAAAGGGCATTTAATTTTATTAATTTTTATTAGCAAAATAAGAAGGAAAAAGAAAACTAGAGAAGAAACAAGGTTAATATCTAAAACATAGATTCAATTAAATTCAACAAATTATCATTAAAAAGAATTAAATTAATAAAAAAAAAACAAAAAAAAAAATTAACCTAATCGCTTTTCAAATAGTAATATTTCAGTTGTTCTTTGTTTACTTCAAAATTATTGCAACTGCAGTCATTCAATTTAAGTAATGACTTTGCATATAAATAACCTTTAATTGTGTTTGACTTTAATAAATTTCGTAACTTTGGTTTTTGTATATTTACTCGAGAGAACATACTCTCGACACTTGCAGATGAATAAGGAAGCTTAAAAATGTTCAAAACAAAATTTGTTAAATCCAGGAATGCTGGTTCATCATGACCCATTTTAATTTTAGAAACTTCATTCCAAAATAACTCCGCATTGTCTCTGTCTTAAGAAATTTTCTCATTATCTAGCGGAAAATTCTGGAGAAGCCTATACTGAGTATCAATTTACTGAATACCACTACCTTCTATTAAATGAGGTACTAAATAATTTAGCTTTATCACTGAATTATGTTTACCAAAATAAATTTCTGTTGCATCAATTTAATTAAGATGAGACCAAAATTCCGAATCAAAATCAAACCGCGCAAGAATTTGTTTAAGACAATTTTGTCGAAAATCTTGTAGTTCGGAAATTCCAATTTGATTTTCTAAAATGTATTGCTCGACTTTTGCACTCATATAAACTTCCCCAAAATTTAACATTTTTTCTTTACAGTCACTTGAATTTCAATAATTTTATGATTTCTAACATATGCTTTTTTCACATAGAATTGTAGAAATAATAATATTAATACCAAATCTTTAATGATTTTGTGTAAATTACATATCTGTGGACTTTCTGACTGATACAATTTATTTAAGTTATTGAAGTGAGGAAAAATAAAGTCGAGAAACAAAAAGTATAATTTGGTTGTATGATCAAGCAACATTTTATAAATTTTTTCTGCTTGTATTAGCTTTGACTCTTTTTTCTCAATATTAAAGTAAGCTTTGAGATCATCCTATTGACTAATTATTCTTATAATTACACTTTGCAGTGACAACCATCTGGTTTGACAATGAATTAAGATTTTTAATGGTTTGTAAGGATTTGAAATCGGAAAGTCTTTTCGAGCTTTTCATATATTTGTAAATGTTTCTCGTTAGAAATTAAATTTTATCAGGAATTTGCTCACAGGCATAACTCGCATATACAATTAATAACAAACAAGTTATCAATATCCTTCAGAATTTAAATTGCTGGTATAAATTTGAGATAAGTTATATGTTTTATTTTTCAAACAGAATAATGAAATATTGACACCCGATTTAGTACATTGCGTGGAGACTTTATAACTTCACCTGTTTTATACAAAGAAAAACATCATTTATTATACTAGTAAACTCCACACTAACAATGTCTTTAGCAAAACTTTTGCTTTAGAAATTTGCATGTAAAATTACTTTTTTTTTCTAACTCCGTATTAAGTTAAACCGAAAACAAATAAATAAAGGACAAATGTGATCTATTATAAGATGGATGTTATGTGGGATATCGGTTAAGTGGGAAACATAATGTGGCGCTGTAGCGCAAATTGTCAAAATATAACAGCACGATTTTCGTATGATGGCGACACAATGCGTAGCTGGCGCTGGCGCTGTAGCGCACTTTTGCCAAATTTTAACTTTTGGCGCGCGCCAAGATTGACATTTGTCATTTCCAAGCCAAATAATGCCTGGAAACTCCTTGTGATAAATATCTAGAAATTTTGTAAATATTAGCAATAAATCTTCGAGAAAATTTGCATACGTTACTCTTACATCAAAGTTAAGATAAGTCTGCACTCGGGCTCAATGGGTTTCCTAATGGATGTTTTCTCCAGACGACCTTTTACTAAATTCAACAGCAAAGCAATTCATACTGGAGTTTGATTATTCTCGTAGCTTTGAAGAAGAGCTCTTCATCGTGTTGTTTTATATATTTAAAAGTTGTTTCGAAAAAAACCGAACGACTCCTTTCCTGATATAAGGGTCGCACCCACCACCTTCTTCTATTTTATCCTTTTAAATGTTTACGTGTTAAAAAGCAAAAGCTCAGTACAGACATTAGAAACGCAGCTTTTGCCCGTTTATCCATTTTCAATGTCTTAATCACAACTTTTATTTAATATTTTTTCACAAAACCTTTCACGATGGCAAATGACAAGTTAAAGAGCCAAATTAGTTTTGACACAAGTAAGTGCAGCATTGTGTGAACGGCAGACTATGCGCCAGCGCCAGCTTCAAGCACCAGCGACAGCGCCAGCACCACATTCTGCTCCAGCCTTTATTCAAAGTTAGATTAGATAGTAGAATTTCTCTCTGCATGACCGTAAGGTGAAAGAACGTCTTCCTTATTAATTCTTTGGAAGGTGAAAAGAAGCATTTCCTTTCAATTCTGTGGAAGCATTCATTCTGCCATCTCAGGAGAGTGTACTACCATTAAGCATGGATTTTCCGGAAGGTTGGAAAGAACCATTCAATTTCTACTCTCAGGAAGGTGGAGGGATGATTTCGATAATAACACGAATGAATAAGGTATATTTATGTAATCATTACTAATGAATTCCAGGTAATGTTGCGGTATGGTATGATATATGGACCCGAAGAGTTTTCGAACCACATGCCTCCCCATTCTTTTTGAAATTCCTGGAGAGGCTCGTGGATGAATATATCAAGGGTGTAGCCCTAAGAGCCTCTCCCTTCAACACTTCACATCACGCTTATCGGAGGGGTAGATTTACTGAGATGGCTCTTCATTCAATGGTTACTGTCATTGAACGGGGACTACATCGTGGACTGCTTAACTTAAGCAGACTTTCTACATAGCAAGGGGCCTTTGGCAGGGCCTACCCCGAGTGGCTGTGTGTGGCAGCTCGTCGGCATAGTGTTGACCGCTCAATCGTGCGACGAATCGGGCAATTGCTAAGGCGACGATATTTAACCATGCAATTGGGTGGCCGGAATTCTCTCAGCCTTCTGGTGAAGAACGGCTGCGCGCAGGTTGGCGAGCTTTCCTCGGTTCTGTGGTGTATGTTGGTTGACTCACTCATCACAGTGCCGAGAGAGGGTGGGATTCTCATGTGAAGCGTACGCGGATGACATCCCTCTGCTCATATCCAAGCATAGCATGGGTGCTACTCTGCCCTCATGCAACGAGGACTCAATACTGTTGAGGACTGGTGTACCCACCATAATATGACAGTGAACCCTATAAAGACCAGCTTCGTGCTCCTCACCAGGAGACGTACGCTTGGGCACTTTGTTCTTCCAAAGCTCTTTGGACATACTCAGCAACTGCCTCCTTATGTCAAGCACCTCGGAGTCTATCTCGACTCGAAACTGACTTGGGGATTGCAGGCAGAGGGAACAGTTAATGCGACTATGAGGGTCCTCATTCAATGCAGGAGAGGCTTTTGCTGCACGTGGGGCTTAAGGCCGAGTGCTGTGTACTCGATGTATACCTCGGTCGTAAGACCCATACTCACGTGTGTCTCTTGTGTATGGTGGCCGAGAACACAAGTGGGGACTGCGATCCGGAACTGCAAAGGCTCGTGTGATATGACTGCTTGACGATGTTTATTAATAATAAAAATGGTTAAATTTGTTTATAGTAACAAAAATGATTAATTTTATTACTGTTTGTATGGCTAAGAAACAGCTGTTTTTCCGATTATTCCTTTAGCTTCCCTTTTGGGTTTTTAGACAGTGTATGCCGATGATTGCTGAGGTTGGAAGCGTGCCGATATTATTTGCTGGGGCAGAGTATGCCGCTTTTGATCTAAGGAAGGCAGAATATGCCGCTGTTTTATGACAAGGTAGAGTATGCCAATATTCACTGGGATGGCAGTGTATGCCGATGTTAGGTGAGAAAATAAAAGATATCTTTCGAGGATCAAATATATTCTGATTTTTATTAAGTTATGTCGTTATGTTTAATAATTTTAAAGGGGGCGATTATTGCAGAGTTTCAATAAATGAGCATTTCTCATCACGAAAATTCTATATGATTCACATTGTACTGATATTGTAAAGCAATGACCTCAGGTACAATATTCTCACAATCAAGAATTAGGCTTGCATGGCGGAATTTGCTTATGTTGCAAATTCCTCTTAAGGTCCAGCAAATTTTGTTTGTTTTCTTTTCTTTTCTTTGTCGTTCCGAGTTTTGTTTAGGTTTCTTATCTGTGGTCATGGCTTTACAATGAATGGGTTAAGTATGTAACATTATCAATTAAATCTATTTCGTTTCAATGTATGAAGTGACGTAAAGTTAAACTGAAAGATACTATTCATTCATGGCTTTAGAATCGCTTGCCTAGGAATTACAGGCTCCAGGCGATCTACGGCAACTGCTGCCTTTGACGTCTTACTTAATCTGCTACCCCTAGATCTTGTCATTCAAGCATATACAAAAAGGGCTGCATGTATATTTTATTAATGGGGATGTTGGCAGGATTGCTGGATTGGTTCTTTGTATTGCTCTTTGGCATGCGGGCTGGAACGGGAAAAGTCTCTGATGCGATGGTACCAGAGTTTCGGTTTGGGCGGTGCTTCGCTGTGATTTTTCCTGAAAAGGAATCGTGGGCTGAAGAGAGTGCTTACTGAGCCTTCTCCGGTCCACTCTAAAATTTTCACCCACGTTCCCGAATATGTACATCGTTAATAGATAACGCGGTCAAGAATCTAAATGACGCCTTTAATACAGTCTTTGTTGAAGCCTGTCCACTGCCTAAACCTTCAACGGATTCCTACCCTCTCTGGTGAAATAAAGACTTAAGTGTCCTTGGGAAGAGCGCACGGAAATTGTTCAACAAAGCGAAAGCGAGTAGAAGTCAAGAAGAGTGGGCCCGGTATAAGGCAGGCCTCAAAGACTACAAACGTTCAATAAAAAACGCTAAGTTCTCTTCATGGAGGAGCTACTGTGAATCCATAGAGAATACAAGTGAATCCGCCACACTTAAGAAGGTATTAGAAGGACCCTAGTGTACCCTCCTTCATGAAAAAATGGGATGGTACCTGGACTGCGTCTGGTGAAGAAACTTTAGAGCTGCTTATGAGTACCCATTTTCCTGGAAACTGTAAAACCGACCACACCTATAACAATAACGAGTACGATGGTACTCTACACTTAGAGGATATATGGGACATAATCACCAAGGAGAAAATGGAGTGGACAATTCAATCTTTTGCTCCCTATAAATCACCAGGAATCGATAGCATCATTCCTATCATGTTACAGAAAGTGCAAGAAATTGTAATTCCGGGGGTGATGGTGATCTGTAGAAGTTGTCTACTCCACTCTTATATCCCAGGCACCTGAAAGCAAACCAAAGTGATCTTCATTCCTAAGGTAGGCCGTAGCAGCCATGTGACTGCTAAGGACTTTAAACTCATCAGCCTTACATCGTTTCTTCTGAAGACTTTTGATAGGTTTAGAGGCGTCCATGGATAGTCTGTTTAGGGGAAGCGAGATTTCTAGATCACAGCATGCTTACGTAAAAGTTTAATCGGCTAAAACTACGCTACATGACGTCGTTGGGACCATTGAAAAATAAATCGAGAAAAAAGATTACACTGGTATACGAGGGGTGATCAAAAGTAATGATAATGAGTATAATAAAACAACGCATTCTAGTTTAAATTTAATTTATTTTTCTACATAGTCGCCTAACAAGTCGATAAATTTAGTCCAACGTTTCTCTAAACCTAAAATACCCTTTAAAAAAAATCTTTATTTGGCTACAGCAGCCATTACCTCGCTATTATCCTCAAATTTCTTGACCCTGAGGTGTTCCTTGAGCCGAGGAAACAAATAAAAATCGCTGGGGGCTAAATCTGGAGAATAGGGTGGGTGTTCGACCAGTTCGAAGCCTGCTTCTCGAATGGCAGCCATCGCAACTTCGGCTTTGTGTGCAGGAGCGTTGTCCTGATGAAACACTTTCGCTCGGAGTTTGCCCCGTCTTTTTTCCTTTATGGTTTCTCGCAGTCGTCTTATTTGATCAGCGTAGTAGGAGCCCGTTATCGTAGCTCCCTTTTCCAGGTAATCAACCATTATGATTCCCCCAGCATCCCAGAAAACGGACGCCATAACCTTGCCCGCCGAGCTCGAGACTTTGAACTTCTTCGGCGTCGGTGAGGATGGCCTTTTCCAAGTCATCGATTGTTGTTTGGTATCAGGATCAAAATGATGGATCCATGGTCACAAATCGAGACAAAAAAAATCTTTGGTCAGCCTGGAACTTTACAAGATTGGCTCTTGTAGTGTCAACTCGATTTTTCTTTTGTTCGTCCGTTAACATTCTCTGTACCCAACGCGCGGAGACCTTCTTCATATTCATTTTGGTGGTCAAAATGCTTTGGATGCTGCCATATGAGATCCCTGTGACCGCAGCTAAATGTCTGATGGTTACTCCTCGGTCTGCTAATACGATATCTTCGATTTTTTTTCACGTTTTCCTCAGTGAGGGACGAGGTTGGGCGTCCCTCGCGATGTTCATCTGCTGTGGATGTTCTACCCAACTTAAACTCTTTGCACCACCGTGTCAGCGTAGAATATGGAGGAGCAGAGTCCCCCAGTGTCTCCACCAAATCAGCGTGTATCTCTTTGGTAGACATTTTTTTCAAACAGAGGTACTTGATGACGCATCTCACTTCGTGTTTCTCCATTTTCGTGTTGTCGCTCCTACTGCTGGTATTCAAATGAATGTAGCTCCTACAAATGACGTCCTATTTATACAATTTTTTAGTTGGGAAGTAGTGAAGAACCGAAGAAGCGAAAATTTTTTTTTTTGGATTTTTATCTTTATTAGAAATACCTGTTTATCATTACTTTTTGATCACCCTTTCCTGATATCGAGGGAGCCTTAAATAAAGTACGCTTAGAGGCCATACAGGATGCTCTGACTGGTCTAAGAGTTGAATCCTATATATCCTATAACGTGCAGTAAACGCCTAATAAAGGCAGAGCAGTAAGGCAGTATGTTTAGCAGGAGGGTGTCTAGAGGCACTCCACAAGGAGGAGCATTTTCACCCCGACTGTGCTTATTGGTGGTTAATGGTATCCTCATCTCTTTCGAAAGGGAGGGTATAAAGGCGGTAGCATATGCTGATGACTTAATCATCCTGGTCTCGAGAAAACTTCTACCGATGATCAGTGAGCTAAGAGCATTGCAAAAGCTTCTTAACTGCGCTATAAGTTGCTGTCTAGAGCTTAATCCAGCAAAGACCGAACGAGACCTTTTTAGACGGAGGAGAGTTATTGCGACTTTCACACCCCAGAAACTGGGAAATATTACTCTTGATTTTAAATCTGTACCCAAATACCTTGGAGTGATACTAGACTTCAAATTAAATTGCACTGTATGCCTGCAACATCCATGGGAAAGAATAGCTACAAAGAGTGTAATCAGACTTAGGAGTCGAGCTGCTGGTCAACAGCAGACATTGGTCACTGCAGAATACTGAAGATCTGTCTCGAAGACTGTATATAGGGAGCTACGGATTACATTGCTCCAAGGCTAGACTTCAAAGATCAAATTCGAATAAAGTTTGTGACACAAGGTAGGATAATGGTGAGAATTTAACAATAAAAAAAAAATAAAAATAAAATTACTGTACTAAACCATTGATTTTATACATATAGATATGCCACCGCCGAGCACAAGATGTTGTTACATCTTCTCACTGAGTCGCCACTGTAGTACTTTATCATCTGCTCACCAAAAGGTCCGCCATCTGTTAGTAAAACTTGGCGAATATTAGGGTAATAAGTTGTCTTCGGTTATAAATAGCGCCATATCACAGGAAATAATGTAATCTAATTTTGCCTTTTCCGTCTTTCTTTATCTAATGATGTGTAGAAATGTGGAAAAAATCTGTAATAAAGAAATTTAAAGGCATATCTTGATTAATATCAAGATGATTTGAAGGATTTGGCGAATGAGTATGATGCGTGATTTAAGTGAAAAGAATTTCATACTTCGCTTTCGTACCAGAAAGTTGGAGAACAGACAAAACTCTTATCTAGGCACTGCGGGCTTCCAAGAAATTTTTCGTTCGGATTTTCGATAGAATTTCTGCGATCTGCCTTTTCACATCTGGTTGTTGACTGGTGCATTGATTTTTCGTTAATAATTTGAAATATCTTCTACCAAGCAATTTGTTTAGCTTGATGAAATTTCTTAGAATTTTTGATTCGGATCGCGGTATACAGAAAGCAATACTTATGAGCGTAACAAAAATTTTTTTTCTTATAAATTACTGGAAATTTTTCTTCAGAGATCTTATGCATTATTGGTTGCCGAGACCGATGGAATAAAGTTGGATTGATTCGGGTGCTGAGCCTAGATAGAACATTCTTTTGTATTTCTAAGAAATATACGGGCAACAACTGGAAACAACAAAAAGGTCAGATTTAATTGGTTGATGGAATTGGCATACCAGTCAGTGAAATTCGACTTTTGAAAACTGCTTTGTTTACCTGTGGAACGGAATGGACACAGGTAAACGCAACCCCTCTTACCAAACAGAGGGGCCGCCGTATACCTATTGAGATGGTGACGTTGCTAGCACTCGTACTATATGTAAGAATTTTTAATGATCTGCAACTAGCTGCTGCGAAACGAAGCTGTTGACGCTCTGGCTGAATGGAAGCATTGCAAAATTGACGCGATTTTGAAATAAACCATTCCTAATTTGAAAATAATTTATTTATTTACCTAAGGTACCTATAATACAGATAAGTTACTGAAATAATGTGTCAAATAAAATATGTGTTAAATTACATATGCATTAATTTAAATAATAATTTCTTGTAGAACAGAAGGAATACAAAATTCAACAAAAAATCTCTTACGAAGTACTTTTCTATATACCTATATATATCTCATAAAAAGCAAATTTATTGAGAAAAAAATCTGAAATTCCTTTGAATTCCTTTATTACATTTTTTCCACATTTCTAGATATTGTTAGATACGGAAGAAGAGAAAACATTTGTTATAGAAGATAACTTAATATCCTCATATTTTACAATTTTTTCTAATATATGACGCCATCTGTAAACAAGATTTCAGTCATTCGGTAAAAATTTCGCCTTTGTTTTCTAATTTGGTACAAGTAAGGGCATCTGTCGAGAAGATGTAACAGATTTGGTGGCATATGTATAAAATCAATGACTAAACCAAACTTTTCAAAATAAGATATCTGATATCTAAATTAATAATAATAATAATATAGTGCCTCAAATACAGATTGCCTTCCTACTAGGAAAGCAAATCAACTAAAGAGTTATGCAGATATTAAATATTCAATTAAATTGCTCCAAAATCTATAATTGTCCTTGCTCCTTCTATGATGAAGAGGAAGAGAGTTCCAAAGTCTTGTTTATTGAACCAAAAATTGACGACCACTTGAAAGACAGGTGGACCGAGCAGTGTTTAGAGAAAAAGTTCTTACGGATTGGGAAAAATCCAGTCTAGTATACAGGTTGGTAATCGGGTTGCTCGGCTATATCAAATTATGAAGGAATAAAAGCGCAGAATCTAAAGCCAAATTGAGCTTACGCAAAGAAATTGAATCAGAACCACGGAAGACTTCACGTTCATAAGTCATGAAGGGAACAATTAACGATTTAACTAACATAATCTGAATGTCAACAGGAGTCAAGGCTTCAGTGACTGAAAAGTTACGTAACGTTCCATAAACCTTGCAGACAAACGCGTTAATGTGATTCTACCAATTTAACGTACGATCCAAAATTTTCCAAGATTCTTTACGGTACTACTCTAAGGAATAATTACATTGTCTAGAATAACATTTGGTAAGCAGGAAGTGTCCAACTCACTTTTATAGATCACGATAGTATTAGACTTAGAAGCATTTAAGCTCAAACTATTCTCAACAGCCCAATCAAGCACATTAGCGAGGTCTTCGTTCATATGGCATATGGCATCTTCCAGCAATACCAACAGCCTAGAAATGCGAAGCTGTACATAATCAGCATACATGTGATAATCACAATTTCTCAGAACCATTGAAAGATCATTAATGAAGAAAGTGAGTATTAGAGGACCCAGATTGGAGCCCTGAGGGACACCACTCCACAAAGGTAGGAAACCAGAAGCAAAATTTGAACAGACCATACTTTGATGACGCCAGCTGAGGTAAGACCAAACCAACGTGCATGCAGAATTAGAAAAATTGAAAATAGATAGATCTTAAAATAATGTAGTTGAAAAAGTAGATGAGATTTGGGAGTATAAGAATATCTTTTATAAATTTGGGATTAAGGTAATCCAGTCCAACAGCGTTAGATTTCACAGACATAATAGCAGAATAAACGTCTGCCTCGCTAACATGACTAAAAGTAAACCCATAAAAAGGATCAAGTGTATTTAAATCACTAGGATAATCACCGACAGTAGAGCAGACAGTAGAAACAAACATTTGGTTTAAGTCACATGGGTTTACAAAGACAGTTGAAATCCTAGATCGCACAACTCCAATACTTCTAAGATTCGGCGAGAGTTTTGTGGATGGAATATTGCTTTTACATTTTGAATTATAATATTGAAACTTTGCGCTGGATATCTGTTGTGTGTTGATGTTTCGGTGGAACATATTTATCGAAAAAGTATTTAATAAGCCTCATAATATAATCAAGCTCTTCATCAACTGATGTGAATGAACAGATCAATCTCTAATTAAACGTTTGTGGCTCCTCAAAAAGTTCATCAAAGTTAATATCATTAAAATTTCTCTAAGAAAAATTTAACTCACTTTCAGATTCAGAACAAAGATTGTAAATTCCCAAGATTAAGTCATGTTTGGTGAGTGCTGATAGAGATATCTGATAAAAAAACAGCACCTGATTAGGGTCAGCAACAATAAATAATTCCAATACCGTTGCGCATCAATTTGCAAGTGAGTAGGTTCTGAATAATACATGCTCAAGCTGTATATGTTTAGTATATTGCGACATAATGCTGTAGTAGCATTAGGGGTAGGCATATTAACATTGAAATCACATGTAATAATAATAAGTTGATAAATACGACTCAACTCAGATAGGAATGCCTCCAAAAGAGAGAATTCCGTCATATTGAGGGGTCTATATACGACACCAACCAGACAATTTTCTTCATTAATAAAAATCTCAATAAAAATATATTCAAAAAGGAAAACTAAAACACATAAAATATATATAAAACAAGTAACAAAGCTAGAATTGGTTTAAGACCAATTTTTATGATACCCTAGATGAATGCCCTTATGATATTTCGTATTGTCACCTTTCTGTGCAAGTTTGATTTTTGAAGTGGATTTTCACATATATTTCTAGAAGGATTTTTCAGACAGAAAAAATGATTATAACCAATTTTTTAGGATTTTGTATTCTGAAGAAGTTTTTAGTACACTAAAAATGTCTTGGACTGATCGTTTTCATAGTATACGTAAAATACTTAAATTTTTATATGGCAATACGAAGTAGGAGTTGCCCGATTTAGTCCATTTTTGTAATTTTATTTGCTAGTACAATGAAAACACCATGTACCAAATTTCAGCTCTCTACGGTGATGCGTTCTCAGGCAGTGTCCAAATATATAGTGGAAAACGAAATTTTGTATGGCAACCCAAAGTCCGTGTACACAATTTCAGCTCTCGAAGTATGTGCGTTCTCAAGTTATCGTGCGCACAGACGGACTGATAGACGGACGGACATGCAGCAAAAATCAAAATAACTTTAAATATTATACGTGGGTGTCCAATCCATTTTGCTCTACCTTCATTATTTCGAGGTATTACAAACGGATAGGCAAACTGAGTATACCCTTTAGATTTCATCTAGGGTATAAAAATGATTTATTTAATTTAATTTAAGCTAAGCCTAACGCGTTTCGATCTACTAGGTCATCATCAGAGCACTTATTAATACATAAATCTTTTGAAGCTATCAAACCAAGCACCATTATCAATACATACTAAAATGGAAAATATATACAAGCACAAATTGAATTGAGAAAAACTATGTTAATCTAACAAAATCAGACTTAAGAGAGAGCTCGAATTTTTGAACATAAAACTGCCTTTGACTTTTTCTGCTCGGATTTCTTTAATTTCATATTTATCTAACAATCTCCCGGCCGGTAGACTATGCAAGAGTTTAATATTATTTACATCAACCCCAGGCCTACACTTATTGTTAACCAAAAATTTTCTTAGAGTTAACTTGTTGGAAAAAGTAGGCAATACGTTATTGTGTTTTAACAGTTTAATTAATTTATGTGACACATCTTTAATAAATGGAATTTTCTTATGTTTCATGTCATAATTTTTGCTTTCTTGAACGGCAAGAAAAATCAAAGAAAAGTTTTTAATTCTTAGCTTGTTCCTTAATAACTTATCTATTAAGCTATTAGAGTATCCAGTATTCTTCGCGATCATTTTAATGGTTTTCATTTACTTTCTGAAATTATCTGGTGATAATGGGATAGATATCAATCCATGTATCATAGAATGAAAGGCTAACAACTTAGTGAACCATGGATGTACAGAGTCTACCGGGATTACAACATCACAAAATGTGTCTTTTCTAAAGATTTTAAAAGATAATGATTTGTCAGAGATAGTAATTGTCAAGTCTAAAAAATTAATTATTTTATTAATAAATTCTAAAGTGAATTTTATATTATCGTCAAGTTCATTCAATATATTATTCAAAAAATATTTGAGTTGCCTCTCAGTGCCCGTCCATATGCATAAGAAATCGTCTACATACCTATACCAAGTATGTACGTGTGCCAAAAGGGTTGAATTAAAAGAAAACAATGATTGCTCTAAATGCTTCATAAAGAATTCAGCATAAAAAGGAGAAGAGGTCGACCTCATAGCCAAACCATCCTCTTGAATGTAATTTTTCCCATTAAAATGAAAATAAATTTGACTAAAAGTTAAATCAATAAGGTCAATATATTCTTTAACTTGTACTATGTTATGGATTTTCATTCGAATTCTATTTATTAACAACTCACGACACCTATGGACTGGTACAGACGGAAACAAACCGGACACATTAAATGACACTAATTTAGTATTTTGTAGGATCTCCATATCTTTAATTTTCTAATTAATTCAATGGAAATTTTGACAGAATATTTAGGATTAAAAGCAATTACGTTAGGTAATGTATTACTCAACCACTTCCATAGTCTCTGGGAAAGAGAGTTAAAAGAGTCAGCTACTGGTTTTACAGGTATGTTTTCTTTATGAATTTTAGGTAAGCCATACAAAATTGGAATCGAAGGGTTACAGTTTTTTAATTGAAATTTTAATCTGTTATCCAACATTAAACTACAGCTATTTAAGGTACTAACAACTTCTTTTTGGTATGTATTTGTTGGGTTTTATTTCCCTAACCTGCATGGTGTAATGAGCCTCATCACTTTCTCCATTGCCCCAATAGGCTAAACGCCAAAGCTCCATCAATTATTCATATTTCATTTCATTTATTCAAATATAAATAACATCGATATCTGGAAATCCAAATTTCAATTCCCACGGTAGAGAAATTCTAGACTCTGAGGGAAGATATTTCAAACAAAGGCAGACCTATAAACCTTCAAAAAATCATCTTAAAAATCCAAATGTATACTTACATGCATTAGTTTCGCTTTCTAAGAGCAAATATTTCCGCATAAACAATGC
Source organism: Dioctria linearis (assembly GCA_963930735.1). Taxonomy (NCBI): domain Eukaryota; kingdom Metazoa; phylum Arthropoda; class Insecta; order Diptera; family Asilidae; genus Dioctria; species Dioctria linearis. The sequence continues at coordinate 225,254,830 of OZ005740.1, read as the reverse complement.
GAGATATTCCCACATTAGTTCCGCTTATCCAAAGATTTCCGCATGACCATTTCTTCAAAGAGCAAACATTCTCCATATGTGAAAATGTAGTCGCATCACAATTTCTAAACAGTGAGTCATTTTTTCTAGATAATTGGCTTTACCTAAAATCAAACCGATGCCCCCTGACAATTTAGTGGACCATGGATGCACAGAGTCTACAGGAATCACAACATCACAAAATGTGTCAGTTCTAAAGATTTTAAAATGTAATGAATTGTGCGAGATAGTAATTTTCAAGTCTAAAAAATTAAACATAACAAGTGTTTTAGTTTTCCCTCATGAAAATGAGGCTACACCAAGTGCCATCAAAAAAATTTGTTTATTACATTAAAAGAAATATATTCGATAGGAAATAATCTGACCGAGCCATAACACGACCACGAAATGAATCTTTAATGTACAATAAATAGCAGTCCCTACACTAATGCGGCATACACGATCATTCCAAAAAATCATTGTACTTATTTAAATCTAAAAGTTCATCAGCAATGTTCGATCGCTAAAAAGATCACGAATCTCATCAATTTTGGGATATAAACTTTGAGCGATTAGATGACAAATTTTAAGCCAACTACACTGAATACACATAATATCCAGCACAACGCGTGAGTTGTTCAATCCACACGACTCAGCAGTATTGACATTATTCATTATCCAAAAAAAAAAGAAGCAAGATATGAAAAGCAGCAGGAACAATAACACAAGCTGTACATATAGCTAGAAGGAAAAATAATATAATATAATAATTAAACGAAAAATTCAAGGCAATTGCAAATTACATAAGAGTAGAATATCAAAAATTAACTTAAAAACGTTAAGAAAAAAGAATTCATGGATTTGACTCATTACTTTAGTAAACACAAAGAGCACATTAATAACTTTCAAATAGAAAAATAAAAAACTAATACAAAAATAAACAATACTTAAATCTAATCTAAAATGGAGGAATAATTAAGGAAATGGATGATTAGCTAACGATTCCAAGTGTAATGTCGAATTGATATCACAGCTGGAAGAATTTTGGATTTCCACTGAGTTATCAAATACGTTTTCAAAGAAACTTGCAAAAAGCTCACATGTGGATTGTGTGTCCGGAGCAACAACGTCATTATAACGCATTAAAACCTGTTGTTGATTTTTTACTATTGAGAAACGACCAGAATATGTATTGTTTAAAAAGAAAACGATTAAGGAATTTAACTTCTCTGCGCAACTGCTTGAAATTCATATATGTAATCTGCGTCCACACTTCTTTTAAACTTTCTGTGTGCTTTGTTTTTGGCATTTTTTAAAAATAATTATTTCGGTTTCAGTAAATACCACAAATAAGATTAGAAAACATATCTTTAATCTTCAAATCACACTTCATCTGTAATCAGCATACATACGTTTTATGTACAGAAATTTTCTAATTAATATATTTGTTCAAGAAGGCATTTTTTTGGATTCTCCGGTATATAGCAAAAGCTATTTTTTTTGTTTTTGTTATTTCATCACACAACCCATTTGATTTTGGGTGACAAGTGACTCATCAACAGGTCCCAAATAGCGAAATTGAGTGACTCGAAAAACAAATGAAAAAACAGAACACAGAAAAGAAATGAAAAAAAACCGGATAAATTCGAGTCGGACTCGCGCACGAAGGGCTCCGTACCATTGTAGAAAATTTAACACCATGTACTTTTTATTTATTTTTCAAATGAGAGTAGGCGTCATGTGAAAAATAATGCTGTCATTTGAAAAAATGCCTACTTATGATAATAATAATGAATGAGAATAAAACGAGGAAAAAAATGCCGAAAGAATCACGTTTCTTATATGGGGGCCCCCTGTGATTTTTATTTTTATACTCTGTGAAAATTTCAACTATCTACCCATAATGGTTCATGAGATACAACCTGGTGACGGATGGACAGCGAAGTCCTGTTGTTACCCTTTGGGTACGGAACGCTAAAAATGAAAAAAACCAAAAAATTTAGAAAAATAGAAGAAAATGTTTATTAAAAAAATTTAATAATCAGATTCATTCGAAACGATTCGAACCTTACACTCATCGGGCTTGGTTTTCTACCTGCCGTAAACGCTTGAGACAGATCAAATTGATCTCTTCTCATATAAAGTCAGAATAAATTCTGGGTGTGAATTATATGAGGCAAAAACTCCTATATTCCACCAAGGAGGAAGAATCAAAATTAGAGATTACTATTTAAGATTTTTTACCGGGGCAAGCTAATATTTGTTCAAGAGGGCATTTTTTTGGATGCTCCGGTATACAGCAAAAGCTAAAATTTGTTTTTGTTTTTTGTTTTTTTAGCTTTTGCTATATAACGGAGAATCGAAAACAATCCCTTCTTGAACAAATATAAGTTTGCCCCAGTAAAAAATCTTAAAGAGTTATTTCTAATTTTGTATCTAATTAATATGTTTATTGATATTGAAACTTAAAGCCAAGGGGTTCAGTCCTTTTTTCCATTGCTGGTTGATAATTAGTGGCGATGAGCCAATATCATAATCTATGAAATCTTATGGACATGGCAAAATCTTTATATGTTAACAGGTTATATACACATACATACATCCAATGGTACGAATGATCATTTCTTAAATTAACTAAAATTCCCCAACAAGAATATACAAAATATAGTAGTAGATAAATTCATATGCATATAAAGAGATTGGATTCAAATTGCTCCAACCTCATTCATTTATCTGATAAAGCTGATGATTGCTTTGTTGTCATAACAACTCATCTACATTTGCATATAGATAACAACTTCATAAGTCAATGACTCGGTAAACTAATAAATATTTTAGCAGCGATGTGTTTTCAAAATAATGAACTCGGCTCAGTTCATCACGGTAGAGAATGTGAGGAGTTCTTCACATATGCATGTCAAGCAGACAGTTTTCTTTGAGTCTAACACCTTCATAGAATAATATCTCCTTGAATGGCACCTCTCAGGGGGGGGGGGCTCTAGGACAATAACATATTCAAGTCATTTTCTGCATGAGAATGCTGAGTGCAGCAGTTTGTAAGGCCCCAGTCTTGCGATACCAAACTGCAGCAACATTAAGAAAAGTATACCTTATCACCTCAGGTAGAAAAGTTCTTATACAACTTTTTTAAATTGATAGCCCCCTTTAAGTTCTGTAGAGTATTAATGACTAGTATAGAAGAGCTATTCTTTGTAGAAGATGGTATGAAATGAAAGTGAAAATATTATCCCCTGCTGGAAGGAATTTTTGCCAACAATAATATGTCGTGACTATTTAAAATCACTGACCCATACACATTGAAAAACAATGTATTTGTGTTTGAAAATGGTCAACGGAATGAACATGAACTGAGAATATTCTTTCCATTCTTAAAAAAATATGACATTCTTGGGAAAAATAGGTAAAGCTCCGTAAATCAAATTATAATAATTGCTAAGCTGATTTGCTCGAATACCGTCATAAGGAGGGTAGTTTAAAAGAGTCGAGCAATTGGATGTAGGCCAAGAAATATGAGAATTTGTTTGAAAATGTTATACAAAGGCTTCCTAGCATTACAAGGGTGATATTTTTCATAGTTGGTCACACGAGAAGCGAAACTTTAATTAAAGTATCACTTGAATTACTTTAAACATAAATTACTCACAAGCAAGTAGTTATAAAAGCTTTCAGTTTTAGAAAACCCAAAATTTGGATAGATAAAGAATAAGATAATAATAAAAAAGAGATCTTTAATTGTTGTATACAAATAAAAATAAGAAACTCATGAACTACTATCTATATAGATACTGTCATATAGGTAACTTTTCTCATGAAATGAAGAACGGAAGTGTGTGGTGGAAGTTTTGTCAAAACTTGTCATGCCACACCTGGCTTGTAATACCACATTTGGATAATAGTAGTATTAAAGTATTGTTATTACATTTCATTACCAACTTAAATACAAATCTATCTATGTTTAAAAAAAACGTCGGGTTTCAGATTTATGTAAAATCATAAAAAAATATTAAATTTATTTAAAATAAGGAAGTAGAGACACTGGTTTCTTTTATAGCGAAATTCAATTTAACGGGTTAACCAATTCGTACATTCTTGTAAAATTTTTCAGATTTTTTCGAGTTCATTTTAAGAAAGTAGCTTACAGATAGCGAATCAATTGTCAATATAAAATTTGTGATAAAATAATAAAAATAACTTTTAATCATCTTTATTTAAATTTTATATTTTGAGTCGCCGCAGTAAAGATCAAAGGCCCATTATATGCGTAACACGAACTGGCATGAACAGATATGGGAGATGTGTTCCAAAATGCTTCATGATACTCTGAATATGTTTTATTAGGGCTGAATGGCAGAAAATAAAGCTCTCGATACCAAGCATCCAAAATAACACTTTGTACTTTTACTTTGATTTCTGGCTATCAATCATATTCTCGATAAAATTAATATTATCGTCTATACTCTACAGATATACATTATAATTTTACTTAACATATCTTGGCTTCTAACAATTACGAAGCTGCAAAATAAAAATTTGATTGTCTTTTTTACCTCATCATCAGGATGAAAATAACACGATACGGGTCTAAAGTAACACCGTTAAGGTCCTGCGCAATATTATATGTACAGTGAAAAGGAAACGCAAGGTAAAGTCAAATTATTTATTACAAAAATTAGGGACAAAAAAGAGCGAAAAATAAAATACTTTTTCTCACGAATAAAAAAAACAAAAACAAAATAATAAAATAACTTGTTTCTACTTAAATAATAGTTTTCTCTTAAGGAGTAATGAGATTAACGTTTCTATTTTGTTATTTAGACTTGCAATTATGGCAATTGTAGTATGAATCATCTTTGGCGCTCTCAGTGTGAGACCATTTTTTACAATCATTATATTGTACCCAGGGCCGTGCGCAGGATTTTTCGAAGGAGGGTTCTTTGATTCAATAAATTGATACGCCAAGGTACAGAAAAAATCATACTGAATTGTATCGACCCTTAAATAGGTTTAAAGAGTACGCAAAGTGGAAAATGAACACCCATTCGGAGTTGTGGGCACAGGTGGCATAATTTTCAAAAGCACATTTAGGAATGCATTCTTGCTGCAGATATCAGGAGGCTTCAGCGAATTGTTAACTGTTTATCTTCAATTCGTCGCCGCCAGGTGGTGACTTCATTAATGAATTGCCGTGTAAAGGTGTAAGTTTTGAAGAATTGTCCATACGCTGCCTCATCTAAAATGTTCAAACATGAGAAGTTTGACAAAATGCTGCGACTTTTCAAAAAACGGTACTTTAGATGAGTACTGAATAGATCAGGGTAAGGTTTGAAGATCTGTGGTGGCTAAAATCTTACCCTGTGGGTGCGTGTGTAATTTAAAAATTATTAATATTATGCTAAAATATAAAACAGTTCTATAAAAATAAAAAGTAAAAGCTCTGTTCAAATAAAAATTAAATTACTAAAAATTGTTTGGAATCGAGAATCGAGATAGAGTGTATAAAGTGGTGTCTTTGGAAAACCATCTTGGCACTTTTTAGATCACCACACGATAATAATTTTATATTGTGTTAATGATTGCATTCCACCATTTGGTTTAATGAGATTCAAGCCTTGGTTTGACAAATAGTTTTCATTTTTTGAACAACCGTCTTGAAACCCTATTTTTTTCCTCTATACACAAGTTTGTCCTTTTTAGCATCTATCAATAGTTTCTGTCGAGTCTTAATTTTTTATTTCCAAGCCCCAACACAACGATAAAGCCAACTAGTGTACTGAATAAAGAACCAGAATCGATACTTGAAAATCAGTTTACGTGGCTGAATCCTTCCATGTCGAAATAATTTCCAGAGAATCACTGATCCTCCTTGTCGCACAAAACGATTTTAACTTTATTGTTCCTTCTTCTTCTTCATAAAACTCAAAATTTCGTTTAGCATTGAAGCGCTAAGCAACGTTTTAGAAATGCCTGATAAATTTCGTCATTATTTACGAATGTATTTCAATTACTTCAAAATTAGGATTTAAATAAAAAAAAACTCAGTTCATGGCCACAACGCCGCACCGCACCTAGCACCGCACATAGCGCAGTAGGGCTGCCATCTGTAAAATCATTAAACTAGGACAACAAGTTCGAAAGCCCCGGACATTTTAGCTTGAAACCCGGACATTGTTGCCAAATAATTTTCTGTTTTACTTACTAATGAAATAAGTTGATATTGTTATGCATAGTGTCTTTTTTTATTTATTTATTATAAAATTAGTCAGTTTACATAAAATCGTAAAATAAAACGATGTGAATGAACTAAATTAAATCTCTCTTACATTTAGGAACATAAATAAATTTTCTAAAAATCAGAAATACAATTTTACATTAACATTTAGTGTGCCATATAGCTTTGATACACTTTGGATATGCAAAATTATTTTATACTTTTTATTCTCCAGCTCGGGTCTCCCGTCGTGTGCTTCAAATCAATCGGGTTTCCATGCTCTGTCTCTAGTCTTCGAAGTTTGCTCATTCTTCGTCTCTAGATTTCCAGAGGCTGTTGTGTGTTCTTTTGTTAAGTTAACTGTGTAGTGTGTTTGGCAAGGTTTTTTGTTAATTTTTATTTAATTTATCATAGGGTAATTCCATCGAAAATCGAACATAGTTTATACTTTCCCAACGTTCTTCTTTTGCTGAAAGTTAAGTTTTTTTGTCGTGCGATGAATACTGCCTGAATTATACTAAATTCAAACTAACTTTGAAACCCTTAAAATTTTTCAATTTTTGGGATGTGTAGTTACTACACATACCTGAAAGTTATATTACAGAAATGATAACTTTAAATCCAAATACCTATCACAGAGGCACGGACTTTAAATTATTTCAGAGAAAGTTATATAAAGAATGCCTTTTATAAGAAAAACAAGTGAAAAAGCTAGAATTGGTATAAAACCAATTCTTATGATGCTGTAGATGAATACCCGTACGTAATTTCGAATGGTCGCCTATCTGCACAAGTTTATTTTTGAAGTGGTTTTTCGCATAATTCCAGAACGGTTCGTTGGAAAGTATGAATGGTGATGACCAATTTCATAGGATTTCATATTCTGAAGAACTTTTCAGTGCAATTAAAATACCTAGGACTGATTATATGGCAACACCAAGAATCCGTTGCCCAATTTAGTCCATTTTTGAAATTATATTTAGTATTTTCATGAAAACACTGTGTACAAAATTTCAGTGCTCTACGTTGATGCGCTCTCAGGCAGTGTACAAATATACAATAAAAAACGAAATTTGTGTATGGAAACACTAGGAAAGTGTTACCCGATTTGTCCAATTTTTACTTTTTTTTTAAACCCCGGGTGTAAATTTTCAGCACTTTAAATATACGCGTTCCCAAGCTATAGTGCGGATGAGCTCGCGGACCGCCGGACAGACGAACAGACGGAAGTCTCAAGTTGGGATATGGCTTTAAAGAAGAGAAATATTTTTTCGTCAATAGGGGGCTGGTTATTTTTGAAAAAAAAAAAACAAAAAAAAAACAAAAAAAAAATTACACTTTGTTGTGTTGTCCTTTATCCCGTAAAGTTTTTGCATAAATTTGTTTAAAGCTTTTTCACTATCCTTTTAACAAATGTACATAAAACAAACACAGGTACACAAGGCAAGTTACATAAGCAATTGGCGTACTGCTAGCTTCGTTACTGAGCTAAGACTGGCTGGGACCAGAAGAGAGAACTTGAGTGAGAGTCTAGTCGGTCTGACTGTCGGCATTATCAACTACACCGTACATATACAAAAAATTAAATTTTTATTTAATTGGTTTCCAAAAATTTAAAACTCGGACAGTATAGAGAAAACTCCGCCCGGACTCTCCGCGGACGCCCTCCAAACTAGGACAATTCCGGGGAAACCTGGACGGATGGCAGCCCTACCCTAAAGCAACCTTACGCCCTCGAATATTTCCTGTCTGAAACTATTTAAAATTTTACGAAAGTCCAGTCACAGTTTTCGTTAAAGAATATAATAGTCCAGTCAATAGGAACTAAATAAGGCCATTGCCCTACAAAGGGTGGGATAGTTGTGATTTTTATATATGTTATTCAGTTCCCCCGGGGGGGTCCGCGCGGTCCTACATCTTGGATTAAAGGTACCAAAAATTGTTTTCTTCAAAATAATTCCTTAATTCCTCAACGGTTGATCCTACGACCGAAAATGTATAAGTATAAATTTGAAGAAGACTAAATTCCCTACATTTTTGTGAAAACACTTTTTTTTGTAAATCTGATATGTAACGAGTTATAGCGGACGTAAACGTAACATACTATACATATAGTACCATTTATACAGGGTGTTTGGTCCATGGTGGTCCATAGGACAGGAGGTGATAGTAGTCACCTAGTCAAACAACAAATTGAATTGTATGCCAAGAGGGAGCGGCATCTTAACCGTTTCGGAGTTACAGGGTGATTAGGAAAATTCGGTAGTCTTTCACAAAATACCCTGTATTTTAAAAAGTGCGTAGTGTACGGCCACTTACAGAGCTCATTGTAACTTTATGACCTTTCGAACGACTACTCGACCAACCCCGTACTCCTCTTCCCTCAAGGGTCTAAACTTGGATTTTTCATCGGGGCTCGGAGCTGAATAACATATATAAAAATCCCAACTACCCCACCTTTTGTAGGGCAAAATCCCATACTGACTGGACTATAAGCAGAATTCAGCACTCTAGTTGCACTTCCTCTGAAGAGGACGAAATTCTGTGTAAAGTTAGTAAATGGAATTTCTTAAAATACTTTAAAAAAAACAAGTTGCATTCATGAAATTAACTTTAAGAGAAGTGATTTCGGTGAATTTCATCATATCTATAATGATCTCCGAAGAGACCGATAACGGTTTTACGAATATATGCGAATGGACGTATCTACATTTGATTACATTTTAGACATGATTATCGGACAAATTGTGGAAAATTGGACGAATTTCCAACCAATCAACCAATAAGAATAATAGAAAGACTAATGGTCACGTTATGCTAAGTATTTTTTGCTTGATTATTGTTTAGTATAGCATTACAAAAATAAAAAAATAAATTACATACAGGAAATTACTATCCTCCATATCGTGATCATGAAACTCTTCCACTAGAAGTTGCATAACCTTAGTTCGAAATTTCATTTTTACCAAGCAGCTAGTGATCTAACATGTTAGCAAGCTATTGAAAAATGTGATGTTGTCATCTATATCTTTCTCAATCCACATCTTGAGAGTATTTTTATTTCGCTTAAGGTATTGGAGTTTTCTCCCCAAGAAAGCAGGACCAAACGGATCTATATGAAGTTACTCACAATAAATGCTACCAAAGTACTCCACAGAAGAAAATTTACTAAAACATCGTTAAATTTATTAAATTCACCCCTGTCGGGATAATGTTACCAACGCGCAGCACAAAAGAAATAACAACTCATTTCCTGTGTCCTCAGTCTAAATTTCCACTATTTTTTTTGTATGCTTTATTACAATTATAACAAAATTGTAACTTACATTGTTTCTTTCAAATCGTGGTCTTTTACCAAAAAATCAACGGATATCATCAATAAGAAATGTCAAAGACTTTGATTTAAAATGGCGTTCGTATAATGCAACATGAAATGCACTACAACTGATTCAATGTTTCTAGTTTAACTAAATTAAGATACGTTTACTTGGAAAAAATTTGCGAGAGCTGCTCTGCGTTAGTACTTCAGAAGTAATATGTTGGCCTTGAATCTCGCTGTGATTTAATGCGATTAAATTCATTGCTATTGAATTTGTATCGCGCCGATGTTAACACGAAGATTTGTTTTCATTCGAGCCATGGCAGGTGTTTCAACCCCCCCCCCCCCCATCCCTCCCTCGTGCGCACGGGCTTGGCACCACTTCTCGTTTGGTAAGCTATTGCTGAATAACTCTACAGAAATGAGTCAAAATCAATCTTCTTCATCAGAAGAATCGCTATTTGCTGTTGACTGGTTCTCCTTTCCTTTGCTTCTACGAAGGTTGCTTGTTTTCTTTCCCTGGCCTTTTCTATTTCAAATACTAATTTTCTCTTACCTTTTCCTGTAGCGGGTTGGAGTATTGGTTTCCTGACTTTATATCTTTGGTTTTATTTTTCTTCAATTGCATTTTTCAGGGGTGTCAGTGAGTATCACAATTTTACGGTTTTTACGACCTCTTTTTGTTTTTAATATTGGTCTTACATCTTCGGGTGAAAAGGGAATAGGCTGTGTAAAAGTTGCTTGTAGCCCACTAGGTGCTGGTTGTGACGAGTGCCTAGGCCTATGACAGGTCTAGTCATAAAAAATGATGAGTTGCCGGATCAGAAAGGTTTCGAAATGATAAGATGGTGGAGGAATGCCAAAAAATTCAATGCTCTATTTCGCTCTGAGTTATAATTCTCACTTATTTTCTAAGCCTTAAAACTATATAAAAATTCAAACGAAAAAGTTTAAGAAATAAAAAAAAAAATTTAAAAAAAAATAAATAATACGCTTGTAAATTAGGGTCCTTACACGTGCCAGCTCAGTTTGTTCATCGACTAGTTAGCTTGAGCAGCACCGTGCGCATCGACACCGAGTTGATGCGAGCAGATTGGTTTTCTGTATGTAATCCGTAATCTCAGAGATTTGTTTCGATGACGTGTTGCGTCAAATATACCAGATTCAATGCTTCTGGGTTTGGGACTTCAAGACTTCACTAGGCCTCGGGACTGCCGATCTGTTTTGTTTGAGAGCTCAGGACGCAATGGTTTGTCTGAGTTCAAAATGCTGTACTTATGTACTAGCAAGGTTGACGTATTTGCTCGGCAATATACGAAAGTTTACGAGGTGCAATGCTCCTAGTAATACTAAACACAATACTTCTAGTATTTGGTTTTATGTATTAAAATCAGTACTTTTAATATAAATTACTAGGTTCAGGATTCTCCTATATTTGGTAATATCGAGACTTCAGTAGGCTTCAGTACTGCCGATCTGTCTCAAGTGATAGCTCAGAACGCAATGATTTTCTTGCATATTTCTAGCGCTCTATTTATACCATGGAAATGCACAGGTTAGATAGAGCTTGGGGCTCTGTATGTGAAGAGCGGTGGCACGTCATCATGACTGATGATAATTGTAATGGTGCAGCTGTTTTATTTAATTATTTCAATTTTACATGGTGAGTGCCTTAATTCAATAATTGCTTTAATTTTGTTATTTAATGTTATTTTCCTTTTCCTTTCAGATTCCTTGATATTGATGACTGCGATTATTATGTTTAGTGTTTGTGTACGTAGTGTGAAGTATATTTTCAGATCATGAATGATCTGAGGATATGCTTTTTTGTTTGTGTGTTATTAATTTGTTTTCTTTTAATGCTTTCAGGTGATTCTTCAATGTGGCTGAACAACGAGCTTGGTGATGGATCTGAGGTAGAAGTTTTTAACAGCTGATTAGCATCATCGGTTTGTATGTTCGATACAGCCCAGAGAGTTGGTGGTTCGGGTATCTTAGATCTGATCGAATGATGATTAAGGTTACTCTGCCCTGGTTCGGGAAGGTCAACCTTTCGATCTGGTTGAACTTCATTAATGGTTTGCAAGGGATGATCCGTTACAGAAGACGGTGCGAAGTTAACTACGGTAAAGATATTTCTAGTAAATGGACTTATACCAGTGCAGGTAAAACCAGCAATAGCATTTCTATCGGTGACGGCAAGAAGAAATTTTTCTCTGATAACTCCAGGAATGTAATGTAGAGTCATTATTTGACCAGGATGATTTCGAATCCAGTTATCTGTGGCAGTATTTATCATTTTCTTGATTGGTCCAAAAACCGCTCTATCCAGGGGTTGAAGTTTGTGTGTGTAGTGGAGAGGCAATGACAGCAACACGATTCCATTTCTTTTACAATAATTGAGGCAATGAATAGATATATGTGATACATGATTTTCGAGCAATAGCAGCTTTTTTGATCAATAGTGGACTTGCTTGTTTTTGAACTCTTCCAAAAACAGTAAAGACTCTGCTTCTTGCATCCAGCCGCTAGCATTTCCAGCACCAGCAGACCCAATAGGACCTTCACGTATAATGTGCTCTTGATATCACTTTCACGGAAATACAAAAAATTGAGGTATGTGGCCCCCTTGAGCATAACTAGAAACAGCAATAGTTACTAACCTCTCACGTTCGGCAGAAGTTACTGCACCTACTTGTTTAGTTACTCTCTGAGGTACTATTTTGTTTGGTCTTTGGACTGTCATCACCCCTGTCTAGTACCATATATCTCTTGGCTCAAATTTATACGTATCCATAGCGTCTGATAAGCTATCAAAAAATTTATTAACGTTATGCTCATTAAAGCTCGAGGCGCGGGACAGACTTGTTTCCTGTGGGATTCTCAGAGATAGGATTGCGTGTCGTTTTAAAAAAACCAGTTAACCATTCCTTGCCCGCCATGTAATTTTCATTCCACTTCTCCGGAAATTTGTTTTTATATGGAATGGCTAATTCGTATTCCAACTTTCGCAATTCAGTCGGGATCAATCCAAAGTATACCTTGTAGCCATCAATTTTATAATCCTGTAAAACTTTTTCTTCTTCAGAAGTAAAAACCCGGTTGACGCAACGGTATCCAACTTTTTCATTAGTATTCCCTGCTTTGAGTTTTTGTATGAATCCGTATAATGTGACATGACAAACACAGTATTTTTTGCCAGTGCTCTTATCTTCATATTGTCTTTGAAATGCTTATCTGCCTCTTTTTTATAGACTGCTGTGTCAGTGGTGTCTCTCTCTGTTTCTCTAATTCGCTGCCGCGGTATTCTGTTTGAACACAAATAAATAAAAAAAAAACATTGAAGACAAGCATACTTTTATTATAATTCAACGGGACGTTTTTATTATTGCATGTATCAGTACCTTTAAATGGAATGTGTAGCACAAAAATTATTTATGACATGCTACAGACAATCTAATAACAAATTACTAGGCAAATAGTCTCACTAATATCATCATCTTAACACTAAGTAAATACTAAATGAATTAACATCAGAAGTCTTACTTTTATCTCTCATCAAAGCGTATGTTTGTATGAAGTATCAGTAGAGATGGGCGAATGTGAGAACCTGCAGGTGCCCAATAGGAATTTCTTTGATTTTGTTTCTTGGCTCGGAAGAAAAAAATGTAAAACTGTGGTTGGCATCATCACCGGCCACAGCTCGCTTCGCGTTCATCTAACAAATATGAGAGCTATTTACAGCCTTGAGTGTCTGTCCTGACTGGAAGGAGAGCCTGAGACAACCGAATACTTTCTATGTGCTCGTCCGGCCTTCGCCCAGACCAGGCTGGATACCTGATGCTCTTCATTAAAAGGACTGGAAGGTTTTGGTGAAAGGGTTTCTAGCAGGATAGCGCAATGGGCCGCCCTGTTCTCCGTGCTTGTGATCTATCATTCACCTGCCTTAAAAAAAACCGTAAATTTTCTGGATAACTAAATTTTCAATCGAGGGAGCTAATTAACATTTTAATCGATTGAAAAATGCCCAGGTCTGATTCCAACTTCTTCCATCCCGTGATACTTACATCTCATTGCGTATATTTTAAGCATGGTTTTCATAAGCGAAGTTACTGTCGGAAGCAACTCGTGTGCAGCCCCTCATCTCATCTTTGTATATCCTGCAGTCTACTTGCGTCAGTATAGAGAAGAGCTCCACACACTTCAAATTTTTACCGAAATGAAACCTGAAAAATAGTAGAATATATTTTTTGCATTTGGTATACTTTTTGATCTAAGTTGTCGTTTACAATATCAGCGGGTGTGCAACTTGCGAAATATAAACAGCAACAGATTTGCTTAAAGAAAATGGTCCTTATTTATGAAATAAATAATTTTAAACTAAGCTGTAATTAAAAAATTAGCTTACTCATGATTGTATGCATTTCAACTTTCTGTAACTAAGCTGATACTAAAATTAGTTACAACACAAAATAACATCAAGTTGAAATTAACCTCAAATTTTATAATGAATTTTTCAAATGTTATCAACTATGACTTCAGATTAGGAAATTTATACTGAGTTCAGAATACTAGAAGATTGCTTTCATTCACGTAAAGTAAAAATTTATAAAAAAAGAGTGTGTCCGTTCGAGTACTATACGAACAAAGAATTTGAAAATTTTTATAAGTAGGTATAAAATAAAATTTTTTAAATGTTAAGACAATCAAATTTTTGAGCAGATTTAATAAAGACACTGCAAAGTTTATTGTTGAGCTTGTACGAGAAGATATATATAATTTTAAAACAAATCGAGGTGTACCCATTTCCCCGGAAATAATGGTTATGGCTACCATAAGGTATTTTGCTAAGGGAGCAGTACAAAAAGATATCGGTATAAACATTTATGATAGATTTTAAAACTGAAACTGTATAATGCATTCATATCATTATAGCTGATGTTCACGGCATCTCGCAGCAGAGCTTTAGTCGCATTATTAGGAAAACAGTTGCAGCTATAGCGAAAAACGACCCCAATTTATTCACTTTCCACCAGGCCATGATAATATAATGAAACTTAAAAGTGGATTTTATTCAATAGCCCAATTTCCTCAATGCATAGGTTCAACTGATTGTACTCACATTAAAATTAAAAATCCTGGTGGGGAAATTGGCGGTGACTACAGATGAAGGAAAGGCTTTTATTCCATAAATGTTCAGGTAATTACTTGCATCCTGTAACATATCTAAACTTTCTTTAATATAGGTAATCTGTGATGCTGAATATAAAATTATGGATATCGTAGCCCGTTGGAGAGGATCAGCACATGACGCTCGTATATGGAGAGAATCAGTTATAAAAGAAAAACTTGAGAATTTAGGTAGTTTATTACGTGGTGGGGTCATCTTAGGCGATGGTGGTTGTCCCAATTCAAAAATTTTACTTACTCCTTTTCGACTGTCAGCAAATTTAACACCAGCAAAGGATAGGAGTTCCCTTTTCCATAGAGGTGATTTGAAAAGTAAGTCGGATAAAATGATTTCACAATATAAGTATTTATTTCAGATTTAATCAATGAACAAATTGCATTACCGGCGGCGACATCCGAAGAAGAAAATTTCATCGACGACAACAATCCACAAGGAAACGCGAGGAACTATTATAGACAACAATTTATTTCTAAATACTTTTAAAATAAATAAAAAATCCATTTCGACAAGAAAAAACTTTTAGTAAATATATAATATGTTTTTAGTTGCCGGCATTTTCTGCCATTAACTTGTCCAACTGCATCGATAATAGTTGGCTTTCAAACTCAGTTTTCATTGTCCAGTACTCCAGCTCCATTTTTACGGCAAGTATTTTGTGTTTCCTAATTTCCGCATTCTCCTCGCTTTCATCTTCAATGTGTTTAATTCTTTTTCTTACAATCTCTTCAGTTGTTGTTTGGGTTATTGTCCGTTTATTAAAACTTTTTTTCTGAGATGGGAATACTTTATTGACTATATATGACTATTGTTTTCTTTTTCAGAATGATTGATTGCAGTATTCTGTAATAAGTGGGCGGAGGCCCACCACCCGTTGCACACTGTCGTTTTTTAAAATTTCCAGTTTGCTTTTTCATATCTGCTTTTATTCGATTCGAAGCTTCTTTTAATCTTGATATTGAAATTTATATCCAACAGCTTGCATTTGCTTTTCAATATCATTCCAAGCATTTTATTTTTTTTTATTTCCGTGGAACAGTTTTGTTTGGATTCTATAATGCGAACATGGGGAGCTACAAAACTGATGAGTGCATCTTTCATTTCTTGAGTTCAATTCTCTCGTCTTTTACGATTCTGTATAAACATAAGTATATAAGTTATATCATTTATCTTTGTTTACAATTCAATATTTACCGTTTTTTTTAGCAAATTTTCCTGGGCTACCAATAAATCAGATTTTTCCATATTTTTGTAAGAAAACTTCTCCCAGAACAAACGAATGACGGTACATGAAGTTTATTGAGGGTTGGTTCAGATTTTACAAATACATTTGAAGTTTGTTACACATGACAAAATTCGGAAATTAACTAATTCCGACTCTATATTTTTCATTGGTAATGCAATTAAATATTTTCTTAATTTCGTTTTAACATCAAACTAATAAATTTCGAAATTATCATATTTTCATGAGTAAGGGCCAATGGCTTAAAGCAAAAAGTAAAGTACATCTGACCCGCGATTTACACGGTGGACTCGTTCTCCAAAAGTACCTTTTAAACCGAAACCGTGTAAATTGTAATCGTGTAAATTAAAATCGTGTAATTTGAAATCGTGCAATAAAATTCATGTTATATATTGAAAAAGTATACATCTAAAGTAAAACAATATTACATATTTCTTTTTAATTACATATATTAATATCTTTTTATATTTCATAAATTCAGGCGAACATACTAATTAAATCGAGAAACCAAAATATTAATTAGTATTAAATATGAATCTGCACTGCCGTCGGCCTCTCTCGTCGTCGTAATTAATTCAATAAAGTTAGAAAGCAGTTATTGAAAAAGATTTCCTCTTTAAACAATCTACGCTGGCTGTTTTTATCGATGTAGAAGGTGCATTTAAAAATGTGCGTCATATAAGTTCACTGAACCGCTAACAAAACATGGAGCGAACCGATACCGAAAACACTGGGTCGCACACATGTTGAACAATAGAATTGCCTTTGGCAAACTGGGCCGGGTAAGCATAGTAAAAATTGTCCAGAGAGGCACCCTCAAGGCTATATTTTATCACCTTTGTTGTGAGTGCTCATTCTGGATGATCTCTAACACTCACCCAGATGGGGTACAAAGCAGTATGTTACGCCGACGACTTGGTGATCTTGGACACCGGTAGCTACGAATCTGAACTAAAGCCGACTGATGCAGAATGCAATCCGAACGGACTGGGCTACGGATTGCGGATTTTCCATTAATCCATTGAAAACAAATTTATGCCTCTTTACTAAGAAAAGGAACAAGCCCAGATTGAATCTGCCCTCTACTGGCTCCCCACGTTTGGAACTGACGGACAGAGTACAATATCTAGGTATCATATTAGATAGAAAATTAAGCTTGAGGATAGAGCGAGTCAAGCTCTTCGAGACTTAACGATCTGCCGCAGATCCATAGGGAAAAAGTGGCGACTTAAACCACGGATGATCCTTTGGATCTACAATAGCGTCATCCGACCCATGCTAACTTATGGTTCTGTGGTGTAGTGGAAGGCAATGGAGCTCGCTAATCATCGCAAGATATTGGAGAAGATTCAAAGATTGTGTCTCCTTAGTGTAAGTGGTGTTCTCAAGTCAACTATCTCGAGCGATTTTGAAGTCATCCTCAACATACATCCCATTCATATACACGTGACGTCAATCGCTGCGCTTAGACTGCATTACAATCGGACCTGTATTCACACTGGTACAAGAGTTCCATATGAATCCATCTTTGAATTTGTGCAGTCCATCGACAGAGACAGCGATCACTTTCTCGAGACTATGGTGAAAAGCAACTTTAAATCGAAGATTCCAGATAGGGCAGAATGGGAATAATATTCTGTGCCTTGTCCATTGACAAACCCTGTGTCCCTATCATATATACAGATGGCTCCAATTCGGAAGAGAACACTGGAGCCGATGGTTTCTGTGAGAAGCCTCACATGGAAATTTCCATTCACTTTGAATGTCATGTTTTCCACCCTGAATTCCCTTTCTCGAAACAACCGGGTACTGGTGCTTTGGGTGCCAGGTCTCTGCAGGATTAGCGGGAATGAAAAGGTGGACGAACTTGGCCGTCTTGGTGCAACCTTGGAGGAAATCTCCTCCACAATTGGGATCGCACCAAAACACTTGTGCCTCTACTATCTCGGCTTGGGCCAACTGTCAACACAGTCGCATTTGGTTGGACCCTTCAGGTGGAACCACAAAGGAGCTGTGGGGCTTAACCCAAATGAAAAGAAAAAGCTACTGGGACTAAGCAAACCAATCCTGAGAACTCTAGTGTCAATTCTCACTGGACACTCTCTCTCTGCAAAAAGCCGATAGGAAGGGTTGGAGGCCAATTTTGAACTTTGTCAAAGCGTCCAGTTGGGACTTATGAGCATTTGCTCAAAAGAATGGAAGGTGAACAATGGGCCTTATTGTAGCCTACATTACAGGGATCCTATGTAATACACTAATACGCGCTCCATAAAACGTTCCTGGAGAAAATGGTTCCTACCGCTGCAAAATACTACCGGCGCTACTGTGTTTAGGCCTTAATTTCTACTTAATTCTGTTCATTCCGTTCTGTTGAATTGTGGGCCTTGTTCTCCCCTTTTTAAAGCTCAGGGCTCAAGCATAAATATTTTCAAGCTCATTCAAATTAACGCACAAGCATCCCCATAACATTTCATTGTAACGCATGCTATTCGAACAGAGCAAGCGAGATAACTGAGTACTACCTTATATAGTAGTTTTCTTAGTTTTTTGAATTCTAAATTAACGGGATTGTTTTAATTTTTTTTTTTTCAAAAAATTTTTTTACTGCGTTAAACTGAAAATTAGTATAATATAAATGGAATTTTTCTCATTTTTTCAGTCGTGTTAAACTGAAACCGTGTAAATCGAGTACCGCACAAATCGAGGGTTAGGTGTATACGTAATTATCTCAAAATATTTTCAGATGCTTTTAATTTGTCTCATTTTTTTTATCTATTCTAGACCTATACATACTTCATACACTATTTGTGTCCTTTTAATATTTACTTTTTAGTTTATATTGTAACGGTGCAGTATAAACTTCATCAGCGCTCAGAGATTTAAAAGGTTGGAAAACAGAAGCCGTAAAAGGAATATAAACCGGCCCATCTACAATAATGTCGTCTGCCTCTTCAACTACTGTAACGAGTATCGGAGAAATGTGGTTCGATTGTCATAAATTTGAAGATGGCCCAGGAATCTAAGCATTTTTATTAAGGTCATTTATTATAAATTAACTCTTCGTTTAATTCAGATACTATTTTTCCGTTGCTACTGTTGAGTATTTTATTGTACAAATTATTTATTTTTTCATTTGAGAAAGTGTTCAAGTATCAAGATGTAGTTCCTTCTTCTTACTTTAAAACATCGGTATTTCAGCTCGTAATGTGTCTAAGACACGGTAGATTGAATTTTCAAAATTCTTTTAAATTTATGTGATCACAATCACTCTTTATACCGTTCACAATATGCTTTCCCTTTAAACAAAGCTCGAATGTTATCTATGTCGATATTGAGAGCTTTCAGGGAAATTAATAATCGTAATCCAATTTTATTGGAATTTATTTATTACATACTTTCACGATAGCGCTTCCCCGTGGAGGAGTGTGCAAAACAAAAGGTTCCGTTATATATAATTTTTTCTATAGTGAGGATAGTGTTGTTGGTCTTGATGCTGAATCCCGCAAGAGTTCGAATGATTAAAGGACTCTCACACATTTTCATAATCACCTTATCTTCCTCGCATTCATCCTCTGTAGAGAATTGGCTGAATTTAATATGAGACTACGTCATCGCACAAGACATCTTATCGTATGGACGCATCATCTACTTAGCTGAATTTCTAAGGGGTGTGGAATAGACTATTGTATGATTACCAGATATACCATGAAAGGAAGTGGTTTCATTTTCGTTATTAATTAGTGACAGAAAGCAATTAGATCCGAAGCTGTTGGTATTGTTGTTTGGTATGGTCCAATTGCTTTTTATAAGCTTCGTATAGGTACATTGTATCTCCCAAAAACTTTTGTCCTAGAACAAGCAAATGATGCGGGAAATTCTGGATTCTCTGTTGTGTAGAACTATGTATATCTGTTGGAAGACATCATTATTAGATTTTACGAAATTGAGTCTGTGGGATTAAATATGAGCTCGTACAAAATTGAACTGCGACTAATTGGATGAGCTCGAGATCCATTTATTTTGTCTGAACTTTTGTCTGAACTTACACATTATCCTTCCATTTCCCAGACCATTGAATGCATGAAAAATTTATTTCTCTAAGTGGGATTATAGGTTTGTGCTACTTGTAAGAAATATACCGACTTATATTTTTTCATGCAGAATAAAAATTAAGTTTTCCATATGATTGATTGAAAGGAATTACAGGAATTTTTGAGGTGTATGAAGTGGTGATGTGAGCAGATGTTTCAATTGTTAACGTACATGAATTCTAGATAATATTTCATAAATTAGGTTAGGTAAGAGCGGTGCCACTAGAAGACTAGCCTGCATTACTTAGACCTCCAATGGGTCAAATGTGTCACTTGACATCATAAGATAACCTTTGAACCCGTCCTGGATCCATCCTGCTCTGTGAAGAACCTCAGGATATATCTGGACTCTTTATTTTGCAGCTCTTCTAGACCTCAAAAGAAATAGCTACCCAATAGCCTACCTCTTTTATTCATCAGAGCGGGGCAATTGCAAAGTACGTGTTGGACGGACAAGATTTCCTCCAAATCCTTATAGCTCCTGCAGAAGTAGTTCGTTGCTATTCCTAGTATTCTAGTATGATCTTATATGATCCAGTGACCCGTAATGATCCCTAGTAAATGCTTGTTACTTATTGTACTGCCATTAAGGAGTTTTCTTGTCTTCTCCCAGTCATATGCAGGCTACAATTGCCTTGAAATACGGCAGATTTCCCTGTTGATGCACCGGAGGCTTGCCTTTCCATAGGCGCCCTTGATGATGTCACTGCAATCTATATTCTGGAGTATGTTGGAATGCCCAAAAGCCCTCTCCATCCACAAACCCCCGCTCTCAGCCTGACAGCGCTAATTGCCGTTACGGTAGAGATCTAGCGGCTATCTTTCCAAATATTTAAGAAAAAGGCACACGAAAAAAGGATATCTTCGGTTATGTCCTGTTCATCCTTGCTGAGTTTTTTGACCCCACCTTTGCGCCCGTTTGCGCCACGGGACCTGAATTTGATACCACTTGTAACCTATATTGTGCTTTTAATGTGAAACATCAACGAACTAGCTAAACCTCTTGGTTCGGGAATTATAATCTAAATAATTTCAAACTTTATCTCTCCCCCCACCCGCCCCTCAAGAGCAGAACTCCTCCACCCCAAAACGGACTTGACCAAAAGTTGCGTAATTGTGGGAAGGGGGGGGGAGCAGTTCCGAAGATATCCCTTTTCGTGTGCTTTTTTTTTTAAACGTTTACTACAGCAAAAGATAGCCCGGCTTATGATGATGATAACTCTTCTTATTTGCATTTTCGAGAAAAATGACAAGTGAACACGATACATGGAGTACAGTTAGATACCTCATATCTCAAAAATAAAGGGGTAAATTGCAATTTTCAATATAGCACTTTCGTTTTAGTTTTATTTGCGGAATTTAAAATGTGGTCGAAATGTATCCTTAATAAGGACGGAAAGCATTGTTTTTTAATATATCTTTTCCAAGTCCTTTGTCAAAAATTTTTGCGATGCTTAATGAATGGCTACGTAATTTTTATTACTAGCAATTTTTTGATATCTCCGCATATTTTTGAGAAAACCGCTTAAGGAACACGTTACGTGGGAAATCCTGTGTAGTTGCCATATTAGTGAAATGATGAGAAGAGTATTATGATTGTTTGAGGCAAAGGCTCGTTAGTTCCATTTGTGTATAGGAAACATTTTGGAAAAGTTAGATAAAGTTCTTGTATCACATATTTTACATACAATGTAGACAACGTAAGACTATTCCCTAAAATTTAGGAAATATTCGCTAAAATATAGGGAAAAAACCTACATTTTAGGGAATATTCCATACATTTTTGGGAATATTCTCTAATCTTATCGAAAAATTCTTAAGTTTTATGGCACAAATTGTTGCAAATTTCTTACTGTCTTTGGTAGCCTTATTTACAATAGAAAAATAATAGTAGCAATCCAGCAAATATTGCAAAGCCAATGCAAATCGCAAGAATATCACAAAGTGGAACATAAATTTCGTTAGTGAATTCAAATGAGATATGAAAGCGAAACCTCGAGCAGGAACAAATGTTGACAGAACATTGTATCACATTGGTGGTATCACTACGGATGGATTTTCCATTTTCGACAAAATGTGATAAATTTAAATGTATCCGAAGTGAGTATTAATCTACTGTGGTAATGATAACTTTAGCGATTCGCAAATGAAATTATTTCTCAATCATTAGCAATATCAGCGTGTCCCATAATATAATTTATTAGTATTAAACATGTTAAAAATGAAACACTTGTTTCCGTTCCACAAAAATAATTTTTTAATTTTAATAATTAATTAAGCATCCTCAAGCACTCGCAAAAATCATGAGACTGACTCAGTATAAATTAAAATTAAAATCGACAGTTGTCGTTTATACACATATTAAGGGTGTTTTTCTTACTTAGATAGAACTTTCCAAAGGTTTAACTGCGAGCGAGCTGTCATACTGCTGCCACTTTTGGATATTTATGATCAGTATACTTTGACAAGTTACTTACGCTTGAACAACGTTACCAAGTTATTTAAATTTACTTTGAAAATCAGTCATCGATTCGCGCAACTTATAGACGACTTCGTGGTTTTTATGGTGTACATAATCGTCCAGCTGAGCAAGCCATCCGTCGAACTGTGCATAGATTTCATATATCATACTCTCTGGATGATGCCAGATTACCAACACGTCGAAGAAATGTGGGTACTGAAGAGAATATCGCCGCTGTAAACGAAAGTGTGGAAGAACATCCAAACTTATGGATTTGTCGGGGGCACAGGAATTGGGGCTCGGTCTGTCCACAACGTGGAAATTTTTTTTCAAAGATCTAGGCCAACACCTGTATAAGATCGAGCTGGTGCAGGAAATAAGGCCACATGACCATCATATGCGTTGTTCCTTAGCCGATTTGGATCTACAGCAGTTGGAAAGTTACCCGTTGTTTTTTCGCCAAATTGTGTTCAACGATGAGGCTTATTTTTCGCTGGTCGGTTTTGTTACTAAAATTGCCGCATATTGTGTGAAACCAATCCACAACACCCCTACAGCCCCATTACATCCACACCGTCTGGTACGGTTTGCACGCTGGTGGCATCATCGGACCTTATTTCTTCAAAAACGGAGTTCGCGTTACGGCCAATGGAGATCGTTACCGCACCATGATCAATTACTTTTTGTTTAAAAATATGGATGACATTGATCCGGACGAGATCTGGTTTCAACAGGATGGCGCAACGTGTCATATGGCGACCGCTACTATCGACATATTGAAATCAAAATTTGACGATAAGTTGATTTCGAGAAATGGACCTGTCAATTGGCCTCAAAAGTGGTGCGATTTAATGCCTCTCGATTATTTCTTGTGGGGTTATGTGAAGTCACTGGTTTATGCTAATAAACCAGCTGCAATTGATGCCTTGGAGGCCAACATTGTTCGTGTTATTCATGGCATACAGCTAGCAGTACTCGAAAAAGTGACCCAAAATTGGACGTCCAGAATGCGCTTCTTCAAGAACAGCGTCGGTGCCCATATGCCCGAAATCATTTTCAAATTATAATGTTATGAATTGACCTTTGGAATAAAATAACATTTTTGAATAAATTTTAATTTTTGAGTTATTTTTTATAATTTTAAATTCTATCGGGCTTAAAAAAACACCCTTCACATACATAAGTGGTATTACAATATCATTTGAAGTCAGTGTAAGTATCGTAATTTTTAATTCGTTATAAATTTTTTTTTAATTAAAGGGCTGCTATTACGGAAATCTAGCTGATCATTAACCAAAAGTGAGCCATAATCTTTCTCTTTTTTAATTTCTAATATCTCATACCTGTCTAGAACTTTACCTTCACATAAATTACGTAATAATTTTACATTGTTAATTGATGTAGTGTGACATAGGTCGATTAAGTGTTTACATAGACCAGAAGAAATTAAATTCGATACTACCACAACTAATAGAATTTAATAACAAATATTCCATAAAAAATACAATTGACCTAGTAAACAAAATTAATTACGTAGTGAATAAAAAGATGGGTTTAACGACCTTTGAACGTTTATTTATTTTAGTTTTTTGCCTATATTTCGGTCCTGAGGATAACCCAAACAAAGGACCGAAATATAGGCAAAAAACTAAAATAAATAAACGTTCAAAGGTCGTTAAACCCATCTTTTTTTTATTCAGTAGATAATATCTACATGACCAGCATTCAGATTTATACAAAATTAATTACTTTATCACCTAATGCCAAACTCGTGTCATTTGATGTATGTAACCTATTTTTTTCGATCCCAGTAAATAAGTTAGAGACAATTTTGTACAGTCGAATTCGGGGAAAAATTTTAAATAAGGAAAAAGTCTTGCAACTTATAGATTTCCGTAACAGCGGGTCTTTAATTAAAACAAATCTTATAATGAAATAAAAATTACTATACTTACACTGACTTAAAATGAGAGGCTCAAAGGCAGAGAGGTAAAAGTACACTTTTCACACTTTTGAGATATTACAATTTAAAGTTGGTTGGATATCCTAAATTCTGTGTAAAGTCTTAATTTTATGTAATTATACTAAAAATAAGCCGGATATCTTAATAACTTTTTGTTGTGGTTAAAATAATGTACAATGGTTTTTGGTTTATTAAAAAGGAATAATTGATTCCCTTATACACCTTTTCCTGTTAAAAGTGTACTTAAATCCCTATGCCTTTGCAGGTTTTATTCAAATATAAAAACGAATATTTAGTATTTTAACAAATTAGTTATTTAAAAAAGTACAAAAGGAAAAAAAATCCAAAGGAAAATATAGTTCAAACTATTAAATTGTTTTTAAATTCAGAAAAAGACAATTAATTCAATATTGAGTGTGTAGAATCTTCATCTTCTCTTTTTGTTATTATCAAGATTCTAAGATATTATAATATCAGCTTCACTGACCGAGCCCCTTCCACATCTCTTTCTTTTTCGTAACTATGTCCTGATGGATTCCCTACTAGATCGCGCTGTTTTCTCTTCTTACCATCCAATTCATGTGGAAGGACTTGCAGAATTGGTGGTGAATTGGAGGTATAAATGGAAGGAAGTCCATTAGATTCTTGTACTTAGCTAATTTAATTTTTATAGCCCTTTCATACAGTGGAGTTAGTTCAACCTGGGCTGCTCTACCAGGTGTTTTTTTTTCATGTCAATTAATTCAACTGGCATATTTGCACTGACAGTTTCTTTATAGAATAATGAGAAAGGTGTAGACTCCAAAATGTAGCCAGTGCACTTGTCGTATGCCTGATATGATATATTTCATATGCACTTTCATTGGTTGAATTGACTTTAACTTCCGTAAATTTCCTGCTGGATTTCGTTTCAATGGTACACCAGTGGTCAGGAACACAAACGTGTACACATTTCTATAATAACAAAATGTTGGTCGTACTCCATGAAAGAGTGACCAGATACTAAAAATCTGTGATCAACGGATTTAATAGTGGTGTTTTTGACTACGTAATACCAGAACTTAATGATGTTCTTGTTTTGTCCGCCATCATTATCACTAAATGCATCAATCTGGGTAATTGTGGATGGAAGGTTGATGATAAACTGCAGGAGACATAGCATAATTTCCTGAGAGCCTCTTGGCGCTTCATTTGCCAGCCACATAACAAGATTTCTGATCCGCACACTAGGTTGCGAATTCCGAAATTATACTAGTATGTCCACTGAGCCGGTGAGTGAGAATTAGCGTAGTGGCGTAAGTCAAGTTTTCATAGTTTGGAGTAAATTGATGTTTCGCACCTCGCCCCATAAAAAATATGGACATTTTTTGTTGAAAATGACAATAAAACACTGCTTAGTTGGTGATCGTTAAGAAGTAAGAATTTGGTCTTGAAAACTATTGACTTACCGGCTCAGGTAATAGACTTTGCCTTTACAAAAGGGGTTACTATAGTGTCCTTTGTAAATCAAAGCACAATGCTATACGATCTGATGGCTTGCTCGCTAGCTCTTAAGCGTTTTTCTTAGCTGCTCTCGCAGCGTCGGCTTTCTTAAAGTGTCCCTCCTTTAATGTAGCGAGATATTTTTTAATATTTTCAGAAGTTGCATATTTTACTGTATTATTAAGTTTGTCTTCGCAACGCTATTAAGGCAATAGAGTGATCGACGGCAGATTGCCGTGTATAATACACGATCCATAAAGCGTTCATGGAGAAAACTGATCCTATTACTGCAATAGTTGTCGGCCGTCGCAACTGTGTTTAAGCCTTAAGGCTATCAGAAAAGGGGTAGAAGTACACTTGTACCTTTTTGCCTCTGATCAAAACCGCCAACTTGAAAGCCGTTAAAACAACGGCTGCTATAAAACAACACAGGATAGGAATTTAGTAATATCCCTTTGTCACAAATATTTTGGGTATATATAATTTGCATTTATGTTCTTATCTCAAATTAAAAAAAATTTTACTTGTACCCCTCTACTTTTGAGCCACTTAAATGATATTGTATAAACGATAACTGTCGGTTTTAATTTAAATTTATACTGCGCCAGTCTCATAATTTTTGCAAGTGCTTGAGGATGCCTAAATAGGGCGACGATACGCGTAGCAAGACTTTAATTAATTATTAAAATTAAAAAATTATTTTTGTGTCACGGAAACAAGTGTTTCAGTTTTAAACATGTATAATGCTATTAACACGTTCCATCAAGCGCCAATTAAGACATAAATTAGTTTGATACAAGATAATTCATTAACCTATGCTTGTATGTACCTACCTATCTAATTCAGTCTCCTATAAATGTAGCCTCTCATTTTACCCTTAATGTTAATTAAATATAATCTTAATTTCTCACCTTTAACAATTCACTGAAACACAAATTTCACAAATTTCTGATCTTTTCACGCTAAAATGGAAAGATTAAACCGAAAATCTTGAAACTGTAAAATTCTCACAAATTCGATCGCAAAATAGCGCACATGCACGTGTTATGTAAGATGAAAAAAAGAGAATAGAATTTATATTCGCATTCGTTTATCTTTTCATCGCTTCGATAACATAAATAATTTAGCTCTATCGCATTTACTCTCATGTTTCGCATAGTGCAGTTCTATTGTCGCTTAAGTTTCGATGTTACGGATATTAGCCAAATTGCTTGCTGGGAAGTTTGAAGAATTTAAGCAGATTATACTACTAAGTATTTTAAACGTCTTTGCTGCTCATTTACATTTAAAAACTAAAGATAATGAAATTTCTATGTAGTCTTGAATACGTACATACCTGCATAAAATTTAACTACTAGTCACTGGCTGATCCTTCAAGTGGCTGCTCAATGCTGCAAGAAAAAATAAATTTTAAATTGAATTACTTTTATAACTTCATACATTTTTTTAAAAGTACTTGTAGTTTTGTCCACTTTATCTTTGCAATATAAATAATGTAGGTAATGTAATATAAATGTATGATACGTGATCGAGTCGTTACTAGATTTAATGTAGGTTAAAAATGCGTCGACTGCAATAAATTCTGTCATACTTGTGAAAATTTCCAATCATGAAAGAAAAAGTATTACAAACACAACTGTGGCTTATAGGTGTGAGACTTGTTGTTTTGAGAAATGAACGACTAATGCAGGCCGTACACACAAGTCGCATTTATAATATGACATGACAATGTCATATCCACTGCAAATGTTATCGAATAATTTAGCCGCAAACACATATATCAATGTTCAGTTTTTAAAATGACTTCGTCTGACTCAGATGCGGCCGCCTTAAAATACGTCAAAAGAAACCTCAAAGAGAGAATCTAGATACATCCCTATAGTTTAGAGAAAAAAACAATCCTTTTAGTTCATTTAACATAAGATAGGCTTTTAGAGCTGGAGAAATAGTAGAATGTGGTTATGGAATGCTTGTTTCTAAATATCGAATGTTTGAAGTGCCAATATCATGCCATCCTGATCAAATTGATATTATCGTGAAATATCAACGTACATATACTTCATAACATATCCGGTTTAAACATGGAATAATTTCACCTGGAGCACAAGTAACTAGGGAAAAGGATTTGAATAAAACAATCGAAATAAAAACTGATAATCCTCTAAGAACATGTCGTAAAAAAATAATAGATCATTTGAATATGTTTCATTAAGCATTTCCGCTATTTCCTCCCACGATTTTAATTGTTGAATTTTAACCCTCTAGCAGGACAATTTTTCTTGATTTTTTTTTTGAAAATTCACTTGAAATGATAAAAAAAAATGTCAAACGAACTGTGCGACACCATCAAACTGTCAGTCTGTAGATAGACACATGATAAACGACGTCGCAATACGCTAAAGCAACCAAAATAATTACGTTAAAATAAAACAGGATCAAGGTGCTGCCCGCCAAAAGGAGGTCAGTGCTGCTAGAGGTATGATATTCACTCCCCGTATAGTCATATATGTAATACAAGAGAGCTTTCTACGATTTGTAAAACAATAATGTTATTTTCTGGATTATTTTTAACTTTTTTACACTGCAAATAAACAGACTAGAAACTTAAGATACGTTTGACATGCACAACAAAAGCTACATAAAGTGAGCTCCACAATACATGCCACATGACAATCTTGGAATGTCTTTTGTCACGCCAAATTTATGTGCGGCGCACCATTAAAAAGAACGCAACTAGCTTTTGCTATATAGCGTAATGTGACAAATGCCACTTGTGTGTGCGGTCTGCCTAAGTCTAAACCATCTACTGATGTTTCTGTCTCAGGCAACGATAACAGATCAGTGGCTAAAAGTCCTATTTCAAAAATGTCACGGGAAATTGTAATGATCAAACAGAGAACAGTTGAATTCAATAAATCGATTATCTTCCTGATAAGCAGTTTCGACGATATATCTCCAATATTTCCTTCTGATATCCTAAATGAAATCCACCTTGAACTTAAACTGCCCGTGTCCAATGAAGAAAACACAAAAGTTTTCAGATCCGGAAAATATACTGACAATAATACTAACAAACTTAGAATTGTAAAGTATAGTTTTGAATTTATCAAAAGCAGAGTAATTTAGGACTAATTAATAAAATTAAATTGACATATCATAGATTAGTTTAGATTTGTGGAGGGGTGTGCAGGCGTTAGCCTCGCATTCACTGTGACCTGAAAGGTCAATTGTGAGTCCCTGCAGAAATGAAAGCTCGTGTATCTGAAGAAAATATGATAAATTAAAGGGATACTATTAAAAATTTATTGCCAATTTGAAACAATATTGGAGCGACACATGTGTATTTCACAAATTAGCGATAATAAGTCGTCAGGTCAGAACTCTGTCGTTCAATTAAAATGTCAGTCTTCAATTAAAATGTGAGCTTGAATTACTTACTTCGCGTGTTTTATGTTAACAAAGCTTTTTAGTTTATGTTTACGCTCCAATTTTGTGCAGCACATATTGAGCTAATATAGGTATCACGTAACTTTTACTATCGCTCCGGCCTTTTGCCCTTCTCTTCAGTTGATCCGTACTGAAAGGGTTAATGTGTCCCTGTATGTATTAATTTCTGTTTAGTATTACAGTACCCATTAAATTCCGATTCATTCTAGTTTTGCGACGATTTTTTTCAAATTTTAAGAGTTATTGTTGTCTTGTTAATATTTTCTAATATTAAATTTTAAGTTTTATTAGTATGTACAAGTATTTTCATTGGAAAAGAGTTGCAATAATTTCCTCTATTGATAATCGTGACAGTTTATTCAGATTAAATATAAACTTCACGTTTTTGAATTATAGTATTGTATAAAAATTAAATTATGTTTTAATTATGCAGACTATACATATACCTAATGAATTGCTTGTTTTTTTATGGCTTTATTACGCATAAAGGATACAAGTCCTTAAAGAATTTATACTTGCAGAATTCCTAAAGATTGCTGGAAACTAACGATTTTCACTTTCCTTAATATGCCTTTTATTTTTTAGATACTTTGAGCCTACCCTTCATTAAATGTCATAATATTCTGATTTAGGAACATTAAATAATTTACAGGTAATTCTATATTGACCCTGTACAAACATCTGGCCTCTTCAGAATTGCTTTGTTTTGTTGAAACTGTAAATTACCAGATAGTTCCCAATTATATGCAAAGCCCGATTAGCACACATATTTCCGCCATAATGGGCGAGCTATTGTTTACCTGATGCGGAACATATGTATGTTGTGTTTGAATTACGTCAACAATCTATTAAATTCATTCCCTTATGCCGAAATTTACAAGAACATTAAAATGTATTTGAGGAAGGGTTCAACTGCAGAACATGCTCTCAATTGCTGAGGCGTACATAAATTAACAGGGTTAAGTCCAGTTTTGAATGTAGACTGCAACGATTTAGCTGAATGTTCCGGGTGCCCATATCATCAAGTTTCTCCATCCTGTTCATATATGGGTATTTTGCAGTTAGCCGTATAAAGACAAGCGAAGGAGGACAAAGGGTAAGCATACACCTTTCGCTTATAATTCATGTGTGAACGTCATATATGTATAGAGTGAGAATTTGTGAACTATTATTTTATGACTAATTACGTTCCACAATTCGAGAATGGGAAGTTTATACCAAAATAAAATGTCATCAACGCAAAGAAAATCTGTTCTTGTACTAGAAAGCTAGTTACCTTTGTGGTAAAATTGAATAGTATCAAAAAACAGCTTGTGAAAAAATAATCTTCAAAAATGATAAAGCGGCGTATTTTCTTAAGAAAATGCAATTAAGCTTAAGGAAAATAAGAGTAAGGTAAGCCAATTAAAACCTTTTAGGTACTAGAACTAATTTATTATTTATTTTTGAGTATGGTAGGATATGGTACTACTTATAGAGTTACATACCCAAATAAGAGCACAGTTATAACATTAAATAGAAACATAAAATTGTTAAAACTACTATAAATAGAACTAAGTCAGAGTTAAGTCAGTTAAGTACTTTTTCAGCTCTGAGTAAAATATTTGCCTATTTTTTTATCTCAAAAGAAGGATAAGATATTTAACGACATGAAAATGCATTATATTCGGGCCCACTTCAATACCAAGAAACATTCAATTAGAAAGCTGTATTTAAATAATAGAAATGATTTATACATACATATATTAGAGTGGACAAATATGCAGCTTTTGGAATGAACAGAAACATTTTATAAACTTCAGGATTGTAAGATGGATATCAATTAGACTTAGAGCACAGAATACATACAGTAGAACAGCTTAGAACAAACTATACTGATTAGAATTTTAATTAAAAAAAAACCCTCAAAATTTCTCCCATAAGAGGGAACTATTAAGTATGATACGGAAGTAAATGGACAAACCATAGCTAGTTGCATAATCTACGGAAAGAAGTATTAGTTTTATATAAGTACACGTCTCGACAATCTACTTACAAATGTATTGTCCAATATCAGCAATTTTTACAAATAGTTGCAAATTGAGTCACATTTATACCGTCGCACATACAGTTTCTCAATTACGTCTTCCACCAAAACCTCCAAGAATACTTCACAAGCCATGAATCAAACTCCCTCACTAATACATGAGAGCCCCAACAGAGTCCTAACATTCTAAAATATTTGCAGTGTTCTTACGTGAAACGGATAAATGTTTGATTTGAATAGCCCCTCCGCCCTAAACTACTATTCTTACAGAAAATTATGTTCTTGTAATCTTAAGCTTGCTTTCTTATCTTCCGAAGCGAAATAAAATTTTTATACCTTTCTTAACAAAATTATTTAAAAAAAATTATCTTAACCGTGGTCGCATGGTATCGAGTGTAGCTGGCTGCAGATTCGTATTCCGGCTTTAAATACACGCATGCAATTATTACTCAGCTGAGAGTTAGTGAGCGGAAAATGGTTTGGTTACTTTGTAATCAATTCTATTTTATTCTTTTAATACGTAAGGAACCAAGCTGTAAATTAACGAGATTTATCCTTGCAAATTATATCTGACATATTACCTACACTTATTCTCATATATCAATATAATTTTCCAATAAATTTTCTACCTAAGTATAGAAATCAATAAGAATAACAACAACATGATCTCAAATACGCCTCGAAGAAAGATTTGCTGATTTACACTCTTTTGCTTTAATGCTTTCATCGATTTCTTTGGAGACTTCTTTCATACATATTCAGTTCTGTAAATGACATCGTGTTCAAACAAGCAACTAGGTCAAGGTCGTGTGGAAAACTCAGAGCTTTTGTGCCTCCATTATTAAATTTTCGCAGTATCAGACAAATCTCTTAAGCAATTTCAATCAAAATTTTCCGGAAACTAATGGAATCCCACATACCTGATAGTAATCAATTAGTAGAAAATTTAAAAGTTCCGATTAAAGGAGTAGGCATATTATATAAAATAGTATAATGGTCGTTGTAAATATGACTATGGAATATTCTGAGCTCATTTATTACATATAACGGTTTCATATTTATGTGCAGACGTTTTCATTGCAGGGGTGAGAATGAAACCTCACTAAAAAGCTAAAATTTTCTCTCTAAATGTTGTGTAGAGAAATTGGAGATTATCTATAAGACAATAGAATTGTAAGAAAGCAAATAAAATAAAATTACTCTTGCATGACATCGCATAAATTTCATTTTATGCGAAAATCTCTTGTAACTACATACATATATGTATGTATCTGCAAACATTAATTGCTATATCTTAGCTGAAACCTCATATGGTAGTATATTCAGTTGCTCTATACGTATGCAGTGTAAAGAAATAATGTAGGTATAAAATAAATTAATTACATTCATCACACAATCATTTTTGCATGGCCTTCCGTCTTTCCGCACTATAATTTGAGAGTACGTTAACTTAAGGTAGTCACCCCGTGTGATGGTGGGCTTTTTCAGCTTTTTTTATGTTTTTGTTTTGGCTTTTTTTAGGGTTTTCTTTTTACGGACAGTAAAAATATAGAAATTTAAACTTTTTACTATATATTTTTTGACATTTAAACAGTAAGTTTGAATACTTTCAGACCAAAATTTTCATCATAATGTCTGTTGCACCTCTCTAAACCAAACGGCATTTTAATCTGCGAAGCTGTGGCTATCGAATGATTTAGAATCATTCAAAAATTTGAAAATTGAATAACTGATATGTTTTTGAAAATTAATTTTTAAATTTCATGATATGTTTTCGATTATTTTGTTTCGAAAAAAAAACGGACGGAATTTTTGCATTATTTTAGTTTAATCGATGTCTATACGTGTGCCGAGTCTACTATTAAAATTTCAAAGCAATCGGTCAAACCGTTTTTGGGATATCGTGGAGACGATCAGTTAGAAAAACGCAGTTTTAAGAAAAACGTTTTTAAAAGTTCGATCTTTCGTCTTTCTTACGGTGCCAGCTTAGACTAAACCGTTATACTTGAAAGTAAGTTTGGAAAAAGAATTGACACTCTAAATCTGTCTCTACACTGAGAAAAATATTCTGTACTAATAACATAAAATGATAGTTACCTAACATATTACACTCTTGATTTCGAGCCAACATGAAATTTATTTGTATTAACTGACACAATACTGATGATAATTTAACGAATTTTTACTAAAATTTTCGATTGTTTTGACATATCGTTCTGTTAAGCTATCTATGTAGAAACTACAGAAAATGATAGTACCTTTAACATAAAAATTTGTTAATATCATATTTTAGAGGATAACATTTATTTATGTTGTTTTGACTGACGATTTGTTTGTTTAACTTTGAAGTGATGTTGAAATAGGTTTTGCAAATGAAATATACACATATTTCATAAAAATTAATTGTTGTATTTATTGGCAGATATCTATACATTTATGCACACATCCATACTTACATACTATGTATTTCATCGAAACATATATAATAGCCTGTTAAATTTGCTAGGCTAGGCCCGACAACAACAATAAATGGTTGCAATGTACTACCAGTAGCCAAACACTTTTCTTGAAGTTGTTAACGGCAGTAATGTGCAGAATAAAACTCTCCTGTGAATCTGTTATGGATGCTTTAAAGAACAGCATTTTATTTATGTCCGCTGTAGATTTCTTTTCAATTCAAAAGTACATAGTTAGCTTGAAAATTATTAACTAAATATAACGTATGAGCTTACATTCGTTATAATCAGCGTGTATATTTTTAAATATTTCTAGAGTTCCTGTGTCCTTTATAGTAGTGGGAAATATTTTTTCTGCTTTAATCAAAATTTTGTCCCAATTTAAGAACAATAATTTTGATTTCTCTGGATGGATGTTTAAAAAATCTATTTCCACCTATTATAGGAGAAAAAATGTATTTTCATTGATTCAAATAACTAGTGTTTCCAAAGTTACCAATTCGTACATCAATGTCATTTTCATTCAATTTTATTTAAACTATTGAATAAGCTATACCTACATTTTAAAATGCACGTGCGTCTTTGACAATCCAAGTAACACTGCGAAAAAAATGTTAAACTACAAAATCATTTACTCGTTTTCGACAGAATTGTGAGTTGGATTGACGGAACAATTTTTCATACATAGTATTTTATCAGAAAAATCTGTTGAATTCAACATTACAAAATTAGTAAGCCCAGTTTCTAGAAAATTTGAATTGAATCAACCTTTGATTTTGTTGGTTTTACTGAATGCATTCAGTTTAGCTGTTTTAATACATAATATTCTGTCGAATCAACGGAACAATTGTACAGAATTTCATCAAAATTTAATTTAACATAATCCAATCTTTTTAAATAACTTATCATGTGTTGCATTAGAAAAACTTTGGAAGTTTTTGAATAGAAATTTTGATTGCAATAAAGGCATTTGTGTTAGGTGAATCAAAATTTAAGTCAATTCCCGATTTCAGAATAACATAACTTTTATGTCATCATTAACTACAAAATTTTTTCAGTGTATACATGTATATATGAGTGTACATGTGTATTGAAAGGTTTTAGGTAAGAAATAGAGCTGAAAATTGGATCCGAATTTGCTAATATCCGGATACCCGGACCTGCGAACTATCCGATTCCTGAGATACGGATCCGAACTATCCGGATCCGGATCCGGATCCATATTACCCACATCCGGATCCGAACTATCCGGATCCAGACTAAGCAAAAATGCTTCAAAATTGTGTTGTTTCAATGAGAAAATGAAAAAATCATGAAATTTATACATTCCTAATGAAACAATGCAATTTGGAGGAAATTTTGACCCTTTTTTGCTTAGTCTGGATCCGGATAGTTTGGATCCGGATAGTTGGGATCCGGATACTAGTATCCGGATTAGGGTTTCCAATTATCCGACATTAATGATTATCCGGATATCGAATACTGAAAACTCACAATATCCGGATAATCCGGATATCCGGATTTCATGGTGTTTTATAATTTTTTTTTTTTAAATATTTTAATTATGTACATTAATAATTAATAAATAGTAAAAAAACATTATATGATTTAAATTTATTTTGTTTATAGAAAAAAAGTAAGTGACTTAGTAAATACAGTGAACAGAATTGGAAACAAACGTAGGTTTAAGGCTGATGAAATATCAGCAGGCGTAGGGAACTTTCCCAAAAAAACAAGCTGTTGGTTTAAATAACTCAAAACTATGTACAATGAGTGTTAATAATAATAATTACTATAAGCCGTTACAAACGGAAGACGAATGTGGCGATATAACCGCTAGTGATTTTGTTAAAACAAAACCTGACATACCACCAATCTGTGTAGTTAAATCAAGCACAAAGGCAATTCATGAAGTCTTGAATAACGTTGAAGACTACAATGTAAAAATTCTATCTATTGGCATAAAATTTTTTTGCTTATCTAGTGAATCATATGTCAAAGCATGCAAGGACTTGTCAGACAAAAAGATAGAATATTTTACTCATGCCAAGAAACAAGAAATTCCGTTTAAAGCAATGCTTAGTGGTTTGGACAAAATGGATTTCGATGTAGTTAAAAATGATTTAGTAAGACGGGGATACAAATGCTTAGACGTGAGACGTGTCGATAGGCAAACTAAATATAATCATACTGTAACTATCTATATTGTATACTTTGAAAAACAATCTATTAAATTGAAGGATTTGCGTGACAACTGTAAGTACATGTTTCGCACAGTAGTTCAGTGGGATTATCACAGAAAAATCCCGAACAAACCAACACAATGCCACAACTGCCAAATGTACGGTCATGGCTCAAAACACTGCACACTGAAAACATACTGCCCGCACTGCGCTGGCAACCATACAGCAGATAAATGTGAGTCCAATCCTACGGATAAAACTGGAATGCCAGGGGAATTAGAAATAAGTACTTGGAATTTTTTTATTTTATAGGGTCATATGATATTGACATCTGTTTAGTTACAGAAACATGGCTTAACAATAGTGTACAATTCCGTCATTCAAACTACCATTGTTACAGAAATGATAGAGAAACCAGGGGGGGGGGGGGGGAGGTGTAGCAATTGTTATTAAGAAAAATATCAAACATACTCTTTTACCTCTACCAAAAACTAAACTCATTGAAGCAATTGGGATTGAGATATATACAAACAGTGGCCCGTAAATACAAATATTCTCAACATACTTTCCTGGTGGAAAGTCGAGACAGGACAGTAGAAACCATTTACGCAATGACATATTAAGAATTATGAGGAGCTCACCTAACGTTTTGTTAGGTTTTCATCTGATCATCTTCCAATTGTCACTCAGGTCGCTATATCTGGAACAATGCAACCCACAGTCTACAACTTTAACCGCGCCAACTGCGCTGGTTATAAAAGATATATTTCTAACAATTTATCGATAGTAAATGTGGAACCCGACACTATAAATGAAACTACTAAAATTGATGATATGATCACTAACTTGTACAATGTGATTAATGAAGCGATGGAATAACAAATTGGTAAGTTTAACCAAAACTCATAGGCCTTTCTGGAATATAACAAAACTCATTAAAAACAAAAATAGAGGCATCCCTACTCTTAAATATTAAGGCTACAAAATTATCACTAATTTGGAAAAGGCTGAAGTTTTAGCAAATTGTTTTTCAAATAACCACCGTATAGCACATGACTTCAGTGATAGTAATACAAAAATGTTAGTCCAGCAAAGGATTAACGAATTTGCTGTAAATACAGCATCTTTGGACCAGGAAATCCACATAGAACTCAAGTAGGTAAGGGAACTAATCAAAAAGCTTCGACCCAGAAAAGCAAGCGGGATTGATAACATTAAAGGAAATTGTATCAAGGCCCTACCGAAGGTTGCATTAGTCCTTCTTACATTGATCTTTAATTGTTGCTGCAAAATAAAATATTTTCCTTCCCACTGGAAAAAAGCTAAGGTAATTGCAGTTCCAAAACCTAACAAACCAGCGGATGATATTAACTCTTATCGCCCAATCAGTCTTTTACCAATATTCGGTAAATTATTTGAAAAGCTGATTGAAATCCAACTAGCAAACTACCTGGACGCAAATGATATTCTACCAAAGGAGCAATTCGGTTTCAGGAATAATCATAGCATCACACATCTGCTTGTTAGAATTACGAGACATATTAAAAATAAATTTAGCCACCAGGAATCTACTGGTCTGATTTTGCTAGACATTCAAGCTGCATTTGATACGGTGTGGCATGACGCACTCATTTACAAATTGATTACATTCGGTTTTCCTTCCAATTTAATAGCACTTGTAAATAGCTTTCTAAGAGGTAGAACATTTTCAGTTGTTGTGCAAAATTCTTCCTCTGACGCCAAACTAGTGCCCGCTGGAGTACCACAAGGCTTAGTGCTTGGTCCAACCCTATACACAATTTTTACGGCTGATATTCCAGCCTTAAACAACTGTAATATTACTATTTTCGCCGATGATACGGGGATATATTCATCATCTGCTATACCAACAATAATAACCAGCAATCTTCAGATTGCTTTAGATACTATTTATCGCTATTTTTACAAATGTAAAATAAAAATAAACCCTATTAAAACGCAAGCGATGTTCTTTACCCGGAAACGTAAAAGCACGAATCTTCCTGCAAACAACTTGAATCTAAACGGACATGATATACCTTGGACAGAGAATGTAAAATACCTTGGAATTACACTAGATAAAACCCTAACGTTCCAAAGACATATTTCAATTACTATACATAAAATTAATATTCTGACTCGAGTTCTCTATCCTTTGATAAGTCGAAAATCTGCTTTGAATATCAAAAACAAGCTTACTATTTTTAAAGTTATCTTTCAAGCTACACTACTTTACGGGGCCCTTATTTGGGGTAAGTGCGCAATGAGTCTTTTAAAAAAACTTCAAATTTCCCAAAATCAAATATTAAAAATAATGTTAAACCTGCCTTGGCGTTTCTCTACTATATCACTACATAACTTAGCAAATGTAAGGCTAGTTACTGATAAAGTAAATACAATTTCTTACCAGTTCTTTGACAAATGTAGTTATTCAGAGAACCTATTAATAAATGAATTTACATTAGACCAATTTAGCACCCTAATTAAGTGGATTGTTGTAAATTAAGATGTGTAGGATAAGATCTCAAATAAGGTGATTTTATGACTTTTTTTACCTTAAGCGAAATGTTTCTGAAATTTATTATATGCCTAACTTAATTACAATATTAAAGCTGTAAAGAACAATTGTTCTAATTCTCTAAATTTAAATGCTTCTAAATAGCAATGTATGATGTGTCTACAAATAAAATAAATTTGAAATTTGTTTATAAAAAAGAATACTTTAAAAAGTTATTGCATTGAACATTTCAAAATTCAGACGAGTTCTTAGTCAGGGCTACGATTGAAACTGTAAATGCTGATTTTATTGTAAGAAATGCATTGAATAATATGTTAGAAATCTATCCTTGTTTTCTTGCGTTGCTCTGCTCATCAACATACATAGGTAATTGAAGAAATTGCCACTTCCAGTTATCGCTGCAGACTGACAATGTAATGGGAGCACCTTTTGAAATATAATCAAAATATTTATGGAATGTGGTATATTGCCGGCTTCAAGAAGATGTATTTCATAAGTATTTTATCTCGACGTTCATCCAT
The DNA here is from genome assembly GCA_963930735.1 of Dioctria linearis. NCBI lineage: Eukaryota > Metazoa > Arthropoda > Insecta > Diptera > Asilidae > Dioctria > Dioctria linearis. The sequence goes on along the minus strand of OZ005740.1, from coordinate 225,215,667 downwards.
TGTTTTTTATTCTGTTTCGATAAATTTTAACTTAAGTTCGTTCTAAACTCGCCTAAGCTTTCAAATAGAAATTTATAAACACATTCAGCGGTCAAAAATTAAATGTCGCATCGTCGACTGCTGGCTTACCCGTTGGTTACGTCAACAAGTCGAGCCAACGTCGATTTTATATTCATAATCACGCCATATATGTATAACGCCATACGGATAACAGAAAACTCCTACACTGGAATCTAGAGATATCTATTTACTCCATAATCAATGTATATACTACCTTTTTGGGCGATTAACTCAATATTTTATTTATAAATATATTTAATTTTTAAACACACTGTTATCATGTAATTTCAGTTCTTAGTAGGTTTTGTTATACCCTAGATGAAATCTATGAGGTATACTAAGTTTGGCCAAGATTGATAGTGTGGTGGGCAGCGTCAATGATAGGATTTTACGATGTGAAGCTTCTCTTGAAAATTTGCATGAAACCAGCAGAGTCGCCCATAATCACATTGAGGAGATTCACAGAGTGCAGCGTTTGAGTGATGTCATCATCCGAGGGGTACCCTATCACACTGGTGAAAAAACCAATGACATAATCAAAAATAATGCTTCAGTAATTAACCACAGTTTAACGCCTCACATGGAGTCTTTTCGATTAAAGCCTAAATCAGCTTCAAAAGATCAAAACAGCTTGATATTGGTGCGTTTATCTGGGTATGCTGAGCAGCATGCCTTTCTGTCAGCTTTATGGACGAGCAAAGTTAAGTTGTCCCAACTGCATGGCTTTACGTTGGGTAGTTCACTGGTTGCTCATGAGAGCCTTACCCCGCGTAATAATGCGCTTCTACGTGAAGGTCTACGATATCGTGATGCTAAAGAACTTTATTCGGCTTTTAGCAGAAATGGTTTTTGTTTATCAAAAAGTTCAGGGAAGACATCCCATTGAAAGTCACCAGCAGGGAGCAGTTGCATCAAACTATGAATTTATGTAATGTAGTGCCCGGTGTGAGCGGAGCTGGATAGAATGGATGAATGATAAAATGAAAATAATGTACATTAATATACAGGATATTAGACATAATTTGCAGTATATTGACTATATAATAATTTTCAATGAACTCTTTTTAGCTAAACTAGCATTTTCTTTCTTCTTATTTTACTCTTTTAAGCTTGGTGATTGCAATTGTTCTTTCATCGATACTACTATATGCTTTTTGTTGCATTTATGTATAAGCATTGACAGAGGCTCCGGCGATAGTGAGATTGGCTGATTCGGTGCAAGTTTTGGACGGGGTAGGAATTTTGCTGAAAATTTTTTGTAAGCAGGCTGAAGGATTGAAAATAATTTCTATCAATGCGAGGGCATCCGAAATAAAATCTCAGAAATTAGTAATTGGTTGCTGAACAGTGAAATTCATGCAATCTTTGTATCTGAAACTTGGTTGAATGATAGTATTCCATCCGCTCTGGTATCGATTCCTGGGTTTAGGTTATTTCGCAATGATAGAATAATTCGTATTGGCGGAGGTGTGGCGTTATACATTAAAGAGTGTTTTGAGTCAAAATTAATTAACGTTTCTGTAAGTGGCGGCGTAGAGTTCATTTGTGTTGAGTTAAATACCAGGGTAGAGAAGTGTGTTTTGGCAGCAGCATATTGTCCACCAAATAATTTCAGTGAAAGCAACATAAGTGAGTTTGAGCATGCATTGTTGTCAGCCACGCAGCGTTACGATAATGTAATAGTAGGTGGTGATTTCAATGTGAATATCCTCCGCAGTGATCTGGTATCTCTCCAATTTTTAAATTGTATTCAGTCGATTCACTTAAACGTAATAAACTCATTACCTACATATTTTCACACCTCCAATCCATCACAGCTAGATGTTTTAATGTCAGCTGATACTAGTAAAGTGCTGTTTCACAACCAAATTAGTCCGCCTAGTCAGTTTGATCATGACATACTTTATTTATGTTATGATATTGCCTTGCACTCTACCCGTACCTGCAATAGTTTTACGTATCGTGACTATCACAATATATATGTACACAGTTTGTTTGAAGAATGCCCTGTTCTACCCTGGAATGATATATATATTTGCCCATCTGTGGATGAACAAGTGGAAATTTTCACTTCTTTAGCCAGCTATCTCCATGACAAATATGTACCTGTGATTAGCAGACATAAACGCTATGGAGGCTGTCCGTGGTTCACTAGAGAAATAAGTGTTCTTATTGCTGAGCGTGAGTACTTATACCGGCGATATAAACGGTTCAATACTGATCATTTGAGATATTTATATAAAATTGCTCGTAACAAAGTTACCTCAGCTATCAGACAGTCAAAGCGTTTATACTATGGCTCTAAGCTTAACCCTGCCTTTCAACCTAAATTTATATGGAAGAATTTGCGTCGATTTGGTGTTAGTGGTAAGGATGTTAATGAGTGTAGTGTTAACCCAGATGATCTTAATCAATATTTCATATCCTCTGGTAATGTTAATCTGCCTACTCGACAGTATATTGACCCTGATACTAGAACAGCCATTATTTCATTCAATGATCAGCGCTCAAGCGAGTTTAGTTTCCGCAATGTAAGTCTGGAAGAAATGCTCAAAGCTGTATATTCTATTAAGTCTGATGCTAGCGGTCCAGATAACTTACCTCCTCAATTAATCAAACTTCTACTCCCTATTATTCATCCCTATATCCTTTATATTATTAATTCCTGCATTACATATTCCTATTACCCTTACAGCTGGAGAGTAGCTACAGTTCTCCCGGTAGCAAAAAAACGACAGCCAGAAGCACTCTCTGATTACCGACCAATTAGTCTCATCTGTTTTCTGGGCAGGATCTTGGAAAAGCTTATGTACAACCAACTTGAGAGGTTTTTAGATGACAATACGCTTTTAGCTAAATGGCAATCTGGTTTTAGGCCTTCCCATAGCTGTGAAACAGCTTTGCTGAAGATAACTACTGATATAAGAGCTGTATTAGATAAAAATCTCTTGAGTGTTCTTCTTCTGTTGGATTTTTCTAAAGCTTTTGATTGTGTTAATCACGTAACTTTTCTTCGAAAACTTTCTACGGCTTTTAATTTCAGCGAGTCTGCAACCACTCTAGTAGGAAGTTTCCTTTCTGATAGATCCCAAGTGGCTAAAATCGGTAGTAGATTATCTGGTTCGTTAAAGCTATCAAAGGGTGTACCGCAAGGATCAGTTTTGGACCCATTGATCTTTAGTCTATTTATTAACGACCTTCCTGAAGTAGTAAGGGATGTTAAAGTGCATTTGTATGCGGATGACATACAGGTGTATTTGAGTAGGCCTATAGGACTTCTGGAGGATTGCATTGAGCGAGTAAATAGTGATCTACGTAGAATTTATGAATGGTCTGCAACCAATGGATTATTACTTAACTCATCCAAGACCCAGTGTATTTCGTTTTACAGTGGTCCCTTGTGTAAATCAGATATTCCGCCAATACATCTTAATGGTGCTATACTACCTATTCTAAGCAAAGTCAGTAATCTTGGAGTGGTGATAACCGATGACATGAAATGTTGTGAAAATGTCAACCTGATGCTAAGCAAAATTTATACTGGGCTTCGGAGGCTATGGCTTTTTGCGTTCTCTCGCTTGATATGAAGTTGAAATTGGTCAGGGCGCTAATAGTACCTCATTTTACTTATGGTAGTCTGGTATCCATGAATTTGGACAGCAACTGTAAGCGCAGGGTTGAAGTGGCTTTTAACAGTTGCAACAGGTTCATCTTTAATCTTCGCAGATATGATCACGTTTCACCCTTTAAATTTAGGCTGTTGGGTTGTTCCATCGATACTTATTTAAAACGTAAAGCGGTCGTATTTATGCATTGGTTGATTTACAAGGGCAAACCTGATTACCTTAAAGAAAATTTGGTGTTTGCAACCTCACAACGAAACTTAAACCTAATTATTCCGCGTTTTCACATAACGGTTATGGCAGGTTCCTACCTTGTTCAGACTGCGCGGCTATGGAATTCACTTTCTGCTCGTATTCAGCTTAGGGGCTCTGTCGGTGCTTTCAAAGAGAATATTGGATCTGTCATGGTATAGAAAGATAGTGAGAAAGAATATATTGCATTGCTACATATTAATCTGTCATTTCTATTTCTTTTTCTTTTTGCATCTCTTCATATTAATCTGTCATTTATATTTCTTTTTCTTCTCTCAGCTATTAGTATAAGTTTAGTTCAGCTAAGAATACTTCCCAATATAAAATTAGTATTAAACGGTTGTAAATTCATTTTATATCATTATTTCGTTATTACAACATTGAATCTCTTTTACTTTTACTTTTTGTTACTTGCTTTCAGTCAATTATTGAATCTATTTCTATTTCTCTTGGATTTGTATATCATCACTTTTATAGTTATACCTTCTTTTTAGTACGACATAAGATTGTAAATCTTGTGTACATAACCATAATGAATAAATTATTATTATTATTATTATTGTCCTTCCGTTTGTAACGCATAGAAATATTTATGTTAGAGCAAAATGGATTGAACACCCACGCATAATTTTAAGAGTTATTTTGATTTTTGCATGTCCGTTTGTCCGCCTCTCTATCTCTACTTAGAGAACTGAAGTTTTGCACATGAGCTTTTTAAAAAAAAAAAAACAAAAAGTAAATTCAAGTTCGAAAATGAGGCAAATCGGGTAACTCCTCAAGAAGTTGCCATACAAAACTTTCGTTTTTCACTACATATTTGGACATTGCTTTAGAAGGCATCAGCGTAGAGAGCTGAAATTTTCTGCGCGACGTTTTCATAAAAATAGTAAAAAGAACTTCATAAATGAGCTAAATTGGACCATATACAAATTTTGATCTTTTACGTAGGTATTCTGTGAAAACAGTCAGTCCTAGACGTTTTTTGTTTACTCAAAAATTCTTCAGAATATGAAATGCTATGAAACTAGTTACAATAATTTTTACTGTCCGACGAACCGTTCTAGAAATACACTGCTGAAAAGTGTATAAGCAAAATGTGGTTTGTGGTTTGAATTGTAAAAATTGATGTATGTCCCATTATAATTATATAATACCTGTTTTTACCGTTATTCCAGTTATTCCTAAGTATCTATATTCTGGAATATCGGTAAAAACAGGTATTATATAATTATAATGGGACAAAAACCAATTTTTACAATTCAAAAAACAAACCACATTTTGCTTATACACTTTTGAGCAGTGTATATGCGAAAAACCACTTAGAAAATCACAGTTACACAAATAGGTGACCATACGAAGTTACATAGACCCAGTTTAGCCAGGTCAGTCTCAGTATGCTGCCTCTGCCGCACGAAATCTGTAGGTTGGGTTATACTTCATTCCTGCCCCCATATTACCGAGAAGTTTTCTTGGGCGGCAGAGGCAGCTTATTGACCCGTCTAAACAGGATCATAAGGGCATTCATCTAGGGTATCATAAGAATTACTCTTGGGCCAATTCTAGCTTTCTTACTTGTTTTATTTAAAATTTGGATAAAAAAACATCCACAAGACAACTTATTTGTTTATTCAAAGAAACTTTAATAAATAAATAATAAATAAAACTGCCACTTGAGAAAGTAATTGTATAATCTTTTGAAAATAGCTGAACAGTTAGAAAGAAAACAGTATTTTCCTGAAAAAAATGTCAAAAAATATCCGGATTATCGGATAATTAAAGAAAAATATCCGGATTACCGAATAGTCAAAATGGATCGGATAATCCGCATAATTTGATATCCGGATTGGAAACCCTAATCCGGATTATCCGGATACCCGGATTTGAGGAATCGGATCCTTATTATCTCCGGATACTTTCAGCTCTAGTAAGAAACTGAAGCGTCAGAAAATGCGCGATGAACCGCCCCGCCGAGCGGCCGTCCAAGCGCTCAAAACAACTGGTATTCTAACTACTGTAACTTTCCAACGACTTCGAATATTGACAATTCACTTTACCAGCATATTCTACACATGTTTAGAAATCAATTAATGAAAAAAAAATCGATTTTTTTTAAACATATCACACGGGTGCCTTAATGTGCTGAAATTTTATACACAGAAATTTTATGAAATAAGTAAGACAAATTTGTAGACGGGCGAAATCGGACAACTCCTTTTATCTATCACAAATTAGTAAGTATAAATAATTATGTCTAAAATACTAAAAGAATTGGATCGTTTTTGTAATTGTTTTATAGTATGTAATCGATGACTGCTCGGCCACATTTAACTTTTACTACCTACCACAAAAGCGACAGTGTATAAAACAGTTCCAACACAGACAATTAGAGGATTGTTGGAAAATCCAAAATATTTAAACTCTCTGAGGTTTCAGTTGCTCGCCATGTGTAAAAAATCGATTAATTCAGTTGTTCGGCAAACAAATGGTTCTGCTGAGGCTAGAGTTTAACAAAATACCAGTACATCGCCAAATGTAAACACAAATTTCGACCTCAGCTGCTGCATTTTATTCAAATTTACATCAATCAAATTCGTGTACATTGGGAATTCTGGTGGCCGCAATAACTTAATGAGCTTTGGGGTAAAGCATTCTCTAATTACGGTTGCTGTGAAATAATTCCCTGCGGTGTAATATATATGTAGGTATGTGATAAATTAAAAGTGAGTAAATATTTTTATTTAATTTGGTAATCATTCTAAATTCGCTATAGCGAATAATTTTTAAGATATTGTGTGTTTGTGGAAGCTCAGTAAAAGTTCGTTTAGAATTCGTTCATATTATTGTTTGTACATACATCTTTATTAATTTAAAATGTCAGGTATTTAGATTAATCAATTCAGCAGATTTAAGAGATGATATGCTCGTGAAGGAAATATTTTAGTTAATCGAATACTTTCGGGCCGATGGTGAAATTTCTCGAAATAGTTAAGCATACTCGTATATATTTTTTTGAATTACAATCTGCAAAAGTTCAAGCAGTATACATCCATAGCATATTTCCTAAGCTTGCTATAATAATATATGTTTATAAAAATGAAAAACAAATAAATTTTTTTAAAGATTTCTTGTTTTAAACTTATATTTTTTAATTTCATTTGATTTATTTATTTATTTGTTTATTTGAAAAAGTTATAACGAAAGTGAACAGACAATGTTCATTAACACACTACCGTACAGATTAAACCATAAAGATTAAATAAAAAGAGTAAGAAGAAGAAAGTATTAATAATAATAGGAAAGAAAAAGAAGATACATAATTCATAATAAAAAAAAAAAGAGAATAGCGAAGAAAATAAAAATAAACCTAACTAAAACTAACTAAAAAACAAAAAAACAAATTTAATAAGTACAATGTTATTAGTTTTATAATCGAAATTGATGGAATCACGCTTTCTAGACAATGACATAACATTACATTTACTAATGTTAATTTGTAAGGAATTCTCGTAACGACAAGCTTCAAGTTACTGAATGTCCCTTTGAAGGCAAATGCAGTCATTGATATATATAACTTTCCCAAATATCTTGGCATCGTCGGAATAAAGTAGGCAGTCACTCTCAATAAACGTGAGTAGATCAAGAAATAAAGAGGACCGCGGGTTGTGCCTTGGGGATCGCCAGACAGCTATCTATAAGGGTCAGATCGGAAACCAGTAGGGACAGCGATGATACTTCCATTAATTATGAAGGAAAAAAACCAAGTATTTGTATTTGTGTGGAATCCAAGTTGCATTATTTTGAAAAGAACATATTTATGAGAAAGTTTGTCAAATGCTTTCGAAAAATCTGTGTAAATGGCATTAACTTGTGCGCACTCTTTAAGAGCGCTAGCTATAGTGAAAAGGACAAAATTGGTAGTGGTTGAACGTCCAGGAAAAAATCCATCCTGTTAGGTCACAGATATGAGCTTTAACTTGAGAGAAAAGTTGCCAATAGGTAATTATTTCGAAAATGAGGGCAAGGATATTGATATAGGCTGATAGTTAGTCGAGGGTCAACAGATTTATAAATCGGGGTAACAAAACTATTCTTTATGATCTGAGGGAAAATATTCTTGTGAATAATAATAATAATAATAAAATAATAAATTAAATTAAATTAATAAAAATATAATAAACTAATAATTAATTGGTTCAAAAAGCGTGCGAGAGCATTTCTTGACGATCAAATTAGGCACCCCATCAGGACCGGAATTTTTATTACAATCTAATTTATCAAGTATATTTGAGACCAATGCAGAAGATTATTGTGATGTGAACTAAGTGAAGATAAGTCCAATAAATGATCCTGCGCCGAGTAGACAGATGCAAAACATGTAGAGAATTTTACCAACTTAACTTTTTCTTTTTTCGTACTCATACATATACATATAGTTTTATATTCATTCAGTTCCAGTTAGCTGTAGGTACACAAGTTCCAATTGCTGCCAAATCCAGTACTAGTGTTCGTTCAACATAATATATTATAAAAAACCATTGAAGTCTACATAAATTGCGTCCTTAACACTAGGTTTACCAAGGGGTCATTTTGACCCTTTTGAGCACGCTTCTTATTAATTTTCTACAATAATATCATAATTAGTTTTAATGTTAGTATATATGTGTAAATGTAGATTGTAGGTCCGAGAAAAATCATAAGATGGTAGACTATTCTACATTTGCATATAGTTCGGGTTAAAAGAAGCCTCACGGAATTTAATTTCAATTTATGGCCGGAAAGTATTTTGCAGGATGATGGATGTGAATGACTTACAGCGCGAGGATTGCTTACAGGAATTACTTTACAAGGGATCAGACTAGGTATTTCTTCAGAACATTGGCCAAGATTGTAACGATAAAGGAGCGGCGGTCATCCGGGGTTGCGGCGGTGCTCGAGCGAGTCGGTGTGGCAAATTATTGTCACATCACCAATGAACTTTAGTGAATAACCTTTAATGATGAAGCTAAATCTGTGCAACCATCCCCGTCCGAGATATGGAATTTTTGCGAAGAGGTCAAACTGACCATTTGGTAAACCTAGTATTAATTATACAACCTAGATCAACTATGCGGAGCTTTGTTGTTTGTTGGAGATTATTTAATTCTGTACTGTCTGTCTTTGACTGCCCAAAGATACCATGCATAGCATGGTCAGACTCAAACATTGTCCTAACTTGGTTAAGTTTCCATTCAAGACGATGGAAAGCTTTCACCTCAAACCGGACATTAAAAATACCTAATATTCTTCCTACCAATCACTGGAAACATGTCAAATCGTCTCAGAACCACGCAGATTGCTTCCGAGGAGTCTCAAAACTGGTTCTACTAAAATGTGTCATATGGTGGCACAGATCTTCGTGGCTGCGACAAACAGTTGGTCAAAGAATGTGACACCTAATCATAACTACTGAGATAAGATAGATGAATGACAAATAAAACATAATAACTTACACACAGACATGTCATTTAAAATTTGGGAATAGTTTAATGCCAGTGGTGAATTGTTTCGAAAAATCATATGAACGATGACAATTTGGAGATGCTATATTTTTAAACTGATGCATAAAACCTACTACGTTTAAACATTCTAACAAGCAAACCAATATACGATGATTTCTTATCAACTAAAGAATTACAAGTAGCCGCTGCATCATGTGTTCGATGGGTATAATACAAGGTGTATATAATACACATCTTTCCCGAATGACATCAAATGCTTGCAGGATAATAAGTAACTTGCACCGAAGAGTAACATTTTGTATCTGGCCCCGTATTCAATAGGCTTACTGTAGCTACAATGCAAAATATCCTGTTACCTTGCCAAAGCTTCACAGGATAACCTCTCTCATTATAAAAAAATACCATAAACAATATCTGCATCCGGGTGGTCCGCAACTACTATTATCGTTAATTAGTCAGGAATATTGGATTCTTAGAGGCCACGACAAGATCCGTCAATATACTTTCAAGTGTTTATCATACTTTCGGCAGCGATGTGCAGCATAGCAGCACTTAATGGGAAATTTACCCGAAGAAAGAGTTCAAGCTGGTAGAGCTTTCTTGCATTGCGGTGTGAACTACGCAAGACCAATCCGACTACGGCTGCATAAAGGACGTTGCACCACAACGACAAAGCATTATATCGCGTTATTCAGCTGTCACCAAAACTATCCACTTAGAAATGGTTTTAGACCCGACCAATGATGTATTCTTTGCCGCGCTAATATGTTTCACTTCACGACGTGTAATCCAGCAGCTATTTACAGTCAAACGGATATCATCTGAGTTAAATAATTTAGTTGTGTCAAAGAGTCACTGCCCAGATCCAGCAGAATGGAGCCGCCGTAATATATATATGTAATACCTACATCGATTCACTTACTTTTTTTCGAAAGTACATTTCTTCGAAAAACTTTTTTCCGAAAATACAATTTTTCGAAAAACTTTTTTCCGAAAATACATTTTTTCGAAAAACTTCTTCGAAACGGCATTTCTTCGAAAACATATTTATTTTTACAACCATGTATGGGCGTAAAAAAATTCATCTAAGAAAAACTATTTTAAATTACGTTTAACCATTGATTATAGAAAATTAGGAAGTGCAAAAAATAAGAAAATAATATTTCAATTTCAGTAATGGACAAATTACACCTGGGTATCGGTCCGTCTATGAATTAAATAACTACAATAAAAAATTCAAAGGAAAATGAAACCAACTCGTTACTTGCTTATAGTATAGGGAGTTACTCCAGCTGCAGTTGTGGTTACAGTTTCAGCCTGCATTCTTGTTCTGTTGTCGGCACGACAGTACCTACTTTTACGAAACATAGGTACGCCTCGGTCGGTTATAGGGAAACCCTGAATTTTATCTTAGAAATTTACTGGAAATTTTTTCTCTAGAACTTTTATGCATTATTGGATTAAAAACAAAAAAACATAAAGCAAAGAAAAACAGCAAAAAGTAAAGAAATGGGGTCAGAATTTCACTACGTCCTCGTGGTTGGCCTCGGATATTATACAAAGGAGATCAATCGTCTTAACAGACTGAAATTTATTGAAAATAACTTCAATAAATTTACAAAATGCATTTTAAGTGCAAAAAAAAATTATTGAACTTTTCGACCCAGCGATCAGAGAGGTCTCATAGGATAGCCCTAAAAAGTGAAAGTGAATAATATGTTATTAAATAAACGAAATTTTCAAAGAAAAAAACTGATACCCCTACATGCATGTGCATAATTTCCTCCAGAAGTGAATTTTCAGGAACGAGAATATGCCCGTGATAATTAAAGTGACAAAAACAAAATTCTTACGAATCACATTATGTTTTCATTCAATTGTTTGCGCGATCGTTCACGCCCATCACGTCAACTTAACTTCTGGTGTACTTACTGCAGATAGCTCCCATGGAATCATCATGGTTAGCATTTCGCTCACCGTCAATAAATTTGAGATGGTGTACTTCGTATGTACATGCGCCACGGTAATTCATGGAAGTCGTTTCTGGTTTTTATCGTACCATAGACGATAAGCATAAGTTATCCTTATAAGTAGAATACGCGTAAAATAAAGTTAATCAGTCCTACATTTAATTTTAATATCTTCGAATTTGTACAAGCAACTATTGCAATTCGCACAAAGTCTTGGTACTAAGAACCCTTTGGCTACTTTCTACGGAAGTACAAGCACATTTTTAACACTGGTCAAGGTACACGCACCTTGAGTCACACGTCGACAGCTAGAGCTCTCCCTTTAACGGTCACAATAAATTAATTTTATCCTTCCTCTCATAAATGCGAATTTCGTGGAACTTTATCCCACCTACTTCATCACACTGGCGAGTTAAGTGCCAAAACACAATTCCGCCGTTCCGATTCAATTCGATCCGTTACGTGCATGAGCACAATTGTTCCGTTCAAACTTACCATCAGTTTTAAATTTCTCATTGAGATTTTTCCAGATTTTATCGTTTCTTTTTACATCCATGTAAAATTTGTTGCCTTTGTCATAAGGCTCTTCATATTTTTTTAATTTCTTCAATAAAAACTTCTTCATCCATCTTGAGTTATACACAAACATTGTACAGGTAATTTTTCTAGGTTATGTTATCCGTAAAAGTTGAAATTTGCTCAACTTCTCCGTTTCGATTCGATCCGTTTCGATCCATTTCGGCGAATGTGCCCAATTACACGTACGTCTCATATAAGCAAATTTGACATTTGTACGTATCGGATCGAAACGGTGCAATTGTGTTTCCCACTTTATGGGAAGCAGGAAAATAAAATATGTTAATGTGTGTGTGAGAGTGATGTCTTAACCAAAGTATAAATAAGAATAAGTAGAGACAGAGGCGAACAAAATTGGAAATTTTCCGTGTTTTTTAGATTGAAAGAGGTAATCTCATATACTTTTGTCTTTTGCATGAATGGGGGAAAAGAACTTAGGTATGCATTACTGTAGTGCGACTAAGACAACGAGTTCAAAACAAAAATTGAGAAAACATAGGATTACCCGAATGATAAAATCTTCTTGAATACCTTCAAAATTATTTCGAACTATTCATAATGATGTATATTGGGTAACCCTACCTCCATTTTGCAAGAAAAAGATAAATTTCGCAATGAACAATGCACTAAAAGGAGATGTAAAATTTCTGTCAAATAAAATTCCCATAATCCAGCAAGAGATTCCCCCACTAGAGCAAAACAAATGTAAACAGAAAAAGTGCTGTTCACATATCATAGGATTACACTAACAAACATTGGAATTCTGCGAAGAACATTGGGACAATTCCTGAAATTCGTGTTTTCATAAAAGAGCGGGTGCATTTTATGAGCGTAAAATCAGAAAACTCCGCCCATTCTCTCTTATTTACGAAAATAAATCATTTGCCATTCCATTTCCTTGCATGTAATCTCCGCATTCACATTTTTTGTCTTATTCGTAAAATGTTCAAAGAGTGTTTATTTTTTTTTTCTCTTCCTGCCTTCTTTTTCTCGCCGTGTACATTTATATTGAAAACAATCGGAACACTCTTCTGTGTTCTTTCTTTTATTTAGTTATTTTTTGCTTCTGTTTGCATTCGTTTTGCTGTGAAGAGATTAAGTGGGAGAAATTCTTGCTGGATTCTCTGACATTTTCGGGAAAAATAAGAATTTCATTCGAGAGGAATTGTACATCTCCTTTTAGTGCGTTGTTCAATACGAAATTTATCTCTTTCGTAACATTCGTTATTCTGGCTTTTTACTTTTAAAGATTTTGTGATATTTGATATTTTTTATAAAAACATGAACAAAATAAATTGCAAGTGGAATTGTGTAGCTAGTGGTTGCGATTGCGATGCGATTGGCGTAAAAATGTTTAAGGTACCAAAGGACGAACAAAGGCATGTAAATAGAGAGATGTATTCGTACCTACATAAGTAAAATACTGTTCAATTTACAAGTGCTTAGTAGAAATTTATTAAAATTTCTTAAAACACATAAAGAAAAATAATTGCCGAAACCGCTCATTTAGTTGTTATTGTGCACTCTTGGCAATTGATTTACCTCCGCGCTTTGCCGAGGTTGGATTTAATCGGAAATATAGCAAGATGCCATAAGGTGTGTGAACGACATTTTAATTGTGATATGTTTGGTCCATTGAATAAAAAATTGTTAAAAAATGCGGTGCCGCGCATTGTAGAAAAGCATCTTCAAACAGGTGAAGTGGACGACTTTTGGCTCTTTATGCCATCGGTGAATGTATGCAACAATTTCATTTTATTTAAACAAATTATATTTTTTTCCCGATTATTTCTTTTTCCTGAACATTAGAATGACAGCAACATGTTGAATGCATAAAATTCTGTATTTATGGAAAGTCATTCAGAAGAAATGCTGCATAGTTCCCAACGCGAAAATTCTTTTGGAACGCAAACAACAACATTTTTGAGTTCCCACACCACTCGAAAAAGAATAATGCTAAGAATGATTAGAACACTAAGACATAAAATAAAACTCCAACAGAAAGAAATTAAAAGTCTTCACTCACTTGCCTTTTCAAAAGGAAAATTGATTGAAAAAGCCAATGACCTACTACCATTGGAGTTATATTGTCTAGTAGAGAATTTTTTAAATAATTCTGCAGTATGCAATCCAAGGCGACATTTTTCGCCAGAAATTAAGCAACTGTCAACTATATACTTCTTATCGCCCACAGCGTACAATTTCTTGCAAGAAGTTTTTACCTGCATATAGCACCCAGTCCAAAATATCCAATTCCATCGAATTTTCCAAATATATCAGGACTTAACGAAATTTGTTTTAATACGCTTAAAATCAAGCCCGAACAATTAACGGATTTTTCGAAATATTGCATTATTTGTTTGGACGAAATGTCCTTAAAAGGAAACTTATTTTACGACAAAAATACGGGGGAAGTGATAGGCTTCCAAGACGATGGAGCTCTTCGGTAAAATTGTGTTGCAAGAAATGCTTTTGTTATAATGCTAGAGGCATATCAGATAATTGGAAGTAGCCTTTGGGATGTATAATGTGTAACAGTATTTGTCCACCATTTAAGATAAAAGAGATAATAACTAAAGCTGTTAAGAAACTCAAAAATATAGGAAGATGGCTTTAGTAAGTGATCAGGGCACGAACTATTGATTGATGATAAACTATGCTGGTCACAGCATATAGGGAACTTAGTTAGAAAGCTAACAACCTTTGTTTGTTATTTTTAGAAGAAATGTTAACCTACAGAGGCATGTTGCGAGCTTAATTTACAATACACACTTTTTGTCGCGCATTCGTTATGGCATTATAAATTGGTCGCATTGTACGATAGGCTTGAAAGATGATATAAGGATATTAATGAATAGAGCATTAAAAGCGCTATACCGGCTGCCATGGGATACTAGTTCTCTGTTTGTCTATCAGTTTGCATGCTAATTTACTTTGCAGCAAGTAATTCAATTTGAAAAGGTGAAGTTTATGTACAGCATAGTAAATAGGACTATACGGTCAAATCTAGTAGTAGAAAAACATCAGGATATTCATGAACACCTCACGAGAATTAGGAATAATATAACACTAGGTAGGCAAAGAACTGAAAGAAGACGACAGGAACTGTTAACCACGGCTGCACAAATCTTTAATGCTCTGCCGGAGGATATCAGGACTACTCCGACAGTACAACTATTTATGCAAAAATAAAGAAATTTTTGTTGACCTAGTTTTCGCATTTACTGCAACTCACGGTATTTTACTGAATATATTTTGGTTTTTCTTATGTTTGCTTATCCAATTCCTATTTGAGGACCTCACTGGGTCTCTGGAGGTATGATGGTCCCATTGTTTTTGTGTTCCTGCTTTGCTGGTGTGGCCACTATTTTCTTGTGGTCTCTGGGAGCGGCGGTAATGCAATTGTGACGGATTTTCCCAACTCTCATACCAGCCTTGCTGACTGAGTGGGGAGCACTGCAATTATACTAGAAATGGACTAGAAATTTAAGAAACATTGTGTTTTAAAACTTGTTAAATAAGTGAATGAATGAAAATAAATAAAAATAAAAATAAAATAAAATAAATTGTCATTAAGTTAACTTAGGCCGTGCTCTTCACAATACAATTGGGCCACGACAGGAATTACATAGGGAATGGAACAAAAGCATCCGACATTGTGGCGGCGCTCGAGTGCGTCGATATGACAAGTTATTGCCAAATCGGTAATGAGCATGAAGACTCTAAAAGCTAAAACACGACCAAATATGGGAATTGTATTTCATTTTAGGTCTGATGTAGGATGTAGGACTTGTAGAAGAGCGCTAGATTCGATGGGCTGAAATATTTCTTACACCTTACAGCCAAATCAAGGATACTGTCATTGGAAAAACTTGATATTATCAATGATCTAATCATGCACCAAAATTGTGAAGACTAAGGTTCCAACGTTCTATGAGAAAGGCCAGCAAGTCTCTAGATGAGCATCCAGTCCGGAAGTATCATGGTGATGAAATGTTTAGTTTCTAGATACTTCATTAATTTGGCGTTAATAATAGATTCAACAATCTTTGGAAGAATTGAACTGATTGCAGTTGGTCGATAATCTGAGGGACCGCTACCTTATCCTTTCTTGGGAATGAATAGGCTGAACTTGAGTTAGTCTCCAACCAGATGGACATTTTCCTGTAGGATAAGACAAAAATAAAATAGTTTGAGCAGAGGTTTAGCCAAGAATGAGACACAGCTTTCAATAAACAGGGGTGAGAAACCATCAGGACCAACGACTATAGAGACGCTGATTCCCATAAGGACCTTGGCGTCTGTACAGTGAATGGAAAACGAGAATTTAAAGCGGATCTACCAACCAAAATATAATCCTCATCCAGTGAGTTAACAACCACTTCACCATTCTTAAGTAGTGAATATATAGAGGAATTGGTGAAGTTGTTCCTGATGGTTTTTACCAGGAATAAGAAGCCTTTGCTATCCTTGAGGCTTGCCAAGATTCTTAATCTAACATTACTGTAAAACAAAAATGTTTTTTTTGTCCGTATAATGGATTTGCAGGTGTTCTGTGCAGTCTTGTAGACTTGTTTCAATTCTGGACATGAATGATATTGATACGGGCGAAGAGCAGACTCTTTCGATTTTATTACTTGGTTGAACAAATCGTTAAATCAAGAGCGATTTTGCTGTTTTTGAGACCTGCTGTAGGGATACGGAATGTACCTATTCATGCATGCCAAGACTGAGAGTGTCAATAAGTTCTAATGTGCATTCATCAACATCCCTCGAAGCAACAGTGGAACCAATCAATTTTTCTAAGATAACTGATTGAGAATCTCCCAATCAGCATTTATATTTCTTGTTTTTAACGTTTTTTAATATCTGAGCTAGCTAAGTATTCTAGTAAAACTATTGCACTTTACGAAATAATATAATAATATATTCCAAAATAAATCTTTCGCTTTATATTTAATAACTCACTACACCAATATACAATGATTTGTTTGCCATTGTTTAGTTTCGCTCAGTTTCTCCAATTATGAGTTGTAATTGTTGCTTTAAATATTTGCTTTGAACCGCCGATAATTTCTAACAAGCCGTCTGTACATCGACCGCAGCTGTTTTCAATTAAAACAAACCTTCCGTCGCTTTTACCCGAATAAGCTCTTTCCTGTTTCAAACACCCTGAGAAAAGCCACGTTCATGTACATATACATGAATTTTACAGGTATCAGCACTTCTTGTTTCCTCTATAGGATTTAACATCCACGACTAAAAGTGGCGCGAAGGCTGAGTTGCTAGCCATAAGGGCTGGGTTGTTAAACGTATCAAATTGAACGCTTCTAACAATTTTTATATTTTTTACAAAAAGCGCAATATAATAGATTTTGTTAAGAAAACTTCAGAAGATCTATTGCATTTTTGTTCAGTGATTTTCATGGAACTGGATCCACCACTGCCTCAGCTTGGCTCATCGAGAGTATCATCGATCTTCATCCCGTACGAGATAACTTGGTGCGCACAATGATTATCAGGACAAGACGAGGCCAACTAAAACGACCTATTGTAAGACTGTCTAAATTTCCTATAGATTAAGAAATATTCTTAATGGGGGTAGTATGTTGCGTAGTAAACCTTTCAATTTCATTTGACCTTATTTTATATCTGACAACGCGCTCCGTAGATATTCATTGTACGCGGTCTTATTAACATCTTACAAACTTGTTCTTTTTCACTCATTTATGTATAGGTACATACAATTTCAGTACTAATGTTCGTTAAACATAATAGCTGTGTTCTTTTGTGTACCTTGTTCTAGAACTCCCATATACTGGAGAGAACAGATTTTTCTGTCGATTGAAGCGAACTCTGTTCGCTTCATTTAAATCTTTCTATAAAAACATATGAGGCATTCTTTTGTGTATATTTTGTTCTGCGGACACAAAAGAACGCAACTAATATAATAGAAAAAACCATTAAAGTCAACATCATAGGTCTGTATGTTTACTCGAAAGTTTTTATCCAGGCTTCAAAGTATTTACACATACTCGAAATTTTTTTACCCATAATGTGTATGTTAACCTCTCGCACTAGAAAAGTTTGATAGTTGAATGGATTTCCAAGTTGTCTGTTAACTTTTTTCATTATCATCTAGTATTATCCCCTCTACCGAAAGAAAGTTGTTACTTGAATTTTACTCAGACAGTTTTACACAAAAGTAATAATACAGACCTAATTCTGCGTGTTTAATTGTACAACCCAGATCAACTCAACACTTAGAATGGGGAAAATTTATAAATATTTTCCCATCTCTGCGTAAACGTCTTGGTATCGTCTCTCTCAGTCGTTATTTTTTCCCGATTTCATCAAACTTCTATTACCAGAGTGGTCGCAGTCATCAGGTTCTTTGGTGAAATAATTACGGTCCACTCCAATATATTGAACGGACTCCCGTGTTGAATAGTTCAGAAGTTTTTTCAATCCAACACTTTTGTTTCTGAGTTTGAATATTGGAGCATGAGTTGAGTTCCATTGTTCCTTTATAGGCTCGGTATTGGATTTGGTCACCCCAGCATACAAAATAATTGCCACATATGCAGTAAACTCTTTCAAGATAAATGCTTTCCGTTGCTTCTTCAGTGATCAAAGAACGAAAGATTGACAGCGAATCATAAATAATCTTGTATGATGGCCCTGGTTTGCTTTGTTTGTAGTTGTTTAACAGAACAAAGTCAAATTTGTACTAGATGTCAATTCCTATAATTGACATATAGTGGACTGCGTTTATAAACCAAGTTCAATTCCAATAATTGACATTAGTTGAGTTGCGTTTACAAACCACAATTTACGTTGTTCTGAAAATCAAAATGATGGTGTGTAGTGTAGCGATTGAAAGATATCGTTTGGTTATCATTCACTTTAATTCTCAGATTCTAATACTGTAGTAGCGCTAACTAATTCTATACTTAATATTAAATTTAGCACAACTCAAAGTTGATTTACTTCAACAAATATAAAAATTACTCAAATATATTTCTTTAATTCAATGACAAAACCCGTGCGTTTTTTAATTCATTCTACGTGTATTCTAATTTAAGCTTTATCTATTTAACTATAACCTTCAGGAAAATTAATATTTACTTACACAATTAATTATTTCACTTAAACAATTACTCTATTTAAATTTTATTGTCTGAGCATGATTTGCAAAATATGCCATATAGACATGTTTTTCGCAAAATGTAAAAAAACAATAATATTTACAATTTAATGTATTTATTAAAATTTATTTTGAAAAGGAAGGCGTTTCATTAGTTATTAATAATCAATTTGGTAGGTTATTTGTGACTAGTAATTATACCCTTGTGGCATGCGATTACATATGTCCCATAACCTCAAATTGTTAAAAAAAATCAATAAAAAATATACCTTTTTGATAAATATTGGTGAAATAAAATTTCCTTCAAATTTACATTTTGAAAGCTTGTTGAAACTTGGCATGAAATTTGGAGCCAGAATTTTCCTTCCAAAATTTACAAGTGGTACCGATGAAAAAAATTTAATGGAATATTATACGTCCAAACCGAAAAACTTGAAAAAAACCTCTAAGACCTTATGATGATGATTTGCATGGAAAAATAAAATGGATGACCAAATGACATTTGTTTACTTTATGACAGTTCGAAAAAATAAGAGAGCGAATGAAGGAATGACGCGCTTTTTATAGAAAATTATGTCCCGATTTCATTATCCATAAAGTGAAATCTTCGAAATATAACCTTTTTCTAACTTTATTAGAGTTTTAGATTATCATTTGTATATGCCAAAATGCATTTTACATTTTTTGCAATCCTTCCCATAAAGATTTATTATTAATTTTATTACTTTTAATTGATATTTTCATAAATTTGATCTACCTTATCGACGCGCCATTTTTCGGCTCATTCCAATAAATTCCTCGCATGACTTTCGCTTTTTTGTCTTGCTCGCACGATAGCTCTCTTTCACATTCATTGGTGTGTATTAGAATTATAAATATCGCGAATTACGCGAATTGCGCGAAAAATGTCGCGAAACAAACGCGACCATTAAAATTGGGCGACGATTTTACCCAATTTGCGTATCGCATGTCATGGGAGTATGAAGTTCACCGTGTATTTAAAATCTCGAAATGTCAAATACGTGCGATTTGTTTTTTGTTAATTTTGTTGATTTAATAGTGTACAACATTTATTGGATTTATTGTGGTTTTTTATGTTTTTAAGATTGGTGGACACCTGTGCAGGTGAGCTTTGTTTTGGGTGTTTTCTAACCTGAAATGTCCACCAATCTTCTGTATGTACTTCTATTTACATGGATGATTGTCCCTTTGTATATTTAATTAAATATGTGCATGTTATGGCATGGAAATTACACATAATTTCCTGCCTTCTATGTTGTTTTTTTTTATTGTTTGCATGTGCAAAAAAACGCTTTTCATGTTAAATAGCTTATTTTTTATTGTTAAGTTCAGTGTTTCATACTAATTTTTATTTATATTTCATCTGCTTTTTATTTATTTCATATGTTTTAATTCATCTCCTTTTCTCGTTTCATGTCATCGAGGGACTTTCGCACCTGTGGCACACTCCAGGTGCAGGTAAGATGCTTTGTAACTATTTTTATTTTGGTCGAGATAAATTGTTGTTCTTCTCTTTTAGGTTCGGTGGTTGATCCTTGCACCATTTCGTGCCATTTTTGGACATGAAGTAAGTAGCAGCAGGGTCAGCCTATGAAAAAGCAGCAATAGCAGCAGAAGCTTCTTGATGAACCATATTAACTTGATCATCAGGTCATAAGGTCAGTGTCGTCATCGCCATCGTCAAAAGGGTCATCGTTGTCGCTCATTTCAGCCTCCATATAAGCCCGATGTTTTGCATCGGCCTTAAGTTTTTCCTCCGCAGATAAACATCGGTAACGCATTTTATTACTTAGAACTAAGTTTGCAACATCCCAATCATCGTCTGCCATTGTCCTATAGCAAAAATCTAGAAACACAAAATTATACACCGAAAAAATAATAAACCAACAAACTAACCTTATACACCGGAATAAATGAAAAAAAAACCGTATTCTCGAAAAAATCAAACAACAAAACTCAGAAGGACTCGAAAATTGGTGTTTAAATCAATATAGGAATAGGCCTGAAATTTATTTTAATGATTCAGAATACTATTTTTATGGAATTCATATAGTGAAATGTTTCTAGCACATGGTACCACAAAATTATGAACACACAAAAGTTGTAAAATGTCCCTACGAACCTTCTGACCAATCGGAGGGTTAAATAAACTCATAATAGACTTCAGGATGCAGACAATCGAAAGTGTTAGCCGTCCGGAAGAAGTATAGCCAACCTACAAACAGAGCTGATATTTTTAAACATACGATAAATATACAAGCGAAATGAATTCAAAGAAGGAGTACTTAAATTTTTCGACGATCGATTTCGAAAATGATGGCTATGTCTCCTCGTCCGGTAGATGAAGCAAGCACAGGAGGAAAGGAAAAGGCTAAAGTAGGGGTACTACGAGTAAGATGTAAGATGTAAGAGAAAAATTAAAGAAGAATTATAAAGAAAAGAAGAAGTGAGTTAAATTAAAAGAGAAAGAGTCGTGAGTTAAAACTGAAATAAAGAAGGTTGGCAGCAGTGTTGACACTTTACTCCTTTTTGAGTACTACTACTACTACTACTACTCCACTTATCCTACAAAAAATCACATTTACTCCCTACTCCACTAAATAGAAAATGTACTCCACTTTTTGATAATCTGCTCCACTTTCTGATGATCTACTCCACTTATCGAACATCACCCATTTCGTAAAAAAAGCAATGTCCATTTAAAATTTTCTCGTTGATTCGGTGTTAACTTAACCTTTTAAATTGATAGCTGCTTGATAAAGAATTTTCTATAAACGTAGGCCACGTTTGGAATCAAAATCATCTCGAATCAATCAATCGTCAAGAACCAGGCTTACTGCAAAGTCTGCTTAAAAACATTAGGAAACAATATTTCCAATTTAAATAGACAGTCAGCGATGAATACTCACATACATAAAATGTCAGCGTTGGAAGTACCATTAATAACAGAATCAATTTCAAAAAGTAGAAAAATTTCGAAAGAAACATTCAAAGTAAAATCTGAAATTATATCAGTAATGTACTGTGTGGCGAACAATTTGCCATTCTCCACAATGGAATCCCTACCGCAATTATTTAAAATATTGTTCCCATTTAGCGACAATATTCACGTAGGTAAAACGAAATTTACTTCTTTGATAAATAAAGTAATAGGTCCGTTTTCATGCCAACAAATTAGTATGTGTTTAAGAAAACATAAATTTTCGATATTTTTGCGAAGAAACAAAAATGGTCAGAGATCGGTTTTATGGTTTGATTGAATTAGAAGAATGTACTGTTTTGAATATTTATAATGCCATCATAAATCTTTTTGCAAATGAGAGTATTCGAATTGATAATCTAATCGGGATAGGTTCCGATAATGCCTCATATCATATGCTTTCAGTGAAACTCGGCGAGAAGAACTCGATTTGGAGTGGAGACGTTTAATTCGGATTGACAATTCTATATTAGACTCATGCTTTGATAGCGACATAGTAAAATTTTGGTTAAATATAAGCAATAAGAAAGACCAATTTGATAATACGTTGTGCAAAACTTTACATAAATACATGGTTAACTTGTGCGTTTTGCCTCATAGCAGTGCATCAGCGGAAACATATTTTTCAAAAATGACGCTCATTAAAACTGAAAGTAGAAACTGTAGAAAATCTTTTACTTTCCAAAGAATTGCTAGATAGTAGCAAATATCCAAATACTCCAAATTGTAGAATTTACTCCACTTTTTATGGCAAATCTACTCCACTTTTAATTTTTCAAGTGTCAACCCTGGTTGGCAGTACAACAGACAAAGCGGTGAGAAAGAGCCTCAGGATTGGCGGAGTTGTTGTTTTTTAATTGGATTTTTGGTGCCGGCCACATGTTTTTGAGGACGGCTCTCCAAGTTTAGTATCTTGCCTTTTATTGGTTAGTTAATTTCTTTTGATTAAATAATTTCTTTGGACCTTTTTTCGTTTTTTGGTTACCTCATTTTAAAAATTTGGGAATATATATATGTATTTGCACTTCTTACGAGATTATAACGTGATTACATATATACATAATTCTCTTTCATTTCAACCTATTGTGCCCTTCTTTATATTGTACGACAATTTTGTAAGATTCGTGGTATCTTTTGTATTGAAAAACCACATGGCGCCCATTGAATCCACGAGTTCGTTGGGCCCCAAGACCCTTCTCCACTGAGTTATCAAGGTTGCGCGACAAGGGGTGCGTACTAGCAGTTGCCTAAGCAGAGAAATTTAGATGGTAACAATTTTTTTTTGTAGGTCGACACTTTTAAAATCATGAAACCTTTAAATTTAAAAACATTTATGTTAAAAATATGTAATTTTGAAGATTTCCATGAAAAATCGATTTATTAAATTTAAAAACTCAAACCAAGCACTCGACCCATTTGAAAATTGTATGTATGTACGTATCAATGTAATACCCATAAATATAAATATCTATGTAAAATGTGTATAAATATAAAAACTTCCGCATACAAAATGGAACTCAACTAACTATGCTGATATGATCAGCGAATATAACATTGTCCCTGTTCTTTCACTTATGAAGGCAATAATTTTTCCAGTCTGAGTTCATATTTGCTCAAATTACATTTTAATACAGCGCCATACTGATAAATATGAATAATAATAAATTTCCTCCATTACGTTTTTGCAGCAGTTCCGAAAATGTTTTATTTAATCACATTATCAGGAAATATAAATTAAAATCGTTTTAATTGCCGAGGTAAGCCAACATGAATATGCTTTTGGCTCAATGCTGATATGCCAAGGCGTGATTTTACTGAAATTTATTGAAATGTGACGCACTAATTATTTCAATATTTCTCCGATTTTGGGCATTGTAGAGTGCTATTTGTTCAGTAATTAAAGGCACACAAAGGATCCGTGTTTGGTATAAATGCAAAACAATTGAATTTGTAAAAGGTTGTACTGATTCAATAAAATGTGTACATACCTATATGGTGTAATATGTCAATACAACTTCTTTTTAAGAGAGGAAAACAAATAGATAAAAAGAAAAAGTAGGAAAATAAGCAAACAACTTCTTATTAATTATTAGCTCTCTTAAATCCCTTTTAGGATTTTTTATATTATTTGAGGGAATTTATTTGTGTTGATAATAAATTTATTTGCTACTCACAATCAAATATAAGTAAATATAGGCTGGTAACATTAGTAGCTCAGTTGCTAAGCGCGCTGACTACCGTTCCAGGCATCGTGGGTTTGAATAAACCTCGGCATGGTCCCCATTTTTTCCTCATATTTACCAAGTTTCCTGTAGATTTTTATAGCATCTAATACATATTAAAAAATTCCCTCACTCCCGCCCTCTATTCCTACAGAAACGCAATATGTACTATTATTGGGTAGCTACTGTAGGCTAATCACCTACATATTGAAATTGAATATAAATGACTTAAGAAACTAAAGCAGAGCTTTGATAAGAGAGTGTCAGGGCGGAGAGAGATCTGTGCTCCCAATGGGAAAAAAAAAATTAAGAACGCCATAACCTTCTCAACTGTAAAAACACAAACCCATAAAGAATGATTTCATTTATTTCATGTGGTTCCTAAAAAGAAAAAGATATGCACGAGTATCTAGATTAAATTTAATTTTAGAAAAGTGTTTTGTTTAATCTCTAAGAATCGTTCTAAACACATAATGAGTTTCTTTCTTTCATTTCAGTCAGCATATTTATTTTACACTGTAGCTCACTTTGCAAGCAAGGAATTTCCAGTTTGCAGGTAAGTAATTTTTTAAAACCAGAATGAGGCTCTCTTCGTTTTTGTTTATATGTAAATGTTTAAGGTTATTTTGAAAATTTCATTAGGTAATGGGACAGACAAGAAATACCCAGATATCGAAGGTTATACCAACTAAAGTGATGTATGAGAAGAGCTCGTAGCAAACCTCAATAATTTACTAATCTCGGCTAAATATGTCATGGTACGAAACAAAATGTGTATCATTTCGATTGATTCGTGTGCTTAGAAAGGATCCACTCTCCGTCCGTCTGTCTTTCCATCTGTCTGCCTGTCCTCAAGATAACTCGAGCACGAGTCTCCTGAAATTTTGCATACGACCTTTTTTAAAAAAAATGTTGATTTAGGTTCGTAACTGGAACAGGTAACTCCTTCGTAGAGTTCCCATACAGAAATTTCGCTTTTCATTATATACGTGGACTCTGCCCAAAAACGAGTTGACATACGAGCTGAAACTTTGTACATGGCGTTTTCATAAAAATAGTAAATACAATTTCAAAAATGGACTAGATTGGGCAATCCCTCCTGAAAGTTGTCATACAAAAATTGAGGTTTCTTAAGTATACTGTGAAAACAATCCGTCCTTTATGTTCTTCGTGTACCGAAAAATTCTTCACAATTTAAAATATAAAAGTCTACGAATTTGTTTGTGATAAGTTTTACTGTAGATAAACCATTCTAGAAATAGACGCGAACAACACTTTAAATACGCACAGAGGGTATGTGGTATACCAAGAATTGGTCTTAGACCAATTCTAATTTTTTTCCATGTTTTAAGCTAATTTGCGTAATCGACTTGTTAAAGCGCAGTTTCAATAATTCTACCAGGGCTACAATGTAAATTTGGAAGCCTACGCTATTAATTTTAAACGTCTTGCTTGTCTGTGTATACCTGACTAAGCTTTCGAAATAAGAACGAAGCATTACTGGCAGCCGCAACATCAGCAAAAAGGTTTTCAAAATAGAGTTTTCTGTGGGTCGTGGCTTGATAAATACAAGGAAAAACGAATCCGCAATGGTAATAGCAATAAAGTAAAATATAATTTTCAGCGCAGCATAAAAAGTTGATGTCACTATTACTCACCATTTCTTCTATACCTTTATTATTTAACAATGGAAAAGTTGTTATTGACTCCATGGATAAAGCAAATACTTTAGCTGCTAGATTCGCTTCAAATTACCACATTGTACTCAGTTCACAGTACGAGGGTTGCGTTCAAGGTTCATAATGGGTTCAACGTCTCCAAGGCCGCAAGTCTTGATGGTTTTTCGCCCCTGTTAATTAAAAGCTGCGCCTTATTCTTGGCTATACTTCTGCGCAAATTACTTATCTGTCTTCATGCTGCTTGGAAGATAGCCCACTTTAGCCTATTCCAGAAAAAAGGAGAGGGTAGCGACCCTTCAAATTATCGACTAATTGCAATCAGTTTGATTCTTTGAAGGGTTTTTGAATCTATCATTAACCCCAAATTAATGAAGGACCTAGAAATCAATCAACTTAATAACCACCGCCAATACGGCTGCCGCTCATCTGGAGGCTTGCTGGCTTTAATTGCAGAACGTTGGAGTCGTAGTTTTCATAGTTTTGGTAAGTCCAATATCGTTGCCCTAAATATTTCAAACGTCTTGGTAGCCCCTTTAGCCAAACTTGAAGCACTTGGATTCTCCATTCTTCTTCTATTATGGATTGAAAGTTGTTCATCTGTTTACTTAATACGGGTTATGTTAAATGGCGTTTCATCTAAACCTCATCCTATAAATGCCGGTGTGTCCGAGGGCTCAGTTACCTCACTGTCTTTCTTCTTAATTTTTTCTATGATTCAAAGTTAAGTTTATTCCAATAAAGTTTCAAAGTTTGTTTCGCCGCGCAGATTTATACACGTCAAGTGGTGTGGAACCTCTTGACCTGCTCGCCATATCAGATAGTACTTCGTAATTTATAACTTGTAATTGTTTTGTAAAAATTCATAGTTATAGTATATAACTTTTACTGTACTGTGAGTAAAAATAATAAGTGTAAAATAAAATATATATTGTTACACGAAATTTTTGGTGTTGTTAATTGATCGAACTCTAACAACTTACTTCAACGAAAATCTTTTTATTTTTACATCACTGATGCAAAACCTCTTGGTGTAGAAGAAACACACAAGGCTCCAAAAACAATGGAGACGAGAGATTCCACATGGAACTAAATGTAATATTTGGGATGGAATTAGAAGGAAACTGTTTTCGGCTTGGTGCAGCGGTCTACAATATTTCCTATGAATAATATAAAAAATATCAAGCAGGCTATATGAGAAACTTCACCAATAATATATCATTAGGTGCTAAAAATAGATCTAAGCTATTTCAAATATTTTTAAATTCTAAACAACACCTGCATATATCTAAAACATTCCCACCGAGAAATGGAATCATACCATTATTCAAACAGGATGTCCGCTTTGGTTGATGCATGCCTCAATATTGGACACTTCATAAGACATTCGTACAGGCATATCCTAGGAAGGAAACAGTTCAAGCTTTTTCGTGAGCTTCTCCGTAGCTTCCTTGAAAGGAACGACGGGGCATGCCTCTTCTTTGGACACTTTGTGAGACATTTGTATAGGCATGCTCTTGAGAGAAAGCAATTCATACTTTTCGTGTGCTTCCTTGGAATGAAAATGGATTAGACACCCGCGCAATTTTGAAAGAATTTCCATTTTTGGATATATGAATTATTTTGAAATTTCTTCTTTCGTTTCATTTTTTGTGTAATGTTGCACTTTAGTAAAAATCACAACAATCCACAATTCAATTTCCTCTGTGAAAGTGAAAACATTACTGCGTCAATTTGATTTCACAAACGAAACAAAAATGAGCTTGAAAACATACGTTGCACCTTCCAACAAACTTATTCCGGGATCAATCTGGAACGGATCAAAAATTGTTCAGCTTTTTCAGTTTCTTGCCGTAATTTCTACTGCTTCTACAAGCTTTCACGTGGTAAGCCTGACTAGTGTTGCCACTTTAGCTACAATCGTTGGAAATGGATACTTTCGACAACGTTTTGCTACTGGGATACCCATCTAATATTTCGGTTACGCTAGAAAATATTTGAATACAAATATAGCAGGATATGTGTAGTATCATTAGTTATACTAACTCAACTCATCCTCATTATGAGCCATAGCCGATGACGATTTGAAAATTGCTGGGCTCATTTTTATGATCAAAAAATATAATGGAGGATAATTATGTTCAGGAAAATGTCGACCTTGGTATTGGATTTAAATTTATTATCATTACCCCCTAACAGCTCAGGTGCTTAAAGATTTTTTTTTTATAAAAAATTAAAACATTAACCGATATGGTAGTTATGATACGATTAATAATTCTATTATACTTAAGCAGTAAATCAAAAAAAATTATCTTACACTGTATAAATTTCGATTACACTAAACATTTCTAAACTAATTTTATACATATATCGTGCATTATGAAAAATAAGCCTATTTAGGCAAAGTTTCAGTTACTTACTCTATAAAATTAAGTTTATGCAACATTTTAAGTTTCCTATAATTTCTTTTGCTACTCAAACCACTTTCGGGCTACGCTATGGCTGGTTTAGTTTGCCCACATATATATGCTCATGCAAAGTCGATATATAAATATACTATAAAGCAACCTTCGGAAAAGTTGTTACAATTTGTGAGCATAAAATAATCATATTGAAAAAAGCTCTGATGAAACCCTTAGCATAATTCTTAAGTCGAGACGATTTCGAGTTATCTTACGAGAAAAACGACAGAAAGAACAGTTCTAGTATACCTAGTAGTATATCCTGTAATTTCACCTTGCGTAAGTAATTTGTATTACATGGTTATAAAAATATGATATAATGCCTGAAATTTTTTTTTTCAACACATATACATATATAAAATAGCCCAGACTCTGTCTCTAAGGGTACGTGCACAACGAGACGAAACGAAACGAGGCTGAACGAGCCGAACCGCGGCGAGGCTAGGCAGTTGAGCGAGGATAGGTGAAAATACATCTCAAGGTGTAGTGTTCACAACAAGGCGTTCAGTTTCTTGGTAAATCGCGAAGTGAAAGCATAAATTATGTCATCAGATTCTGAAGAAGAATATAAGAATATGCCAACTATCAAAATTAGTGCGCTGCACCTCGCGAAAAAATAACGCGCTCTCAGGCAGTATCCAAATATATAGTGAAAAACAAGTTATCGACATGCAAAAATGAAAATTACTTTTAATAACCAAGAACACTATTCTGAAGGACGTCTACATGATCTTCCCATTAGGAAAAGGTTTGAAAAATTGTGCATAAATTTGAATTAGCATATCCCAAAATGATGAAAAAGCCTTAAAGATCTGAGTATTGTTCTTGTAATTGATTGGAGGATATACGTATATATGTTATTATTATTATTATATTGTTTTGCTTAAATAAAAAAAAAAATACGAGCAAAAGTTATAGAGAATTTCTTGCTATGATAACAGAATGAAAATGCTAAGTGGTATTATAAAACTTTTTTGTCGTAGTTCGCTTATTTAAATAATTTCTTATAAAATTTGTGATGAAAATTGTCCAAAAGTTCTGTTGTGTTTTTGTATTTTCTGATTAACTCTAAACATTTCTAATAATCTCAAGACTTTTTTATATGAAATATTCAGCAGATTCCATTTATTGATTTGGTACTTTTGCGGCATGCTCGGAATGTATTATTATTTTACGTGTGTATTTCGAAGTTAAGCTAATAGAAGTGCAGTACTTTGTTCTCAGAAAGGTAGTATAATGAAATTAAGTTCCTGAGTGAAACTTTTTCTCAATTTTCTAAATAAAAATTTTCTTGTACAACTCGATACCAAGTTAACTTATAAAGTTCACGTATAAAGTAAGACCTAGAGACGAAATAACATATTATTATTCATTTGAGTAGTACTAGGCTACTAGTAGTATTAAAGTATTAAGTACTCATGATGTTTTATATTCAACGATATCTACTGGCAATTTGAGATCATAAATAGGAAATGTTAAAATCATCTGAATTAAGCGTTAAGTTGTATTTTTATATCCTACCTAGATGAAATGATAGGGTATACTAAGTTTGTCATTCCGTTTGTAACACCTCGAAATAATGATGGTAGAGTAAAATGAATAAATGCATAAAATTAAAAGTTATTTGGATTTTCGCATGTCCGTCTGTCCGTCCGTCCGTCCGTCCGTCCGTCCGTCACGATAACTCGAGAACGCGTGTACTTAGAAAGCTGACATTTTGCACATGGGTTTTAAAAAAGAAAGTAAAATAAAGTTCGAAAATGGGACAAAACGGGTAACTCCTTCGTGGGGTTGCCATACAAAAATTTCGTTTTTCGCTACATATTTCGACACTACCTGCGAACACGTCAACATAGAGTGCTGAAATTTTGTACATAATGTTTTCATAAAAATAGTAAGTATAGTTTCAAAAATGGACGCCCCCTTGGTGTTGCCATACAAAAATTTAAGATTTTTAAGTATCCTGTGAAAATGATCAGTCCTATAAGTTTTTTATGTACTGAAAAGTTCTTCAGAAAAATGACGTCATATAAAATTGGTTATAATAATTTTTTCTGTCCAACGAAGTGTTATAGAAATATACGCGAAAAGGATTTTCAAAAATCAAACTTGCACAGATGGGTGACCATACGAAATGACATACGAGTATTCATGTAGGATATCATAAAAATCGGTCTTAGAGCAATTCTAGCAGTTTTACTTATTTTAATACGCTATAGCTCCTCTCAGAATGTTATACAATGTTTGTTGTGTAGATTTTAACAGTTCACACTGACATACACACATACCGTAAGTCAGCGTCAAGCTGGAATCGGGTGATAGACAAAATCATAACTGTTACCAGAAAAATATAAAAAAAATGTAAGTCATGTCATGTATTTTTCAAATTACAGACATTTCTTTTGTTTTCGAGAAAATGTACACCCTGCGATGGCTTTTTAGCTCCTCAATTTTATTTTTCTTATGTAATTCCGAACAGTGCTTATGTAACCTGTTGCTTTAAATTCTAAGCCAGCTGTTCCAGCTTGGAAGAAAATGACACATTTTGCCGAACCAAGAATAGAAAATTAATTTTAACTGACTGTAATGAAAAAAAAATGTACTACGCCAGTTTGGCAAGTAAGTTTAAAAGTTGACGCATTTAATAAGGACTCTAAAATGGTATAACACTTGCTACAATATTTCTTAGATTACGGAAAAAAAAATTTTTTTCTTTAAGAAACCCCGTTTCGAAAAATTTCTTTTCGCATACATCGTTCTCGTACAGTCCTTGTGAAATTGAAAGAAAAGACAGGTGCACATAAGTATGTAGTTCCGAAACAACCCAGCAAACAAAAAAATAACTCGAAAGTAACATGCCATGGGCAAGCATAACCCTCGAAAACGATATTGCCAAATGCTCGTTTGTAATATAGGCGGCGGACTAAACGGACATACGAAAGTAAGCTAAAAAAGGCAATTTATAAGTAATTCGCATATTCCTTACCAAAAGCAAGTATATATATTTTATATACATACTTGGCAGCTGCGAGGGTTGAGTAAATTACTTTTAATTTACCAATTTAAACTTATTTTTAATATGTCTGGATTGACATTTTTAATTCATAAGGGCAATCTTTTCCACAATATCTTATTATTTTTTTTCTTCTTTTAATTACGATTGTGTTTTTGGACATAAAATAAACAAACAGAAAAAAAAAACTTGCATAAAGCTTATGTTTTCTTCGTTCTTTCCATTTCTTGAATTGATTTTCACGAGGCTTGCTAAAGGCGAGAAATAGGCAATAGTTGAAAGAGAGGGAATCATATATACACTTTATTGCAATAATGCTGTCCCTGTTTCACAACTATTGCTCATTCCTTACTTTTGGCAAAACTTCGCCAAATTGTTTGCTGGGAAAAGTAGATATATTTGCTATATTGAGTAATATTTGGATTAAGTTATTTATAAAATTATCCACAAGGTCTCTGTATTGAAATTTCAAATCTGTACTTAGAGTTATACATTAGAGTTCATTCATTAAGAACTAGCAAACCTCCCACAGGAGGTTTCGTTTCAGGAAATTCGTGGCGAGTGTTGAATCTGAGGAAGATACTAATGGAATGACAATTTTGAACACCTTACATATACTGCCTGGCGATGTGTAGCAACCACAATAATTTAAAATTGTTTCAATCATCTTGGATTTTCTTGGTAATGGCTCCCTCACTAGATTCTTCGACTCGAAGATGTTAAATTATACAATAGTTTTCACGGTATCCACAACTATCTGACTTTAGCCATATATATTACACTCGAAGATTATTTGAAACTGGACGACCATATTGAGACTGCTTCCAAGTTGGCCGAGCATGAAATTGTGGAAATAATGAGACCATCAGCGTATGCATCTAAAACTGAAGATTCAGATAACGACGAAGAAAAATAGGATGCAATGCCTATACCCAAATTTTTCAATAATATAAATTTTTTCTGCGTATGTATATAAGACAACGCTTAATAAGAAATTTGGATACCACGTTAACCTTCTGCTATTCCCCACGATTTCGCTATAACCAATTTCCACTATAATTTCATTTTCTAACATGTTTTTGTTTTTGTTTTGTTTTTGTTTTTGTCTAAGGTTAAATGTTTCAGATATTTTGACAGGAATAAGTTTTACATTTAAATACCTGTAAAGGAAAACGACACATATGGTATTTCACATTATTTGAACCCCTTTTAAGTCAGGAAATCTCACGTAAAAGCTTTCAACTAACTTTTTGATTTCAAAAACGTATTTTTAAATGTTGTAATTACAATTACGATGCTTTTTTAAGCATTTTGATATATTTGGCAAATGCTCTAAATTGTTTTTTGTTAGTATCACCTATTTCTATTATAAATTTCTATGCTCTAAGACTGCCGATCATCTGCCCATTGTTTTTATATTTTCTTGCATTTCTAAATTGAAATCACTCAATTTTTATGTGAAATCTTTTAGAAATGCTGAACGCCTCAACCAAGTTATATCATTTAAATTCGTACATTCTTTATCTTGCGCTTTAAGAAAACCAGTTATCTGGGCTCGTTGATTAATTCTGCAGTGATAGCTTCGAGAACTCGGAAATCTGACATCATTTTAACATAGCGCTATAAAAGCGTTTATATAGCTTATCATTGCTCTTTTGAATCTGTTGTCGTTGAAACTAGTTAAAAGGTGGCAATTTAAAAAAGCAAGATATTCTAATAGAAGAAGTTGAAAATGTCTAAGCCTCTAGTCGTTCCTTCGAATTAACAATATCCAGCCAATTGTTCTCTAGATGTATAATCTTTAAAAACCATAAAAATAAAAATAAACAATTGTGCTGTGTCATGTGTAATCAGCAAATTGGAAAAAAAAACAAGAACATCTATTAATGACATTATACTGTTCTGTTACATCTTCACTTGTTTTCTCAATCCACCTCATCATAGTATTTCGGGAAAATTAAAGATCTGTAATTCCACTGATAATTTCACTCTTGTTCTTAAAATCATTGAAAATTGAATCTGATATTTTCACAAATGTCTCTATTATAAATTCCCATCCAAAAATTGTTTGCAATTTTTTGCTATAATTTGATGGTCACTGCTCATGATTTAAAAAATATTTTGCTGAACGCTTATTTGCGCCTTTAAATTCCTAAGTTAATTTTTTCCCAATTCAATATTTAGTATATAATCTGTTTGTTGTTTGCTATGCAGATATAGGTAACGTATTTCAAGATCACCCCGATTTAGAAACAGCTAAATATAAATAACCGGCCAAGTGTTAGTCGGGCTCGCGCACGAAGGGTTCCGTACCACTATCGTACAAAATTTAACACTATGTAGGTACTTTTTATTTATTTTTTCAAATGAGAGTAGGCGTCATGTGAAAAAAAATGTTGTCATTTGAAAAAAAAAAATGCCTACTTATGATAATAATAATGAATGAAAATACAAAGAGGAAAAAACGCCGAAAAAATCACGTTTCTTGTATAGGGGCCCCCTTTAATTTTTAATTTAATTTAATTTTTATTATTTGTTGTTATAGCGACAATATATGTAAATACACACTCTGTGAAAATTTCAACTGTCTACCTGTTACGGTTACTGAGATACAACCCGGTGACAGACACATAGTAATAATTTTTAAATTTATTTAATTTTTTATATTTGTTGCTATATCTCCAATAGAAATACACAGTCTGTGAAAATTATAACTGTCTAAGTCTACCTATTTCGGTTCATGAGATAAAACCTGGTGACGGACGGAGAGCGAAGTCTTATTAATAGGGTTCCCGTTGCTACCACTTGGGTACGGAGCCCTACAAAGAGTGCTTACTTACATTCATTCACACTTTACAACAGTTGTGTTAATAAAAAGGATGACTCTTTTTTATGAAAGCTAATAAATGTTACCACTTTTAACAGAAAAAGACGACGTGTCGATAAACTTACTAGAATTTGGTAGAGACTAACTGGTTTGTTGCACAACGAAAGAATTATTTAGTCGATTATAGGTAAACTGAAAAATTAAACTGTGACCATAAGGTAAACACACTGTTTGTACATATGAGTTACGATTGTTTACTGAAATTTTTTCATGTCTACTATTATGGACCAAAAATCGTCATCAAAAATTCCTTCGCGATCGACGTGTTGGCCACCCCTGGTATATAGCATTAAATATTTTTTTAACTCAATTTTTAAGGAATTGAAATTAATCACTTTGTGTTTGCCCAGCCCTGAAAGTGTTTATGCGGACAGAGAAAGGATTACAAATATTGTATTACCATCTATTTCTACTCTATATATTCTATTTTGAAACACTGCACTATTGGGTATTTCATACCAACTTATTGTTTAAAGTTGAGCGGACTAAAGTGCTTAAACCAGAATCTACTCTCCCATTAACAAATAACTTTAAAAAGAGAATGCAGTACGGCTAATGAATAATAATGGAAAATGGTTTCATATATTTGTAAACAATTTTCATAGAATAAGCGGCTGATGTTATACATGTCAGTGATCGTGCCTTAAAAGAATCAGTAGCTGTCTGAGTCTGGATGATTTGGTTATCAATCCTCGAAACCGGTTTTGCTTGATTTTTGAATTAAACTTCCGATGAGAATAGTCCATGTACATGTGTATATGTATAAGCATATGTTTTGCTTGATTTTTGAATTAAACTTCCGATAAGAATAGTCCATGTACATGTGTATATGTATAAGCATATGTAGATTTTTTTACTTTAGCTTCTTTTAAAATTTTGTTTTCGCAATTGACTGTACCTTATCTCGATTTAACTGATGACGATATATGTATATAAAGATGGTTAGCGTTTCGTCCCGCGACACGATCATCAATTCAATTACAATTATACACCCTCTATACTTAACATTGTGGTAAAACAATGTCATACTCCTTTATTATTTCAATTGTATTTTCTAATTTCATTAACAACAAGTAAAAAAAGCTAGAATTGGTCTAAGACTAATTCTTGCGATACACTAGATGTATACTCGTACGTAGTTTCGTATGGTCCCACTGTGCAACTTTGATCGTTAAAGTGGGTTTTGGCATCCATTTCCAGAATGGTTTTTCGGGCCGTAGAAATGAGTATAAGCAATTTCATAGAATCTTATATTCTGACTTATCAGTAAAATGA
The DNA here is from genome assembly GCA_963930735.1 of Dioctria linearis. NCBI lineage: Eukaryota > Metazoa > Arthropoda > Insecta > Diptera > Asilidae > Dioctria > Dioctria linearis. The sequence goes on along the minus strand of OZ005740.1, from coordinate 225,180,005 downwards.
AAATGTCTAGGACTGTTCGTTTTTACAGTATACGTAAAAAAATAATATTTTTCTATGGCAATACCAAGAAGGGATTACCCGATTTAGGCCATTATCGAAATTTCATTTATTTTTTTAAACAAATTTTCAGATGTCCACAGCGCCGAGTTCTCAGTGTTCAAATATGTAGTAAGATTTTTGTCGGCCTAGACGGTAAAAATTCAGAGAGTAGAAGACTAACTAGACGAGGGAAGCAATAATCCAGGTAAGGCTGACCAACAAATTACAACATGGGTCAGTATACGAGATCATATACCTGAAATTGGACCAGTTTCTGAATATCGATTTGATATTTGTCTATTGGCAGTATTGCCATATCTGGAGAATTTTTGGAAAAACTCCTTGACTGAAGATTGTGAGAGAGCAGATCGGGAGAACCATCGGTATTTATTGCGTGTTTGCCAAAAAGGGAATGAAGTTAAAGAATTTCAGGCTTTAATTCAAAGGATGGTCATAAAATGTCCTGCGCACTTATATCAACAATTTTTGCAATTTAGAGATAATATACTAAATGAATAGAATCAAAATAACAGACGATCAGAGTCACAGTGTTCTTTCTTCCCACATATATCCTCTCCTGTTACGTCTATTGTCTAACTACATACTCTTGTCGCAACCACACAAGTGGAAAGCAATATGCAATATGGCTTGGCTGATATTCACGCATCTTCGAAGCAACTAGTTCTTTTTCTTTTTTATACCCTAGACGAAATCATAGGGTAGGTATACGATATTTGTCATTCCGTGTATGTAACATATAGAAATAATGATGGTAGAGCAACACTCACGCATAATATTACAAGTTATTTTGATTTTGCATGTCCGACTGCCTATCCGTCTGCCTATCCTCACAATAACTCGAAAACGCGTGTGCTTAGAGAGTAGAAACTCTGCACACTGGCTTTTAAAATAAAACTAGATTTAAGTTCGAACATGAGACAAATTGGGTAACTCCTTTTTGGGATTGCCATACAAAAATTTTGTTTTTCGTTATATATTTGGATACTGCCTGAAAACTTGTCAACGTACAGAGCTGAAATTTCTTGGTGTTGTCATATTAAAATAGAGGTTTTTTACGTATACCGTAAGAACGGTCAGTCCTAGATGTTTTTATTGTACTGTAAAGTTCTTCCGATTATGAAATCGTATAAAATTGGTTATAATAATTTTTACTGTTCGATGAACCGTTATAAAAATATATACACGTAAAACCACTTCAAAAGTTAAACACAATTGCACAGATGGTTGACCATACGAAATGACATACGGGCAGTCATCTAAGGTATCATAAGAAAATTGGTCTTGGACCAATTCTAGATTTTGCACTTGTTTTGTTATAACTTGGCCTACCGCCTTAACTAGTAGTAATTCCATAAATGGGCAAAAGAAGAAACAAAACAAAACAAAAATCTAAATGAAAAGATGAAGTAAAAAAAAATCATTAAATAATTCAAAAAGTCTTCTAGCATTTTCACATGAAAGTTGAAAAAAGAGAGACTTTGTAAGATAGTGTTAAAATTGTTAATATTTAATTATATGTCATTAAAAAGAAGTGCCTTACTGAAATAGTTACCAAAAGAATTATATATCACAGTTGGGTTTTGGTTGAAGGTGTAAAATAGTATGATTTTTTTTCTTTGTGTTAGTAAAACTGTTTGGGATGCACTACTCATCTTTACAAAGATCGCATTGTAAGCGAGCTAAAGATAATCTTTAAATGTATTCCTCAGAAGTAACAACTATAAATGAAGACTTCTTTGGATTGAGGAATGTCAAACTTCTAATTTAAGGTCATTATCATTTTAAGCAGGGATGTAAAGGACTCACATTTTGTCTCAACTCATCGCTCAACTCAAGCAGTGAGTTCGCTCAATCACTGAGTCCGCACAACAGTTGAGCGGTGGTTCATCGCTCGAAATTTGAGCGGACTCACTGGTTGAGCGGACTCAGTCTTGAGCGGACTCATTGCTTGAATGGACTTGAGCGGACTCAAGTCTTGAGCGGACTCACTGCCTGAGCGGACTCATCATTTGAGTTGAGCGGACTCAAATTATATTTTAGATAAGGAAGGAAGGAGGAAGAAGAAATGTTGTCTAAGAAAATTAGCAAAAGCTAAATTAATAAAATATAATATAATGAATGACTTTTTTATAAGCTTTTCTTATTTTATTGAAATTTCAGATTCAATTTTAATTAAATCAGATTCTCTTTATGTTATTTAAAATATGATTTGAGTCCGCTCAACTCAAATGATGAGTCCGCTCAGGCTGTGAGTCCGCTCAAGTCCATTCAAGCAATGAGTCCGCTCAAGACTGAGTCCGCTCACGATTGAGTCCGCTCAACCAGTGAGTCCGCTCAAATTTCGAGCGATGAACCACCGCTCAACTGTTGAGCGGACTCAAATCTTGAGTTGAACGATGAGTTGATATGATGAATGAGTCCGCTCATTTACAACCCTGATTTTAAGGAGGATAGGCATGATATGACATTTTAATATAATTCTTAAAACAATCATACAAAATATTATTAAATATTTGGAATTAATTATTTTATTGAAATTAATTAAAATAGCCTTATAGATTTTTGATGATTGAGCACATTTACCAAACTAAAATCAGCTTCTTTCAAATTAAAAGTACGGTGAGTTTTCATTTGTTGGCATTTTAATTCTTTAACCTTTGATGTTGAAAATTATATCTAGAGTAAGATGATAAGGATCTTCAGGAACTAGCCATGTCGCACACCGGGCGAACTACACAAATTGCATCCGTAGTATAACAAAGATCTAAAGTGATGTCCAGACTGCTCACAATATCATTTGTCGATGAGAGTCCAGGATGTAGTAATAAAACACAAAACACGAGCCAGTAATAGTTGACGGGTCGACTTTAAATAAAAATTCATTCCCAGGAGGCCTATTGAACGTCAAGGAGTAGAATTCCTAACAATTAGAATCTTATCTGTATATCCCGTGAGATCCAAAACATAGTCGAAAGAATCCATAAAGCTAAAGAATGGTGAAGAGAATGCACAAAGAAATATTTTACAAATTTTAGGTAATACGCGTAAGTGCGAAGTTGATCTAGTGATAAGGCACATATTGGCACACTGTAAAGAGACGATAAGACAATAGCAACATGAGGAATTAAATGATTGTAAGTAGGTATAATGATGAGTTTTTTACATACAGTTTGGTAATAATTTTCTGTAAAATCTGAAACTCAGCATAGGGATTAAAACTAAGAGACTTTCTCGTATATGCAGGCCCTGTGGAGTCAAATGAAAGTAAAAAAAAAACAAAAACCATGGATTTTCCTTTTTAATAATAAATTACATCCATTCTGGCGAAAATAAATAAACTAAGAAAAAGTTTCATAAAGCCTAAATTAAGATCAAATAAATGAGGCTCACACCCATAATCTTCTTTGTGTTCTAACTAAAACTTAACAAAAAACTCTGCCAGATCTTCAGGTAAAAACAATTGTGGAGCCAACTTTTTGCCATTTCAGTGATAACAAGAGTCGTGTAGCTTAGCAAAATCCTTAAATGTCGCAATGCTTTACATGTCAGCAGCAGGCATGATTTCGTTTGGTGTACCATAAATCACTCATTCTACTGAAAATTTTCGTTTTTGCTCTGCCTGAACACGTCTTCTTGGAGCTCTCTACAGTTCCATGTCGCGCGGAAGCAACCGTAGTACATTGAAGTTATCTAGGCATGAATCCAAAAATGTTCCTGTTCTATGTGTGAACCTTGTAGCAGAAGGGGTAATATAAGCCAGAAAGTTACTGCATTGCTTTAGATATGTTGGCATTTTAGCATAGTATCCAGGATCCATCACAACAAGAAAGAAGAGCTAAATCTAGGCAGCGAACTATAAGTTTACAGAGGCGCATACTTCTGCGGCGTACACTTAGACTTTTCATGCGGCTAATTAGTTGACGTCTGAAAATTTAGAGTGATTCTGAAAAACGTGCCCTTTAACAATTCTCCATGTAAAGAATGATTGCGCCATAGCAGCAAATTACTGTTTTGCTACAAGCGACTGGTTTCAAAACACCGTGTACATACAATATAAGCCTTACTCAGCCTACCATACAGTTATGTAGTATTTTTTTTTCTTTTTTTTTTTGGATTCTCAGCACGTCCAGGAACTTGGAAACTGACACAATTTATGCCTCGAAATGCTACAATTACACGCTATTCTTCACAAATTAAAACAACAATTTATTGCAGTTTGGGGAGTTTCCTTGCCACCCTATCAGCCTTTTACAGCGACGAGACACAGTTCGTTATCATTGCAGTTTTCGTCCTTGCTACTGTGATAAACTAAATAAAAGAAGATTTGGGTTAAGTACATGTGTAAAGTATGAAATCGATTTTCCTCCCACTTTTCAGATGGGAGTCCTCACCTAATTTGCGGGAAATTGTAGGCTTTGGATAAATTAATAGCACATGTGCCGCTGGAGGCATTGAATTTCATTTTCCGAAGCTTTCAGATATTTAAAAGCAGTTAAAGTTTACATTGCGTTTAGGAAAAATGAGTTTTGTGTATTATCATTGTTCTCATTTGTTCAGAATTCACTGGGGGAAAATTAAAGCATTCCACGTTACCATGCGGCAGAAGAATTCGAAATAATGTTTTTTTTTGTGCAGTGATTGCACATATCTGAAAAAAGCCGTACACATGTACTTCACAATGGAATACTAAGCCTCGTCAAAATTACGAACGAGTGCATCAGAAGAGATATTTTTGTTTAAATGCAAGGGAAGAGAGATCCCAGCCAGGAACCGGGGCCAGAGCGGCCCATTGTGCTGATCAGTGGAGATAGTTTATCACGAATGTGGAAGGATTAGTTCAAACTTTTTCCAGTTTTTCTTAATTAATTTTTTTTTCGTGTTTAGACAGTGGTCCGTTAACAATAACCAACGATTGCTAACATGTAACAAATGATGGCAGTATTACTGAATTTTGGTCCCATACGATTCTGAACTGAATTCGTTTTTATACATGATTGGATTCATTTTACTATCCTTGGGTACAAAAAAATCTTACCATATTTTATCACAACGTAATATTTTTATCAGATTAGGCGATGTCAAGAGTCTTGCGATTAGCGCGTTATAAAGTTAGAAAAGAAAGAAGTTTTAGAAGTTACTAACACCTGCGTAGAGAATTTTTGGGGTACTGTGATCAGATGCGACCATAATTGTGTCCTTCTATTAATTCCGTTAACAAACGATTTCCCTTGCAAATGTTCAACGATTTATAACAACACTCTTCATACAATAAATGTTATTAATATATAGGTATGATGAAATGGATCTTATTATGTTTATTTTACTTTACATTTTTATAAACACAATAAAACACATGAAAAATTCCACAGTAGACAATTTAATAAATTTATTTGAGTTGATGCATTCATCTTATCTTATTTTAAAAGTAACTTCGTGAAATACATATTAACCGATTTAAAGTTTACGATAACCATGGCCATTTTTAGCCAAGTGGGGGCCCTGGACACTTTAGGATATGGGGGCCCGCTAACAGAAATTATTTTCTAAAATACTTTGGGCTATCAACAGGACTAATAACGTAAAGAATGTTAAGACCTATCGCGCACTGGAGACTTTTTCTCACGAAACTGGCTTGTCACCATTGTCAATTCCATTAGGCTCTAATGTTAATGCGCGCATGAAGTGACGTGACAGCAACGTGACTTTTTAGTTCCTCCGCCAAGCAACTTTTGGGTAATAAAACTAACACGTTTATATGAATGTGCATGCACTGGTAACATTTTTGTCGCTGCTTGACTGCCATTGTTTTGGAAGGCTTTGTAGAATTAGGAAAAAACTTACGCATCAATTTTTTAAAAATCCCTGCTGTAACGACAGTGTGAGCGAGTGTGATAGGAAGATATAAATAATGAAGCATTAATACAACAATGTACAACAAAAACAAAACTTTTAAGGAGTACTCTGATAGCAATTTGACGATAAAAATGTGGGGAGATCTTAGAGTTACGGCAAGTCTCTCTTTAGATTCAATTGATGATCGCATATTGGTACTTTGATAAGTTTTAGCAGGTCTGAAGCTCTGTAGTAAACCATCAAAGTTTTCAACACTCATACGGAAATATCCAGAGAATCGCTTCACATTGGAAGAGCCCAATAGCGTTGATATTTTCTATATCCTCATGACAAATACACATATCAGAGCTGCCTCCTCTTAATTTTTATTCTTGAAAACATGAGTTTTTGGGTGGCAGTTATTCACTGTGTGTGTACTAAACTACCCCACGGCGAAAGGAGGGCGACATTGACCAAGAAGTTGTGTGACAAAAAGTCTCTAGTGCGCGTTAGGCCTAACATGAAGAGTATACAAATTTTCGCTGATTACGAAATCAGTAGAGTTTGGTTACTGCAAGTATCCCATGAAAAAATGCCGGATATTTTAAAAATACTGGGGATGCAAGCACAGTCACTATTCGTTTCTTTGTATGAAAATCTGTTGCAATGTTCGAATAAATCCCACGGTCTACTTTTAGTAGCTAAACTCTAACAGCTAAAATAGCTCGTATTATGTTGTCTAACTGGTTGAAGAATTGGTCATCGGTTGGTCTGCTATCGCACCGGCTAGGGGCCCCTCGAGCCCATGCGTAAAGATGGCACTGACGATAACGTGTATTGTGAAGCTCAAGGAAGTACGATATGTATTTCGAGATTCTGTGTAATCAGTTGACAGCACATGCCAGTGCAGAAGGTTAGAGTCTGTTACGTTTGTTTTAGATTACAGTGTGGATTATGTAAAATGCAAAATTTTAGTAATTCAGAACTAATAGTAATTTTATTATTACTTAGAGACTATTGAAAGAAGAGGAAACAATTACAATGTCGATTTTCCGTGCACCCATTGAATAGACTAAAAGACCAAACAATTGAGAGCAGAATGTGTTCCAAGTATAACCATTTCAAGTCTTTGTTTTGATTTTACGGCATAGTATTAAAAGATAATTGATTTAAGTTCGTTATTATTATGAATTTCACCTGTATTCAAGATCGTAATAATTAAAAAAATTCGTTTCAAGAAAAACTAGTTACTAGAGTCTGTGGCGCGGCTTGGGCTTGGTGCGAGGGGAAGCAATAATATTATAATTTTATAAAAGCGTTACATTACCATGCGCTCAAAAATTATTGCAGAGGTTCTAATAAATTATCTATATCCCTCTCAATAGCTGCTCCTTAAGCACCCAGGAGTTGTTTTTTGAACAAAAGTAGGCAACTGAAACAGTGAACTGTGTCGACTTTGCAAAGAGAAAGATGAAACCTTGATGTGAGTGTCCCGCCCTGCAGCTATAACATTGCAAACCACTGGAGAAGCATTAATCTCCCCAAATAAGATTTGCAAGCTAACTCCCCAAAAATTGTAAAACGAAATACTGAATCGGACGACTTCTTATTGGTGTTGCCATACAAAAATTTAAATTTTTTACGCATACTATCAAAACAATCCCTCCTAGTCGTTTTTATTGTATTATTCTTCTTCTTTTAATAAATTACCAAGGGCCAAAAAATAGGAAAATTCTTAAAAAAGGTCTAATAGGTTTTCCTTTTGTGATATTTTTTTTGTTTAATTTTTATTTTTCGGTGCTAACATAATGTTCTAGAACAATGTTACAAATTCATTTATTTTTCAGTTATCGCAGGCAAATTTATATTAGATTTAATTTCGGTCGTTCGACTGAAATCTTGACTGCGCGAATTTTTTGGATTAGCATAATGTGCGTTGATTCTTAAAAGATAGTGTTAACATAATACTGTAAGTATGTAGGTATAGTAAAATTTTACGCGCAACAGTATTGAAATTTGCTCATTCTTGTATCGATGTCTCATAGATGCAATCACTACACTTGCATTTCGGATCGATTCACAGCAAACCACTGGATTCTGATCCTCCCATCGGAGTATAAATGCTATTTTATTCAATTACGTTTCAATCCATTTTACTACGAGATAAATAAATTATACTGGGACTGAGGGAATTCTTCTAGGGATACACACCACAGATGCAATTCAGCTTGGCTCTCTCTTTCAATAGTGTGAGGAAAAGAGATCGCAATCGAAAAGTTGTTTGTTGAAACTGAAAGTTCAATTTCAAGTTTCGAATGAAGGCAAAAATGAAAATTTCATTAATAACAAAAAATTATATTGTAAACTTATGACAACATAATTTTGTTTAATATACTGAATTTTTCTGAAAATATAAGTCCAAACAAAATTCATATTATATTTTATTTATTATGGATATATATTTTAAGTAAAATAATTTTTATTAAGAGCAAAACGGCTAATGTTAGTGAAAAAAAACGCGAGACCAATAATTTTTTACTTGTGACAACGTTTTACATTTTTGCGTAGGTAATCGACGATAAATGTTTTCATATATTGTGATGCGGAGTAAACTTACAAAACGAACTCCTCATTTTATAAATTATATTTTTCCTTAGGCAAAATCAATACTATCAATGAAATATGGAAAATGCTGAAAAATGAATGAAACATTTTCAGTTCCGTTGTGTGTATTTATTTAATGTAAGTATGTAGGCATGCATATGAAAAATTGTAGTCCTCATGTAATTTATTCCGTTCTAAAGAGTTAAGTCCACGGATGCAGATAAAATATCAAAATGATAACATGAGGCTGGACGTAAATCAAGCTTTTGCAGAAGATGCCAGACGAATAAAAGACACAGAAGGAATTCCTCAAGAATCAATTCCCTTTGGCCTTGTCCATATGAACAATGCTGAAAGAAGAAGCTCTACTGCGGTATGCGTATACTAAACACGTGTGCTTTCCTTAGGAAACTTGGTAGTTGGTGTGGTATAATGGCATAAAATATCTATATGTCTCATAAGGTGGTGCCCATCCCCAACATTAGTCAGCCGAAAGGAAAGGACTTGAAGAATCCAGAAGGATAGTCGAGAGGCCCAGAGAAATGTATGCTCATAAAAATAGTCTGAGTGCTTATGGGTTCCTGCGGGCACTTCTGGAAAATTTCGAGAATAGGGACGGGGCGATCACATTCTTCTACACACCTTTGGTTTCTCGATATTTGATTGTGATAAATAGGCAGACAAGCTTTCGACCTTCTTCCTCCTTTATTTATCGCTGTTTATTTTGTTATAATTGGTCCCGGGCGATTTACTTTCCTCTTTAGTGAGGGAGGAAATAGCTTAAGACAGTGGTAGAGAAGCTTAAAAATCCAATTGAAAGGGCTCTAATACTGGTATTCTTGCTACCAAGGGATTATCACAAAAGTGTTAAAGGTTTAATATAAGATTAATATAAGAATAAGAGCGACGCTATACATACATACATAGATATATTTCGTCGTGAATCTAATCTTTTCGTGAGCAGGTCAGATAAATAAACGGCTGGGAGAAAACACGTTGCAAAGTTACTAATACACTGTGTTGTCGAATATAAATTAAATTCGCTCACGTTTCAAGGGAATAAAATTCTTGAGTTCTGGCTAAATTTGTGCCAGCCAGCTGGAGTAAATTAAGCCCACGCGATGTAATTATGTTTCAGAACGTGTTTCGTTTTGATAAAATGTTTCGAAAAGATAAGCAACATCTCAGTGCAATCAAAAATTCGTACATGGACGGTAGATATGTACATGCTGCTTTTGGAAGTTTATAGGATTATCGTCATAAGCAATTTATCACGTCTTTATGATGATATAAACATTTTCCCTTTAACCAAGTCAAAATACATATATTATGTCATAACTAATGCATATTTTCCGAGAAGCTCATTAAAATTCTTTTTCATTATTCCTTTAAATAACTAAGATTTTTAATTTTTTTTAATAATGGAAGTAGATGGCGCTGCCAATTTTAACGTGGTGGTTATCTTTTTATACCTTAGATAAAATAATTGGGTATACTAATTTTGTCATTACATTTGTAACACCTAGAAATAATGACGGTAGAGACAAATGGATTGGACACCCACGCATAATATTAAAAGTCCGTCTGTCCATTCGTCCTCACGACAAGTCGAGAACGCGTTCAGTTAGAGTGATGAAATTTTGAGCACAGGCTTTTTTTAAAAAAAAAGTAATCTTAAGTTGGAAATGGGGCCAATCTGCCTGAGAACGCGTCAACGTAGAGAACTGAAATTCGATACATGTTGTTTTTATAGCAAAAGTAAATAAAGTTGTAAAAATGGACTAAATCGGGCATGTTGCCATGTAATTTATTTTTATTTTTACGTGTACTGCGCAAACGATCAGTTTTTATTGTACCGAAAAGTTCTTCAGAATATGAAATCTTATGATGTTTGTTATAACAATTATTGCTCTCCGACGAACCGTTCTAGAAAAACCACTTCAAAAATCAATCAAACGGGGATTCATCTAGGGCAGGGATTCCCAAACTATTATGGGCAAGAGACGCCTTTTCCAAAATGAACTGATACCTTAGACCCCCATAGCCAAATTACTTTAAAATTGCTATCTCTAGTTTTTTTTTCTTATTGATACAAAATACTTACCAATTTAAAAACTTTGCGGTTGGTTAAGTGAGTAAACTTGACATCATTTTCTCATCAAAATTTAACAAAATAAATAGACATAAAATTCAAGGGTAATTAATAATTATTAATACAAATTACGTAAGAATACTTAAGTAGGTAATTATTTGTTGAAATAAACATTAAAATAGAAAAGTAAAGATAAATAAATAACAAAATTCTGTGTGATGGATGAACCTGGTGACTTTCTACCAATCTAGCTAAATCCGGTTTAATATTGGTGAGTTGCAGCCTTAAATCTCCGCGTTCGTTGGTTTTCAAACGGTTTGTTTGTTTTGCCAAAATGTTTGTTACCACACTGAAGCCATTTTCGACTAGGTATGATGATGGAAAAGCGATAAGCTATTTTTCAGCAATGTTTCATAATGCAGGATACTCTGCTTCAATGTTGAGTTGCAACCAGAACTTCTGATAGCCTGGGTTGAACTTTTGCTTAAGCTCCTCGTCTGTGCTGATGGTAATCAACTCTTCTTGCATTATCACATGGGCTTCTTCCATGGCTGTGATATTGTACGGATTTATTATCCATTGAGGAATTTGTAAATTTAAGAGATCCTCAAACCTCTTAGTAAAATCCTTGTGTAATGCGTCCAAGTCAGTGACATATGATAAAATAACATCTTCTTGAAGCATTTCTGGTAATTTTGCCAAATGTGGAAACTGTGAATATTTCTGCTTAAATTTTGTTTATAAAGGATGAGTTTATAGTATACAAAGGCCGATATTATTGATTTTGTTTTAATCAAGTTGAGATCGTCACACGGCAGCTGTAAATTATCTTTGTTCAACATACCAACGATATCAGTCAAGTAATTAATATGTTTGACAATTGTTCAGATTTTCTTTCAAATTCGGATTTGTTTCTAGTAAAAACTCCAACACAAATTCAAAATGAGCTGAAAATTTTGCTAAGCAAGAGCCTCTTGATAGCCTGTGAACTTCAGTGTGCAGAAGTAATCGAGTAAAGACTTCGTCGTTTTCATCACAAAGCTGAACAAATAACCGAGAGTTCAAAGAATTGCTTCGAATCTTGTTGACAGCATTTATAACATATTGTAAAGGCTGATACAATCTAGGACTCAGATTTTTTGCTACTAAATCCTGTCTGTGAATCACGCAGTAGTGGATGAGTGTATTATCAGTCAAGCTGCAACGAATTTCAAAACGCAAATGAACTTTCAACCTAAGTGCAAGTTTGTTATTTAGTAAAATGTCAGGAGCATGTTTGGACTTGAACTTGATCATGATTTCGTTCGTGTTCGTATATATGCGTCAAATACAGAGTAAGTCAAAACGTGCCTGAAAGACTTGTACGCCCGAACACATTATCTTGCACGAACTTGTCCACGCTTATTGACTTGCCCAGTTTTTCATCTCGTACGAACTTGTGCACGCTTATCAACTTGTTGAGTTTCTTAAAAGTACAACAATGATACTTCGTACTAAATTATTAGTCATTCTTATAACAAGTTGGTACACGTAACACAACTTATACAGTATCTTGAAAGTTTCAAATAAGAGCTTGTGTTAATTAATAAGGGTCGATTTTTAGACCTCGTGGACCCCCAAAATCAGTTTTCGTTTATATCGACCCCTGGGAAACCGATATTGACCCCAAGTGGTCGATATCGACCACTTTGGGAATCCCTGATCTAGGGTATCATAAGAATTGGTCTTAGAGCAATTCTAGCAATTTTACTTGCTTACAATTAACATTTATTATAAAATATTAAAAAATAATGCAGTGTTTCAAGATATACGAGGAAAGAACTTTATTTCCGATTTGAACTGATGATTTGAAAAATTATGTATCTAAAATGATTAAGGATAACAATAAATGGCTAAATACGTCGGTATAAAATAAAACCCACATCTATGTTAGGTAGTGAAAGGTATATTTTATTAAAAACTTCAATTGCATTCAATACAAAAATATTTATTAATGTGTCCCAGGTTAAGCTGCATACATCGTTGGACATTTCAACAGTTAATTACTTGTAGAACACTAGAAATATATAATATTAAAAGATATAAAATAGAGTATCAACATAATAAATGAATAGATATTATCGTAGTATAAGTACAGTGTATACAGTAATCCATACATACACAGTAAATACAAAGTCGGTGTAAATTTTCCCCGTTTGCTGGATAACATGAATTTTGATTCCATTTCGAATAATTTTAAATAATTTATACCAAACAATCATGGAGTTTTAATTTTTTGACCCCGAATGGTGGAAAATTCCCGTCTATATCCAAATGAGACTTGCTTGTATGAAAAACTCAAAAATATTATTCATCCGGATAACGAAAATACCCAGCGGAGCTCTATCTAGCGGAAAACTACGAAAATTTTTATTTTAAAATTCCGTTGGGTGTAACTTAACTGTAGTCTCCCAAAACAGAATTGCATCTAAACTCCTTTCGTTATAAAATGCAACAAGCTCTAGAAAAAATTATGATATAGTTCCATTCGTAATTTGATATTTGTAAAACCAAGTGTCAGTCAACAAAGTATTTAGTTTTATTTTTTATTTTATTTTATTGGTTTTTGCATATAAAACATTTTCGAAAATTTCTTTGAAGCGGAGTTGCACTGAAGTAAAGACTATTTCATTTCGATACAGTAAACACTTTTGGATATTTGCATTTCCGATCGGGGTATAAACCATACTTCTGAAGAAGTTCTAAATATTCACTGTACATAGTAATAATTATCCTATGCCGGAGCTCGATAAAATTATATTTATGAGTAATAGTAATTATACACCGGTTTAAACGGAACAAATGTACTCCGAAAATGTATGGACCTCATTGAACACCCTTTCGGTGTTTATGGAACTCCGAATGTTTTACTGTGTAGCAATAGTAGTAATAATACGAGTAATAAATTAGCTAGAAACAGGGAATAGCTATAATATATATATATACATATATATAATGGTATAAGACCAATTCTTCCAATACCCTAAATGAATTCTCCTATATAATTGGTACCTATTTGCAAGTTTGTTTGTAAAATGTTTTCTCGCATCTATTTGTTTTACGGTTCGTCGAACCGTAAAAATGATAATAAACGATTTCGTAGGATTTAATATTCTGAAGAACTTATTAGTACAATAAAAATATCTAGGATTGATTCTATATCTACGCAAGAAACATTCATTTTTGTATGGCGACTCCAAGTTCTTGGATTTAGTCCATTTTTAAAATTGTATTTACAATTATTATGGAAATATACTTCTAAGCTAAACACATTCTTTTTATGGCATGGTTAATCAAAGGCTGAAGTTTACAATTAGCAGATAACTCTGTAACTTCTATTTCTGTCGTATAATATTCTTTTTTTAGTCAAGTTTAATTTGGTCACTCGAACTGATGTGTGAATAAATTAACAACAATTATCATGGCCAATGCCTCGTCAGAAGTAGGCTTATTGCTAAGTATTTTACAAAGCTTTTTCGCATTACCCCAATTAGATGAAACTACAGATAGTTTCTTGACTAGTTTGGCTGAAACCTTCATTCTCATTTTGCGAAGGTTCATCTCGTTAGCTATACTTATTTTTTCAGGCATTTTTGAATCCAAGAGGCTTTTTACTTTTTTAGTAGTGTTACTAGATTCTTCGAAAGGTTTTGGTGGTCGTTCTGATCTTTTTAATATTTCCACTAAAGAGCTGGATGAATTGGTTGTTCTCTCTATATATAGACAGGCACATGACACATTAATCTAGTCAGGTTGAATTAGAAGATAAAAAGCGATCACGCCTACTATTTATCCCCATTTTTCTTCAACCATAAATTAATAATTGTAGCCCTCAGTTCTTTCAGAGCAGGTTGAGAGAGTTCTTGAATATCATATTGTTGCGTAACTAATTCAAAAATTGCGTCCTTACTACCGACTTTGTCGGATTAAAACCAATATCAAAAATTTTGTCTGCACGTTAATTTAGAGTTCATTCCGAAAATAAAAGAACAATGTATGAGTGCTGCAAAACGTGCCAGATATTTTGCGTTTTCCTGAAAGCCAACGCGCCAAGGTTTGATCACAGATAAGATATATTCAAATATCAACGGTAGTACTAAGAAAATGATGTATGGAAGGGCTCATAGCAAACGTCAATAACTCACTGATCTCGGCTAAATATATCATGGCAACGCACCAAAGAATTTTTTCAATATAGTCAAAAATTCATTTTTTACTTTAAAGTTACTGACTCGAAATGGATCGAACGCGCCAGCACAGACATCTTGCGCACGCTTGTGCCGTGCCTTTAAAGTTACTTACTCGAAATGGATCGGAGCTTCGAGCAGGAAACTAATGAAGTAGGCATTGTGTATATAATATGTGTACATGAGCGTAAGCAAAATGCCGCTTTTCAAAGCGGGAACTTGGTACTTTGGTACTTTTGTTTTTCTTGTTTGTAACCTTACGCATAGACGTAGTAAGATACAGGAAAAATGAAAACTGCCCAATTTACTTGGATTTTTATATTTTCCAGATTACTAGCTATGATATAAATATTTATTTTTCCATCAGTTTCCGCCCAAACACAATTCCCAATGAATTTGTTCAATGAGAACATGTGTGTTATGTATATATATTTGTAACTGCGCTAATATCTAATTGATTTCGCTTTATATCATATTTCTACTTAAATAAGATTTGAAATCTCCCGCCAATGATTAGCATTGCGAATCCATATGCCGAGAAATGTTTTCGACTTCACTGGTGTACCCACACAACTTAAAAGTGGTTACGCTCTATCACGGTTCATGTCAACCCATTTAGTTTCCTGCTCGAAGGATCGGACGCGCCAGCACAGGCTAGCTCGCGCGAATTCGAATCAGATTCTTTCCGCGGCGCGTTGGCTTATGCTTGCGTGGCGCGGCTCGTGGAACCACGCGCCGTGAGAAGCTAGCTTTAGAACTTAAATCGACGATATTTCTTCAGAACTCGTGTGTGGCTATTGACTGTCCGAGCAAATTCTGTCTGTTGTCTTGAGGGATTGGTTGGTTGTGCGGAGGGTAGGGGGGGGGGGTAGGTTAAATACATTAATATTTTCAATATCTGATATCTTCTGCTACTACACAACAATCGTTTTGCTCTTAGTTTGAATCCCGATATTCATTTTCCTATTTCACGACTAGTCAGACAGGGAAGCCGAAACCGCTTAGAGTTCTTGAAATTACTCGTTCTTTGGCTGTACTTAAGTACATACGCACTATTGTTCTGTGCATTCCACGAACTGAATTTATTGGGGTAAGTTGAAATTTCACTGTGCACTGGCATTTTATCCTCGATTTGCATTAACTTAACTTCCTACTAATCTTCTACTGGTTTGCTGTACATTTGCCTACTTTCAATTTTAATACAATTTCAATGAAATTTTTATCGTAATAAATACTTTATCATATTTAAAACATTTCTGATGTGCACAACAATATCTTTCGAGTCCGTTTTTTGTTAAAACTGGCAATTTTCTTAAATAAGGAAACCAGAAAATGCAAAATCTAATATGGTTGTGGCGATTAGTGATAGCCGCTTAGGCTAAATGTGCGATCTGTACCCGTGCCAATAAATTTCGCTAAAGTTTGTAATTTTGTATGCTTATTAAAAGAAGTAAATCTTGCATTAATGTTTACCTCCAGCCATCCAACCACAGCCCCTTCAACCGTCCGTTCACAACCAACAAGACGGCAGACAGAATTTGTTCGGACCGTTTACAGCCACAATAATACACACGAATTCTGAAGTAATATGGTCGATTTAAATTCTAAGAAAGAAATGAATTTTTGTATATATTGAAAAAATCGTTGGTTTGCTATGAGCTCTTTCTGTTTAAACAAGAAGTATTGTCAGCTGATGTCAATTCCTATAATTGACATATGATGTGCTGTGTTCGTTAATCACAATCCACCGATGTATCAATTTCTATAAGTGACATTCAATGAACTGCGTTTACAACTCTTAATTTTATGCGCTGAAATTAACCTGGTGGTGTGGTGTAGCGATTAGAAAGATATGGTTGGTTGTTCATTAATTTTTTAATTATTCGATTTCAAAGCTTGACACGTTTACAAAATTAATATTTTTGTTATTAATGAAAAACAGAACCTGTAATATCTAATTTATTTCCTTACGCAATATATTATCTTACTAAATTTTTAACTTATTAAACAAAATTGCTTTACAGTCTATAATGCATTCTAGACCTAAATTCACGTTTTTTAATTCATTCTAGATTTAATTACAACTATACTGTTCATGAATTGATTAATTATTCCAATTAAATGATTCTATTTCATCTTTTTATTGTCTGAGCCTGCACCTAATTCCTGAAAAATAACATTGATTAGTAGTTATTGTTCAATTTTATTAGGTTATTCTGTGACATGCAATTATAACCTGTATGGCATGCAATCACGATCGTCCTATTAACTCAAATTGAGTAACCCAATTGACAACTATATCTTGCTGAAATTGTTTCACAAAAAAAAACTTTAATCCAAAATTTCAAATTGGCGAATTCTTCGAAGAAACACTTGGTCTCCAAACAATATCTCATTAAAAATCGACGCGCTATACTATCTCCAAACACACTGTTGCAAGTGCAAATTGACCACTTTTTTTGTTTCTATTTTTTTTAATCTACTTGTTGAACTGCTGAAAAACCCTTGCATATGGAATAAATTATGACCACTTTTTCATATGTTTACCTTATGACAACTCGAAAGGAAAAGAAGCGACTGAAGGAATGACCCGTCTTTTATAGCCAATTTCTGTTTCAATTTCATTATCCATAATGAATAATTTTGAAAAAATTGACCATTTCTGATTGATGTTGGTTTTTAATTGTTGTCATTAGATGCCAAGATGCATTTTACATTTTTTGGCATGTTTCCCATAAAGATTTATTATTAAATTTAATAATTGATTTTTTACAAATTTTGCTCTACATTATCGATTTTATTACCGGATTTATTAATAAATATTTATCATAATAATAATGCATTATGGCAAATCAAATCAAAATCCTGTAATCCTTTTTCAGAGCATTATAAATGCATTTACATGTTTTCGGTATAATGGTTCCCAAAGCTAGCGCCAATATAGTCGTCGAGAATTTCAAGTCTTCGAAGCTACGTCCAGTGCCTACAAAATTGAAGATTTGCGATAAGTCTCTCTTCTGCGATTATAGCATGCCTTAATCTGATAATCTTTTTATACCCTGGTTGAAATCATAGGGTATTCTCAGTTTGTCATTCCGTTTGAAACGCGTAGAGATAATTCTGCTAGAACTAAATGGATTGAATATCCATCCATAATATGAAAAGTAATTATGATTAGGCGCCGGCTTTATGCAAGTACAGAAGCTATAGAATTGATTTAAATTCATAAGTTATAGTGTTCTTTTGCGTACTTGGGGAAAATATTTAAGTTTTTTAAATATATTGTGTGTGTTTTGTGTGTGGAGTGCGTGTAATATATTTCTTTTAATACTAAACGTACCGAGATTTAATATATGTATACCTATTTGTAGCGCAATGTAGTCAAATGACCGGTTTTTAGAGATAAGGACTTTATTTTTCCTGATGTAATGGATGTTGATTTTAGTAAGGAAATATTAAAGAAAGTAACTTTAAAGTAATAATTAAACAAAAATTTCCATTACTATAAAAAACAAAAACTTAATAATAGGTAATTCATTGTTGACCGCATTTTTACAGATGCAGGGAGGTTCCAATGTGCATTTTCCGCAAACATATTTCTTACATTTAGAACAGATTTGTATGGTTTTATTGTCTTTACAATACTTTATTTGACATTTTACGTTTATTAGAATCTGTCGTAGATTTAGTCGACGTTCTTTTCGTATTTGTTATTGTTTTTTGTTTTTCTCTGGCATCTCGATAATCGGTGGCAAGCTCTACTGCTAACTGTCGTTTACTTATACAATATCCAGGCATTTATGCCTGCTAAATAAAGGATATTGAAAAATACTTGGCCACTTGCAAGACTTCGATTTTGTGCTATATTTCCGCGCCATTTGATCGGTCATGTCCACACCGAATTTAGTTTGGTTGTAATATGAAATGGTCTCAGGTAAACTTTTATCATTTTTTTCAACTTTTACAGATCTATGCTTGGAGCTAAGTAGAAGCACTTTTTTCTTTGGCTTACTTTTATAATTTGTAAGAGTACAATTATCTGACATTGAAAACCGTATCATATCATTTTTCTTTTTTTCCGCAATTATGGGCAATTCCCTTTTATTGGAGCGGACAGTTCCAACTAATATTGTCCTTTTTGCTAGGAGATTTGTAGCTAGAGATATGCTTGTAAAAAAGTTGTCTGTAGTTATAGTTCTTCCACAACCCGTAAATGGTTCCATGAGTTTCAGCACAACATATATGTTATGAAGTGCTGCACCTCCAGGTGTAGCACCTATTTCAAATTTATCTCATACAGTTCCATCTATTGAAATATGCTGATAATTTCTTTCATTGCTTTCTTCAGTACTTGAGAGCAATCTCATTCTTTTTAATCCTCCACGTTTATTCACAATATCTTCTTCCGCATTGCCGATATCTGTATCAATATCTAATATTTCGTTGTCAATTCCAAGTAATATATCTTCACTTTCAGAGTGTTCATCTCCTTCAGTTCCCGAAAACTCTTTGCCTAGGTTATTTATTTCTTCTAAGTACTTGGACTGTCTTGATTGTTTCGACATTTTTCTGAGTAAACGTTAACACTAATGTAACGGTAATGAATTAACTAACTACGAACAATATTTCGTTTTTTTTTACCCTTTCTTTCCACTAAAACAATACTTCCAACTTGAAATTTTATATCTTTATTGAAATTTCAATTCACAACTGTTTCTGATTGAGCTTACTACGCAACAGTCCTTGCAGATGTGTACCACAAACTCATACAATACGTAGAATGTGAATGTGCATTACATTTTCGAATCCAATGCCCTTATAAGGTAGTAAATATTTTTCTCGGTCAAATGGCCTGCCGTGGTAAATAACGCTAGGCTACATGTATTTACCGGATTTAAGAAATACATATGTAAATAAATGATGTAAAATTAATTGTACATATTTAATAGAAAAAGTCGTGAAGTCAAATGTGAAAAAGCGATAACATTTTATGCAAATTTTCTAAAAAAAAATTCACAACCGGTCATTAGACCGGTCATGGTACGCTTAGTACTGCATAATATGATATGATTGATTTATATGTAAACAACTGGTTTTTATTTTAAGATTTTCCAATGATTTTTTTTCGGTAATAAGATTTTCTTCAGTTTCAAATTTACAGTTGACAGCTGTTGATTTAAAAGATTCAATAATTAATAACTTTGCTTCAGATAATCATACCTACATGAAGCATAAATGTTCTGTCATGAAAAGCTATTCTTGAGAAAAGCACAACTGCATAAAGCAAATATATGTAGTTAGGTACTAACACGATAGATAAAATCTATGATTAGTTTTCTTAATCTATACGTTTCATGGTATACATTATAGCAAAATTAAAATTCAATTTATTGGCAAAATAAGATATTTATAAACATTTCGTTTGCTTATATAAATTTTTCAATGCTTAATTCAAAACAACAGGTCACTTGAATTTGGCATAAAGTTTTTCTGAATATGTATAGGAAAGATAACATCAATAAGAATTTGAAACATTTCTAGTTTTATTATTTTAATGCTAAAAGTAAGAAAATATTACCCGTTGAATTTAGTATTATTTACTTGATAATGATACAACCAACCAAAAGTTGAATCAAGAATATGTTTTCGGGAAAATAATAAAAATTTACTTAGCGCAAAATCAACAGTTTTGTTACTTGATATTTATCAACATTTTCTTAATATCAGTAAAGTTTTCTTTCCGTGCTTCTGTGCACACAATAGCTCCAGAATGCGTGTACTTAAAGAGCTGAAATTTTGCACACGAGCTTTAAAAAAGTAAATTTAAATTCGAAAATGGAATAAATCGGGTATCTCCTTTGTGGGGTTGCCGTACAAAAATGTTGTTTTTCACTATATTTTTGGTCACTTCCTAATAACGCGTCAACGTTGAGAGCTGAAAGTTAATACATGGCTTTTTTATAAAAATAGTAAATATAGTTACAAAAATGGGCAATCTCTTCTTGGTGTTGCCATATAAAAATTTAAGGTTTTTACGTATACTGCAAGCACGGTCAATCTTAGACGTCTTTGTAGCACTGAAAACTTCTTCAGAATACGAAAATCTATGAAATTTGTTATAAATCCATGAAATTGGTTGCACAGATGGGTGACCGCCCATACGAAATTACATACGGGCAGGCATTTATCTAGGGTATTACTTATAATTGGTCTTAGACCGATTCTAGATTTTGTACTAGTTTTTAATGTAAGGTTTAACCAACTTCAGTAAAATTTGAAAGCAGCGGTCATTCATACCAACATAATTCTTCAAATCATCCGTGTTACTACTTCTTAACCTGCGAATATTTCTCGCATTCCAGGAGCCAATTTTTCACGTAAAATGCTTTTTTAATTTTTGTCGATTTTTTGTTGTAATAAAAACAATATAATATACAAAAAGTAGAACTTCTTTTATCTTGCAACAGCCATTTTATCGCTTTGAAATATGAAGTTGGATTGTCAGGCGAACTGATAATTAATGTGATTAATGTGTGGCCTACATCAGTTCTCATCTGCAGGCCAGATCTAACAGTCCACGGCCTGCAGTGAATGGGTACCAAACCAATACTGTGTGGCGGTTACATGGTTTGTGGGAAATGACTAACTGAAGCCAATTAGGACCGATTCCATTATATTTTCACAAAGCAGCATCATGGGGGAAATTGAAAAACAGTTGAACAATTGAAATACACTTGAAGTTAGGTTTTAAAATATTAAAAAAATCTATAGAAATATTGTAAATTAACATTTCCTATAAGAAATTTCTAAGAATGTTCATATCACATTCGAGCCACTATTTCGGACCGAATCTGAATCATAACATCGGATCAATTCGGAATGGGGGGACGGGATTAAAATCACTACATTGAAAGACTTCGAATATATTGCATATGCATATAGGCGGACTGGATGCGGACCGTGTTTTTGATACGAGTTCAAAGTCAACATTTTCCAATATTACCAACAATTCGGTCCAAATATTACTTCGAATTCGGTCTCATTCTTCTTAGGTAACTTATTACCACACATGCTTAATTGTAACTACCTTATAATATGAATGGATTTTTCAAAACAATCTTTGACTTAGGCAGAGCTGAATGATTTGATTTTGACACCGATAATAATCCCATCTACAGAAATGTTTACATTTCCCTATGTGATAATTGTGCTAAATTTTCTTGCAGTCAAATCTTTGGAAATGCATACCATAACAATTATGGATCAATGGATCAATTATAAATTTCAGTAGGAGAGTTTTTATTAGTAAATTTTGGATTCAACACATATTACGAATTCCCATCAAGATAAAAGTTTGTGTCTCACTAATGTATTTCTTACTTTTATAAGTGACCAGCTTCTTTTCTTCTTGTGTGTACTATACATATAAACAGGTATGCTGAGTATAAGATAAAAATATATCAAATAGCTAACAAGATCCATTAGTAGTCATAGATGGAAAGACTTCGATTAATTTGGTATATAAATGCAATAATTGAGATTTCGCGGTACAATAAGTCCCTGCTTCCGGTTTTGTCGCCGCACAAACAATATCGGCATGTAATTGGTTAAATTGCTTAAAATAATATTCTAATAATTGCAAACGAGTTTCGAACTTAAAATTCTCAAATAACATTTCGTAAAGAGAGTCAGACATCCAGCATTACGTCGCTGCTCTAAGGAATAAATAGCTGCTATTGATATGTCATCGCTAATAAACCGGAAGGCCTTCTTTTGAACTTTGTCTAACGCATACAGTGCAGTACGTCCAGCACCTGCCCAAATATGGGAGTTATATTCTAATCTAGGTCTGATATGAGACTTTTAGATTTGCGCCAAGTCTGATGGAGTTAAATAATTCTTGCGTCTTTGCAAGAAGCCCAGGAATTTCATCGCGTTTTTGGCAATACAAAAAATGTGATCAGGCCAACTAAGATTGTTGGATATTTCAATGCCTGTATGTATATATAATTTGTTTTTTAAAGTAAAATCAGACAAGGGAAACATTATCATAGCTATAGAATAAATCGAGAATTTTAACAAGTGGATCCATGTTAACACACGGCTGGACACGGATTCAATTACGAGAAAGAAAAACAAATTAGGTCTCATTATGGATAATAGTTATTGCAACAATATGACCTTAAGGATAGAGCTCTCAACTGAGGTACCGATATGATCGAGATCGGTAATCTTAACGATCGATATCCCCAGCTATTTATAATACCTCCAATTTTTTGTGTGAGGCTATACTATATAAAGTGAATTTTGACAGTAAGCACAATATAAGGGTGAAAATAAGGGTGAAACCAAACGATTATCTTATATCGCTAGATGCTGAAAATAGATTGCCAAAAATATTCAATACCCTCAATTAGCCAGGCCAATTAGAAATAATAACAAGAGCACAGAAATAGCATTTAGATGCTATAAGAAAATGAGTCATCCTAAGTATACCCACAAAAGTAAACAAAAGCGTTGTAAGAAAGGCTCAATGCCAGAACTACTCCACAGAATATATTGGACAGATATCCAGGAATCTTAAAGAAAAGAAATATGAACATAAATCTTGCAATAAATTAACACCACGTTTAGGTAGAAGAGTAAGAGTAAGAGTAAGTACCCTAGATAAAATCATGGGGTATACTTTCTTGCCTGTCCGTTTGTCGGTCTGCCCGTCCGTCCTCAAAATAACTTCAGAACGCGTTCATGTAGAGTGCTGAAATTTTGCACATGTTGTTTCCATAGCAATACTGAATAAAGTTTCAGAAATGGACTAAATTGGGCAATCCCTTCTTAGTTGTGCCATACAAAACCTTGGATTTTCACTATATATGTGAGCACTGCATGAGAACGCATCGATGTAGAGAGCTGAAATTTGTTCACAGCGTTTTCATAAAAATGGTAAACAAATAATATTCAAAAATGAACTGAATCGAGCAACCTTTTCTAGGTGTTGTCATACAAAACTTTTGTTTTCCATTTTACTTAACTTTTATTTTCATTTATGATATAATATTATTGGTCTTTAGACCGCATGATAATACGGATCGCGCTCACTAAATTTTGAATGCGGGCTTTAAAAAAAAAACGTAAATTTATGTTAAAAAAAGGGACGTATCAGGCAACTCCTTCGTAGGGTTGCCATATAAAAATGGGAGTTTTCTATATATATTTTTGGGCACTGTCCGTGATGCGTTGCGTTGATGTAGAAGAGCTGAAATTTAGTACATGATGTTTCCATAGAAATGTTGAAAAAGATTTCGAATAAAATTTCAAAAATGAACTAAATCCGACAAGCCCTTCTTGGTGTTTTTATTTATTTATTTAGTTTATTTTATTTTCATCGGGGGTATAATATTATTGATCTTAGAACATTATAACTTTTTCTCTTATTTTAAACTATTGTAAGTAGTTAAATGAATGAAACTAACTTATAAATTTGAAATGTTAGATTTGTGATCCATAATTTCGAAACGGAAGGGAGGAAGGAAAAAGTTATAGGCATTTGGAAGGCTTACGCTATATGTCTAACAAATGTTAAATCGCTATTAAATATAGGATGTTTTGAATGTGTCCTTTTAAGTCGGTTAGATTTCGATATAAATTCTGCACGCTGCCCTCAATTCACCATCATGCGTTGTATTAATCATTATTAAGTATATAATAATAATATTATTATTATTATTACGTCGGTGTAAATTGTAATATATCTATAAGGAAAAGATACAAGATCCGCCTCTCGAATGTTTTTTTTGCATATCGCGCTCCCAGCTGTGTAAGATTAGATTCTATCTCTGAGACACCTTACATAAGGATCGAAACTTGTCTATAAAAACCTAATAAATATCATCAATAGAACTTTTAGTTTTATTATTATTTTACTTTTAATTGTAAATAATATTGGGAAACATTTTTATCTCTTTCACTGATTTACTAACTCCTACTACTTTACTGGATTGGATGAGAGCATTGTAAATTTAGAGTATTTTAATAAAAGAGTCAGAGTAACACCTGTATAATTAATTCCTTTTACAACTGATTGTTTTAAATTTAGACAACTTGTCTTTGTACTTACCTTACTGTTTACCCAGTTTATAAAAATTCACTTAATTTTGGCGATTTTAGAAAAAAATATTCACTACAAGAAAATGTAATAAGTGAGAAAACTCCTTGTCGTGTGAAATCTTGGTTATTAATATATTGGCAATAAGCATCTAATGGTATTTGCCATTGAATAGAGGCATATAATGGGTTCAATTGCTACGTGCCCTAGACTTCAACTGCTTTACATACATATATCGGTTTCTCTTGTGCAAGGTGCAAGCATGGCATACACTACACACTTATTGCTGAACTCAAACGTAATTTCTATAGAAAAACAAGACGTATGAACACATATATGTACATACTCACCTCTGCCGATGCTCCTATGAGCCCCAAGCGCTATATAATTTCTGATAAAGTGGAATACGGAATTACTATTACTACTAAATTCTACTTGACTGCGTTGCTACGACTAAAGTCGTCTGGGTCTGCCCTGAGCCACGAAATGGGAAAGGAGATCAAGTGCTTAGCGTTTTGATTACTACTGGCTCCGGATGTAGTTGAGCGTAATGGGGAACGAAACAGAAGCTATTTCATATCAAATCTTCCCGATAGCAGTGCTCTGAAAGCATCTGGCTATACTCTCTATGTATGCTTCTAAATATTTTAACAGTAATTGGGTACTGGGAGTGCTCAAAATTTATTTAAAATATTCTAAGGACTCCCTTGACATTTCACGATATAAAAAAAAAAAATTGAAAAGTACAAGTTTCAACTCACTTTCCATATTTCAAAACCTACAGAGCTCTTATTATTAGTAAGGACAAATATCAAATATCATTCAATTCATAACTTAAAGAAAAAAATTACTTTAAAATTTAAATTGTTAACTTGACCGATATCTTATTTTCCAACTCTCTGAAATTCCCCGTGACGTTCGACAAAATAGCAGGGCAGGAAGAACTGGACAATTTTAGGTACGCTCCACACAATAGAGCGAAATATCATTCGTACTTCAAGGATATTTAAGTGATAATCCTGACTCATGCTTCGACCAATTGTTTGTTTAGACGCTTATACAGGGCGGTCACGGGGTTATAACCCCCTCCCCCGGGCGCCACCTATCCTTCGCGGTGAACTGAATGTGAATGTGGACTGTAGAGCGAGTTGTAACAGTTTAACAGGATGATTTTCGTATGGTACGGACGCAATGTGTAGCTGACGCCGGCGTTTAATGCTAGTGTTGTAGCCCACATTTCCTAATTTTTAACTTTAGCCCTTCTGCGAGGATAGAAGCGCTAGATAAAATAAGCGCCACGCGTTTTTGTTGTGACGTTTATGATACAATGAGAGCCACGAGTTTTTTTCACTTGACAGTCTAAACTGTCTGAAATGTGTAGAAATTGTGAAAAATGTTTAAAAATTAATAAAAAAAAAAATGAAGTATGATCATAATTAAAGCAAAATACTTGCTAAGGTTTATTAAAAAACTATTACCAAAAAAATGACATTTATTATTTCAAACTTGTCAATAATTTCATTTGTTCTCTTAAAATGATTTTTTTTGTTACTTTAACGTTCTATAACTGGCGAGACTTGAGAGTGGTGGTTCAATATTCATTGAAAAGCTAAGATGTTTTACTGTCATCTGAGCTGAAAATGACCTACATAGGTTGTATAATAAAGAGGTTACAGGGTCTTAGGAGAAAAAGTATCCAATATCACAAAATCCTTCTTCCATCAACATGCTGCATTTTTCGCCTCTTATCCCATACTGTTTCTGAGAAATTCTGAGTATAGAGGAAAGTCGCGAATTCTGGGATATTATAAAGGGTGTCTCGAAGGAGTATGAGATAACACGGGACGAAAATGCGGAATAAATGAAATGCAAACACAAAAAAAAAAAACAAGTAACAACTGGAAGATTGAGGGATAAATGATTGGCAGCATGTAGAAATGTCAACAAATTGGCACTCGTCGTAGAATAACTTGACTGCTCCTTCAGAAATTCTGCTAGGCCTACGATGTGTTCTCACACTTGAAAAATTGAGTTCCACACAAAGGTTGGTCTGGTTTTACTCAATTTAGCTTATTCGTATTCGTTT
This sequence comes from Dioctria linearis, assembly GCA_963930735.1. Taxonomy (NCBI): domain Eukaryota; kingdom Metazoa; phylum Arthropoda; class Insecta; order Diptera; family Asilidae; genus Dioctria; species Dioctria linearis. The sequence continues at coordinate 225,153,000 of OZ005740.1, read as the reverse complement.
TTTTATATACTAAGGTTGACATGACAGTTGGATTTGTGTATGAAGCAGGTCAAGTAGGTAATACTCTTCTAATTTACCTGAGTGCAATGCAGCAGAGGGGGATACATGTATCACTTTTATATATACCTACATATAAATGGACTGACTGATCTCCTATTTCGTATGTCCCCAATTTGGAATTCAGAATAATGATCTGACTGTCAATATTACCAACTGTCATAAGTTAATGTGGAGAGCTGATTATCTATCTGGGGTGCTATTTAAATTATTTGCATTGCAGTGGGATTTACTCAATTTGGAACTATTTTTATACCCTAGATGAAATCTATAGGGTATACTAAGTTTGTCATTCCGTTTGTAACACCACGAAATAATGATGGTAGCGCAAAATGGATTGGACACCCACGCATAATATTAAAAGTTATTTTGATTTTTGCATGTCCGTCCGTCTGTCTGTCCGTCTGTCTGTCTGTCCGTCTGAAATTTTGTACACAGACCTGAAAAAAAAAGTAAAATTAAGTTCGAAAATGATACAAATCGGGCAACTCCTTCGTGGGGTTGCCATACAAAACTTTCGTTTTCCACTATACAGGATGTCCCGTATGTGGTCTGGTACCCGAAGGCTACAGATAGGCCATGCTTAGACAAACAAAAATTTGTATGGGTGGGGGGAGGGAATTCGTAATGGTCTCCGAAATAACGGAACTTTAAGATATGTGGGTATGTTTTTATAGATCACCCTGTAACTCCTGAACGTTACACCCTATGATGATGATTTAAACTTTGATAGATAGATAATCGTTGGATCTTTCCAATGGTCTATAAATTTTTTCCTCACCCTTTAAGTTTTGAAGTTATTGGCTCAACAAATTTAAAATATCGGAATTTTTACTCGTTTTTTTTTTATTTACCTACTTTTTATTATCAAAAAACACGTCATCAATATCCATTTTTCATAGTTAATTTAAAAAGCTAAGCTTGTGGGCTTTTGAAATTCAATATGGAAAATTGATATTGATGACGTGTGATTCCGAAATTTTAAATTTGTTGATCCATAACGTCAAAAGGGAAAGGGTAGGGGAAAAATGTATAGACCATTGAAAAGATCCAACGATTACCTATCTACCAAAATTTAAGTTATCATCATAGGGTGTAACGTTCAGAAGTTACAGGGTGATCTATAAAAACATACCCA